>JBBPBS010000968.1:4985170-5190497 GCA_037974835.1 Cicer judaicum | reverse complement strand
CGGATATCTTTTTTATATTATTGAAGAATAGTTTTAGAGTATTTCTATCAATAAATTTAACATAGATTTATTAAATATAGTTTATTTTGTTATATAATGACGGTTATTTTTTATTTCAACGATGATTCATTAAATAAAATTTATTATGTCACATCATCTTAAAGTAATTTATTTATTTTTTACTGTTTAATTTTTAAAAAATTATATTAGATCTCATAACTTTAATTTATATATTAATATTTTATTTTATTATAACTTAAAATATTAATATAAATATTTCATTTAATATTATTATAAATGATTTAAATTTAAATTTAAAATAAAATTGAACTTAAATTTTTATAATAATATAAAAATTAAATGTTAAATTCATTATGTAAACAAATTAAAAAAAAGTTAATCGCCATAAATTAATAAAAAAACGATAAATTTATCATTATTTGTAATTGTTATAATTTTATTATTATTAAATTATAAAAGTAAGGTTTCTTGGTGAGAAAACCGTGATGATAGTATGACACAACTCTAAAACTGAACTCGCCAAAAATTGAATTTTACCTTGGCGGACAAACACATTTGACTACTGTTGTGAAATGTTCTAATAGCGCCCTTTATATAGCCATTAAATTATTAAATTTATACGAAACTACTAATACTTTTTTCAAATGGAAAACTATCAGTTCTATATGTAGATAAAACATATTTTGATACTATCAAAATTAAATTAGAGATATAAAATTCTTATTTTTATTAATTTTACTAAATACTATAGTAATATATATATATATATATGTGGATAAATTAAAAATAATTATTAATTTTAATAATTTTAATAAATATTATAGTAATTTATATGTGAATAAATTAAAAAAAAATTATTAATAAAAAATTCATAATAGATATACACTCTATTTTTTATCGTACTGTATAACTTGTATTATATCAATTACAAAAATCAATAAATGACTTCCATTATATAAATGTAAAAATGCATTTAGTTTTTAATGTTAGTGCGAATTTAATATTGGTTTATTTACAATTTTAATCTATTTATTTTCACCAATTTATATAATTGATAATTCTATTTTAAAAGTCGATTTTAGTTCTTCACTCAGAATTTGAAACTAAAACAATTATGATTTGGCATATTTTAAATTATGTGACACACGATTTCATGTATTAATTATTTATATCATTAGTTAAATTAGAAAAAAAAAATGAAAATTTTCTAAAGTTAAGTTTTTAGTAGATTTTATTGCGATTTTAAGAGTGTTAATCATTTCATCATCGTAGACTATGCTAAGTCATTTAAAATGTCACATTTTCATTTTTTTAGTTAAAAGAATTAGAATAAAAACTAAAATTATCAAATTTTAAAATAGGGAGACCGATTTCATAAATTGATATAAATTGAAAGACTAAAATTGTAATTAAATTTTTAATATTTTATGCATTACTATTTGTTGTTGCATTTTGTTTTGAAAATATATTTCAAAAATTATCTTAGGATAAATCCTTACTATTTGTAGTAAAAATAAATTTTATAATAAAAAAAATTAAAAAAACATTTTATTAAAATTTAATAAAAATAGAAAGATCTACTAAAATAATAAATAAAAGTAATTTTATAAATTTAATACTATTTATTTTATTAATATATGTGAGGCGATCATTTAAAAATAGAGAAAGTGTTACATAGTTTTTTGTTGACAAGAATTAAATATTCCTTTGTCAAAAACATTTAATCATTTGAGTAATTCTTATATTAGTTGAAAACAATGTGTAATTGCACGTGAGATGATTAATTATGTAACAAAGGCCACTATTTGTTCAATTAATTAAATTTTCATTTCTGGCTGTTTGTTCCTTTTTTTCCAATACCGTTATCAACAAAATACATTCAGTTATTGGAAGAAAAAAAAAATACAAAATATAACAAACAAAAAAACAAAATCCATTTTTAATCACATACGTGAAATCTTTTGGAGTAAATTATATGATTCATGAGATCGGAGTTAGTTAATTGTGCAACTAGAATATTAGTACACATCATAGGAGTTAGTTTACTATGCAATCAGAACATCAACACACTCTCCAATTATTTTAAAAAATTTATTAACATCTTTAATTTTTTTGTACTCTTCTAAAATTTTATAATTTGACTTTATATTAGAATATTTAAAGTCTGAAATTATACTCTAATAATTTCATTAAATATTTTTCTCCATCTTCTTACGCATTATTGCAAGTCTGACTATCGGGTGAACAAGTCACATATCGCGTTTTATCTAAAAATTTGATTGAATATATTTTATAAAAATTAAAAAAGAAATAATTATTAATTGTAACAAGGTTGTAAAAACTAAATTATATATCTATATAGTAATTATGATTTTTATGAGTTGATATTTGTAAATCGGTTGTGATCAATTCTGACTAGACCTGACAAAACATATGTTAATTAATATAAATATTATGGTGTATGTTGTTGTAACTTTAAATTTTATAATTGGTGTATTTTATGAGTAGAATTGTGATTGTTGTGTTATGGTTGCCAAAATATATATTTGAGTATAATATGTGAAAGTGATATGCTATATGTACATCTTATCTTATTACATGAATTAATTTAACTAAATGACATGCATCATATAGATTGATATGTGTATATAGACTAAAATTATTTTATCAATTTTTTTAATTATTAAAATTTCACTTTTTTTTATCAGAGAGTCAATTTTTAAGATTAGAACAAAAACTTTAACATGAACATGTGTTATGAGTGTAAATTCAAACCAACAATACTTTAACATGAACTCATTTTGAAGTTGAAAAAATCATTTATTGTATGTCTGAGTGTGTATATACATTATATATTTGTGTTATAAAATAAACTGATAAATTGAAAGTTATTATTACATCATGTTTATAAAATTTGATATTAATATAAAATTATTTAACATGTAAATAAGATACATCGAAACTAACTGTTTTAATAAAAGTTCATGAAATGTTAATTATGAAGTATATCAATGATATATCAAATAACTTACAGTTAATATAAAATTTTTTAAACATGATCAAATTAGTTTTCTAGAAATAGCTAAAAACTTAAATGTGTAACTATGTTACACGATATGTCTATTCAATTTTTTTTAATTATTAAAATTTCACTTTTTTTTATCAGAGAGTCAATTTTTAAGATTAGAACAAAAACTTTAACATGAACATGTGTTATGAGTGTAAATTCAAACCAACAATACTTTAACATGAACTCATTTTGAAGTTGAAAAAATCATTTATTGTATGTCTGAGTGTGTATATACATTATATATTTGTGTTATAAAATAAACTGATAAATTGAAAGTTATTATTACATCATGTTTATAAAATTTGATATTAATATAAAATTATTTAACATGTAAATGAGATACATCGAAACTAACTGTTTTAATAAAAGTTCATGAAATGTTAATTATGAAGTATATCAATGATATATCAAATAACTTACAGTTAATATAAAATTTTTTAAACATGATCAAATTGGTTTTCTAGAAATAGCTAAAAACTTAAATGTGTAACTATGTTACACGATATGTCTATTCAATTTTTGGTTGGTTGGTTGTTTGATCCATGTTGCTCTTCCCGGTTGGCTTTGCTCTTGGTTCTCTAGAGAAGGTGGACTCAAGACTTCAGCGATACTTACATTTTGTTGGTGTGTTGTTTGTTTTTGTATTTTTTTTCTCATGTCTTTATTTTATTTATGATTAGGGTACTCCTTGTACTCACTGTAACTATTATGACATACTAGTCTCATATATGGACTAAGTATCATTGAACATTTATTATTGACAAGGTAACTATTTTTAAACAAAAATTTCTTGAAGGGAGTACGAGAGCTATTCTAACCCCATATACAATTGAGAGTTTAACGATTAGATACATTAAAAGGGTTATTAAATCAATCCATTTAAGAATATTATAGCAAACATTAGAGGAAAAAGGGACATGTGGAGAACAAATGAATTAAGGATTCAATTTTGCATAAACAGAAAACACAACTCTTACGTTTATTGATATAAATTATTTGGTGTTTAACTAAAGTTTCACATGTTGGTAATCGGTCATGCAAAAGTATCCATACAACAAATCTTTCAAAGCTAATAGACTCAACCACAAGTCCACCCAAAGTCGAATGTTAGTTCCATCCCATAACTTGCAACAAATAGTGTGAAAATATGCCTCAAATCATCTAACTAAATTTGGTTTAGCTTTAGTATTTGTTATAATTGAAGTTGGCCAAATTGGTTATGACAAAGTAGTTATAGTTAGTTAAGCTTTTTTGCTTTTGAGTATTTTAAATAAGGCTATAAATTGCAATGAAAAAGTTGTTCTTGAATGTTGATTGAGATAGAGGTATATGCAATTAGATTCATAGAAATCAGAAAAATGAGATTAAGGGAGAGTGAAAAAGAGATTCAAAAAGTGAAAACTAGCATTGTTGTATTCTCAACAGTGATAAATACTTGGAGAATAATCTTGAAGAGGCATATCTTGTAAATTCAAATACTCATAGTTAATTGTCTTGATTTCTTGTCTATGACGTAGGTTTCAAGAAATTGAGATTGAACACGTAAATATTGGTGTTATTCTTATCTTATCTTTCTTTAATTTTCGTTTTACATTGATTTTAAATTGTTTTCAAAATTGCAGAAACGAAGAATATTCTTCGTTTCACTGTTTTAATTCTGGTCAGGAACGATCTCCGTTTTCAATTCAAATGAATAACATTCACTCTTTTAGTTTTATTTTTGCAATTGCTGGTTTTCTATTTTGTTCGTTAATTCTTTTTGCATATCCCATTATTGTTTTAACAATTGGCATCGTCTGTGGGAAGGAGCAACAATGTGTGGAACCACAAAGTTTGATATTGAAAAGTTGAATGGATCAAACGATTTTGGTCTTTGGAAGATAAAGATGCATGTT
Organism: Cicer judaicum; assembly: GCA_037974835.1. Taxonomy (NCBI): domain Eukaryota; kingdom Viridiplantae; phylum Streptophyta; class Magnoliopsida; order Fabales; family Fabaceae; genus Cicer; species Cicer judaicum. Next base: position 5,185,511 of record JBBPBS010000968.1, on the reverse strand, counting down.
ATTCTGGTACAACAAGATTTAGTGAATGCATTGAAGGGTGAATTAACTCTTCATGCAATAATGACTACTCATGAAAAGGAAGAACTGATTCAAAAAGAAAAGAGTAATATCTTCTTGTGTCTTGTAGACAAATCTTTCAGGGAAGCTGCAAGAGAACCAACAACAACAACCTTATGGCTTAAACTTGAATTTCTCTACATGACTAAATCAGTTTCAAATAGGCTCTTCTTGAAAAAAACAATTGTTTTCTTTTAAAATGGATGAAGAGAAATCTGTTATAGTGCAAATTGCTAATTTTAATAAGATTCTTGATGATTTAGAAAATTTAGAAGTCAAGTTAGATGATTAAGAAAAAGCTCTGATCCTGCTTAATGCTCTACCAAGTTCATATGAACACTTCAAGGATGCTATCATGTTTTGAAGAGAACAAACAATTACTCTTGAAGAAGTGTATACATCTATTCGAACAAAGGAAATCTATAAAAGATACAAGATCAAGAATGGTAATCATGCAAAAAGTCTAAATGTTACTAGAGGAAAAACTGACAAGAAATGTTCAAATGGAAATAAGCATATGTCTAATTCAAGAACTGAATCAGAAGGGAAGTATAAATGCTTCTATTGTCACAAGAAGGGACATTTCAAGAAATATTGTCCTGAAAGAAAGGAATCAATAAACTCTCAAGATTCTAGAAATGTTGGACTTGTTGATGCAGGCTATGATTCTCCAGAGGCCTCGATGATTTCAAATTATGAAGGTTAAAAGGATTGTGTATTAGACTTCGGATGCAACTTTCACGTGTGTTCAATAAAATACTATTTTGAATCAATATATCTTTTTGCTTTGCAACAATAAATCGTGTAAGGTACAAGGCAAGGGAACAATCATATTCAGAATGTTGAATAGCAGTGAGGTACTGCTAAAAGATGTAAGGTACATACCTGAATTAAAAAGAAATTTAATTTATGTTGGCATGTTTGACATATTAGGATATTCCACAAATATAAAGAATGGCACCTTGACTATTATTAATAGAGATTATATCATTGTTAAAGGCATAAAAAGAAATGGATTGTACATTTTAGATGGTTCTACAATAATTGCACAAACTTTTGTTGCTAGCTCTAGTTTGTACCCATCTACTAGAATATGGCATATGAGGTTAGGTCATGTAAGTGAAAAAGGCTTAATTGAGTTATCAAAACAAAATTTGCTTAATGGTGACAAATTGAAAATTTGGAATTTTATGGTCATTGTATTCTAGAAAAGTCTAAGAGGGTTAGTTTTGGTGTTGGTCAACACAATACCATTAGACCTTTTGAATATACTCATTCTGATTGTAGGGTCTTTCAAGGACAAAGACTCAGACTGGTTGTTCTTATTTCCTAACTATCATTGATGATTATTCTAGGAAAGTATGGATTTATGTCATTAAAAACAAAAGTGACACTTTTATGAAATATAAAGAATGGCATATGCAAATTGGAACTCAAGAGGAATCTAAGCTAAAATGTTTTAAAAATGACAATGGCCTGGAGTATCTTTCAGAGTAGTTTAATAAGTATTGCAGGGACTTACGTATTCAAAGACATAGAACAGTTGCAGGCACCCCTCAACAAAATGGCATTGCTGAAATAATGAATAAAACAACATTGGAAAGGGTCAGATGTATTATCTTGAGTGGAGGTCTTCCTTAAATATTATAGGGAGAAGCTACAGTTACAACAGTGTACCTGATCAATAGATGCCCTTCATCAGCTATTGAATTTAAGACACCAATTGAGATGTGGAATGGAAAGGCAACTAACTACTTAAATCTGAAAGTATTTAGCTTTTTAGCATTTCTTCACACAAGATAGGATAAATTGGATCCTAGAGCAATCATATGTGTTTTCTTTGGATATCCTAAAGGAATAAAAGGTTACGAGTTGTGGAGAATTGATCAAGGTGTTCCTAAGTGCATCATATCAAGATATATAGTGTTTGATGAAACAAGAATGACCATGATTGAGAAAGAACATTCTTTGTATTAGTTCTACAGAAATGAAGAACAATCTTTGTTTCAGTTCTGTAGAAACTAAGAACATCAGCAAGACAACACTTCAAGCAGCAATATTGAGAATGTTCAAATTGAGGTTGAGTCACCTAAGGATCAAGAGATTAATTGTAGAGACATGATTGATACATCACTTGGTGATAATGCTACAATAAAACTAGATTTGGCCAATTACAACATGGTAAAGGATAGAGAAAGAAGGGTTATTAAGCCTCCAATCAGATATGGTCAAGCATATTTAATTTTTTATGCTTTAAGTGTTGTTCAAGATCTTCAAAGAGTTAAACCAAGCAATTACAAGGAAGCCATAACGGTAAAGACAAAGAAGCTTGGATGACACATACGAATGAAGAAATGTAGTCATTAGAAAGAACCAAACCTAAACTTTGGTCGATAGTCCTAAGAGTCAAAGTTAATTAGATCAAAATAGGTGATCAAAAGAAAGGAAGGCATTCAAGGACAAGTGAATATAAGGTTCAAAGCAAGGTCAAGGCCAAAAGGTTTGCAAATAAGGAGAATCATGTTGATACCTTTACAAAATCACTTTCACAAACTAAGTTCAAGCATTTCTTGGACATAGTTGGTTTCTGCAAAGAGTAATTGAGACTGAACACGTAAATATTTGTGTTATTCTTGCCTTATCTTTCTTTAATTTTTGTTTTACATTGATTTAAAAGTGTTTTCAAAACTGCCGAAATGAAGAACATTCTCCGTTTCAGTTCGGGTTTTGTAATTGTTAGTTTTCTGTTTTGTTAGTTAATTCTTGTTACAAATCCTATTACTGTTTTAAAAGATAATTTGCGAAAGATCACTTGATGATGAATTAAAGCCACCAAGTAGGCGCATAGCAATCTACCCTATAGCCTCTTTGCTTAGTGTTGTGCTCATGATCTTGATAACTCAACGCATCATCCAAATTACCATAGAACTTGTGGCCTTAGAAAAATTTCAAATAAACTCCCATTGACAAAACAATCCATTTCGACAATGTTTAAGTCTTCAATAGAGAAATATATGTCAAAACCTATAACTCTACAACACCTTAAGTTGTGTTGAGCAATAACACTTATTAGATTGGTAATGTGGGTTGTGTTGACACCACTAACCGTTAGTTTTTTTTTCTATAAAAAGTTATCGAGGGCTCTATTTTAGATATTGCTTGATCAATTAAGAAAATAAAATCTACTACAATGATCTTCGATTCATTGTAATTTGAAAGTACGCCAATTTCCGTTTTTCAATTTTTCATTTCTTTGTTTACATTTTCAACTCTTTAGTTCTTTGTAAGTTTCTTTGTTTTTATTTAGTTTCTAGTTTTTTTAATCATTTGTTTATTTTTTTATTCATTAATTTCTTTATTTTTTACTTGCATTCACAGTTATGTAGAATCTTTAAACAAAAGAAAACATTGAACAGATAATTTTAATTGCAAATAACATGATTTTCTCAAAATATTTTTATTTGTAAATAACTGCATTAAAACCAGTTTTATAAAAGATTCCATCATCTATCCCATAACCCTTTTTATTTTTTCATCCTAACGTTTGATTTGATAGAATAATCCACTCACAACAGTGTTATGAAATTTGAACATCAAATCGACTCCATCCTTGAAACATCAAACTAAATATTGACTCCAACTTTTTAATTAGTCAAGAATACATGTTTAAGCATTCACTTGTTAATATTCTGATAAACTCCTATAAACTTAAAATCAAAGTTAACAAATTAGTACACGTTCGTGGGACTTGTTTGATTTGATTATATTAGATTGATTTACAATTCATGTATATGATTAAGCTTGTAAACCCTAGTTCTAACTCTGAAATTAACGTAGATCATCAATGTCGACACGTATGAGTTTGATAACATTGTCAATAGTTAATAATGTTGTCATTGGTGCAATTTCATCTGCTAGGGACAATGGAACTATAGATAGCTTACAAGACATAATTGTTTTTGTGCATGTATTGATGTCTAATGATGTACCACAAGACTTTGTGTTCAAAGATAATTTTAGTAGTAGGATACAAGGGTTACAATTTAAGTCAAGTTGTGAACCATTTGTAACTTTGATGTCTTATAGCAAGCAAAATGTGGCAAAACCATTGTTTAGAATGCCGCAAAATTATATTAGTCCAATGACAAATGTGTCATTTGGACATATGTCGTTTGATGCTCAAAATACTGTTGCAAATACTAATAATGCAACTATTATGTCTCCTTCAAGACAAATTAACAAATAAAGATAATCCAATGGTTCTAAATATGTTAAGACTACCACAACATAATGTTGTAGGACTCCCTCAAAAAAATTAACAAGCATTCGTCAATAAGTAGGTGACAATATTCATGAAATCGTAAATATATATTCACTCAACAAATGAGTGCAATCATAACACCAATAATAAAAAAGATAAGTAATGCATGTACATCATTAGCCACTCAAATGGCCAGGCTAAATCAAACAATATCCAAAAACATATTAATATTTTACAAGATCAAGATAATGTAATCCAAACAATACAACATCCTATTAAAATGAATGCTAGGTCTAATAACAATGAAAATTATAATAAGCAAGCGGGTTAAATATTAATAATCATAAACCACCCTTGCAATATGGTTATATACAAGGGCTTAATAGGAATAATGAGAAAATGCTCTCTAAATAGATTGAAACAGAACATTGGTGTTAATCAAGCATATCTTAATATCCATCTAGTTGTCAAATAGGCAATAAACGAATTTGGTTTAAATACATGGATGTCAACCAAAAATATTTTGCTTAACCATTCTCATAATGACTATAATAGACTGAAAACCCCATCGAAATGAAGATTCCCAACTCACCAAATTTCATGGTGAAATTGAACAATCTACTACTACCTTCATCCTTATATATAAGATTTTTTTGAGAAATTCATTTCCCTTTTTATAAGACTATCTATAAATTTTAATTACATTCATTACTCTTTTTACAAATATATCTCTAATTAATTTATATCTTTTTCTATAATCAACAATAAATATTATAATGAATGTGTTAACTAACTCTCTCTCATGAAAGGTAAACATATAAAAACAATAACGATTGATAACAAATTTAATACTACTATCAGTTTTATTAACTTTTGTGATTTGATCAAGGGGTCTCATATATAGAGACGAATGTAGTACTAAATATATTGAAGGGGTCCCATTTCAGAGACTTTATTAGTGACAAAATACTCAAATTGAAATTGTTTCATAATTTTCAAAGTTTGGACAATGACTTGTATCGTAGTGCAAAAAAAGTTTGTCTAATAGTGTGAAGAGCCAATATTCCTAACACTTAAGCATTTGTTTGGTCTCATGGTGCAAAATATACATGTCTCTGCGAAATATAATATGATTTTGCAAAAGTGGAGTCTCGCATCGTAATGCAAATGTTATCTGATAGTGCTAAAGAGTGTATTTCTAACATATAAGTTAGTCTTCACCCATTCAATTTTTGTTCCATAACTCACAACCTTGAGCTCTTGCTTGTTCTTTGTTAATAATCACCTTTTAGAGAGTTATATAGAAACCAATTCATGAACAAAGCACACTATTACAGAGCTAATGGACATGAAGGAGACCTTAATTGTCATTTTTTATCAAGTGGTAAAACCCATTTTCCCAAATATGTGGATTCTTGATTTTTTTTTTAATTTAATATTTCTTTTTCAGTATTATAATTATTATTCATAATTTTTAAAATTTCACTGATAAAAAATGCAAGGAACATTGAAATACACAACGAAAGGTCATTTTACTGGCTACAGTCCTTTTGATGTAGTTAAATTAATTGATTAAATTTGAATTCATAGGTTAGGAATTTAAAAAAGAGTTCTGAAACCTGATAGGATGTGTAAATGATTATATTGAATATTGATATGTATATTTTGTGCTAATCTTCATGGAAGTGAATATTTTTGAATATGAGATATGCATAATTGTGTCAAGTTGAGTATGAACTATGAATATGCAGATGATTAATTGTGACTTGTTGAATGTAAATTGAATTTATGTGATATATTAGGTTTATGTGTTATGTTGAGCCAATAATGATCAATCGATAAATTGTACGTGAATAAAAAGTATGAAGTGGTTATATTTTATGTTGAACATATAAATAACTATTACTGTAAACTTGTCTATACAAAACTCATTGAATAATATATGTCGAAATTCTAACAGAAATTAAAAATGTTTGCATATTAATTTTGTAGGACTAAATATATTAAACTTTTCTATTGGAACTATTATTGAAATTTTAAAATTTTATAAGTACTAAAAACATAATCAACCCTAATTGATGGCTCGTTATTTCAGTATTTTCCATTGCCTTTTTTGGTTGATATTCTTCTCCTATAAATAGAAGGTTCTGTTCACATTATTTTTTTAACACCAATTGACATAATTTCTCGTCAATTCACACCTCTTAATCTCCTTGTTTTTCTTGCTACCTTTAATATTACTTTTAGAGAGCTTCTATGCTCCATAGTTTATTATATAATATTTTGTATGCTTCAATTTGTTTATTTACACTTAAAGTGTAAATTCTTTTTACATCTTATTATAATATTATTGAGAGTAATTCCATTGTTCAAGAGAGGTAATATCGCTTGTAATAGAAGGTTATTCTTCAAATGATAAATTTTGTTTAAAGATTTCTCTTAAAATGTTAAAAGTTTCTTGCTAATCCTATTTCAGAACCTAGGCTATAATGATTTTATTGTTTGTGAAACAAAACATAGGTCTTAGATTGTTAGTGATTGAATCAGTATAAATCTTTGTGTGCTCGTTTTCCTCTCTCCTTTTATTTCCTCACATTTATTTTATGCACTTTATTTATTTTCTGCCTCACATTTAATTTTACTTTATATATGAGCACTGCACTTAATTTACTCAATTTTTAAATGCTTATTTTATTGTTATTTTTAATGTTTACAATTCAACCCCGTTTTATATTTGAGGTCATTTGTTCAACACGTTAGAGAAGCTGATTTGAATAGTACAAAGAAAAAGAAAGATGTGTCTTAATAAAACACATTTTTAATCCTAGTCATATTTATTTTATTTTAAGGGTTGACAATGTTCCTGATACAATAGAGTAGAAATATTAATGGTGAATGAAATAACATTTAATTGTAATGGAATATGAAACTGATTACAATGAGAAAATCAGAGCAAAAGCTCCTCAGTAGAGAGAAAACTATTCTCTCACAACCTAACCACTAGAGTAATAATAACTATTACATGCATGATCTTTTCCCCACTTCCCTTACTCGTTTCTTATTATGGGGAAATACTAACTACCTGCCTAATGGCCACTACTCATTCTCTCTCTTTATCTTCCTATCATACACTCTCCAAATTTTAGGCTTAGCGTAGTTCACATCAAACACATCACCCTCATTTGAGTTGGGCCATTCATTACCCCTTCCATCAAACACTACCTTGTCCTCAAAGCTCAAATCTGGAAATTGACTTTTTAGCAAAAATTTGTCCTCCCACGTAGCCTTATCCACATCAAGTCCATCCATTAAACCAACAACTCTCTCCTATGTTGTCCAACTTCAAATCCGTCTCTCCATGACAAATTTTTTTAAGGCATAATTTCTCCCTTATCTGCCTCCAAATTTAATGGTAGTTTAGGCGTGACTTGATAATTCCCAACAACCTTCTTCAATTGTGAGACATGGAATATAGGATAGATTTTGGAATTCTTAAGTAATTGCATCTTGTAGGAAACTTCTCCAACTCGTTGAACCACTTGATATGGTCCAAAAAAATGAGGATCCAGCTTATGATGGATCCTCTGAACCACTGACTGCTGCCTATGGGGTCTTAATTTGAGGAAAACCCAATCTCCAACAACAAATTGCACATCCTTTCTCTTCTTATCCACATAATATTTCATGTACTCATGAGCCTTTGTGAGATTATACTTCAATCGACGCAATGCTTCATCTTGATCTTTGAGCTCTTGTGCCACCACTTCTACCCTTGTTTCTCCCTCAAGGTAATGCACCAAAACTGGTGGTTTCCTGTCATACACCACCTCAAATGGTGTCAAACCAGTGGACACATAACAAGTGGTTTTGTACCACATTTCTGCCTATGGAACCCAGTAATACAAAGACTTAGGCTGGTCAGCCACAAAACAACGGATATATGCCTCCAAACAACGATTAATCACCTATGTTTGTCCGCCCGATTAGGGATGATAAGTTGATGTCATCTTCCATATTGTCTCCAATAATTTAAACAACTCCTTTTAAAAAATACTCAAATAATGGGTCGAGGTCACTAAGAATCCACTCCTGAACGCCATGTAATCGTATCGCTTCCTTCACAAAAATAGTTGCAATGGAATGGGCTATGAATGGATGTTTCAAAGGAATAAAATGACTTTACTTAGGTAGCCGATCAACCACCACCAAAATAGCTTCATAACCATTACTCTTCAACATGCTAGTAATGAAATCCATCAAGATTTCACTCCAAACTAACACTGGAATTGGAAGTGGATGTAGGAAGTCGCTTGGAGTAGTTGAAGAGTATTTCTAATGTTGATAGGTATCACAAGCCTTGACAAATTCCTACACCCTCTTCATCATACCATGCCAATACAACATCCCTGCCATCATCCTATAGGTACGAAGAAACCCCGAGTGTCCCCTAATAGTAGAAGAATGCAATTTGTTCAATAATTCTTTAATAATTGGTGAATAAGCAAGAATCACCAATCTATCCTTGTAAAAAAGGATACCTCCTCTCAAAACATATCCTGGTTTAGACCCTGGATAGTTTCGGATAGCCTCAATAATTCCCTTTAACACTGGATCCTGGAGCACCTTTTGTTGTAGTTGGCCCCGTTGCTGCCAAATTGGCTAAGACAATATTAATTTAACTTTATAGTCCTCATGTTACCTAGATAAGGCATTAATAGCCTTGTTCTCCACGCCTACCTTATATACTACTTTAAAGTCAAAACCCAACAATTTCATTATTCACTGTTGTTGATTGGCCGTAGTGATCCGTTGTTGAATCAAATGCTTGAAGTTTTTTTGGTCAAAGTAAACAACAAACTTCTTTCCCAACAAATAATGACGCCAACATTGAATGGCCAACACTAGTTCCATGAGTTCCTTATCATAGGCTGACTTGGGTAGCTTGTTGGCAGAAAAAGCTTTACTAAAATATGCAATAGGATGCTTTAATTGCATCATCACTTCATCGATGCCTTTTCCAGCGGCATCACATTTGATTTCAAAAGGAAGTTAAAAATTTGGAAGTGCTAAAACTGGGGCATAAGTGACAGCTACCTTGAATTGCTCAAATGCAGTCTCAACAGATGCGTTCCACACAAAACCCTCTTTCTTGATCAGCTTTGTGAGAGGTCTTGCAATTTTACTATATTTGGCAATGAATTTGCGATAATAACCTCTCAATCCAAGGAATCCACGTACCCCTTTTACATTTCTAGGAGTAGGCCAATTAATTTCATTAGTTACATTCGAGGGGTCCACTGCCACACCTTGCTATGAAATTACATGGCCCAAATATTCCACATGTCGCTGTCCAAAAGCACATTTCTGTTTGTTCACCACATACTAGTGTTGGTGCAACACCTTCAAAACCTGCTCCAAATGTTTGATATGTGTTTGCCGATCAACACTATATACTAGATGTCGTCAAAGAAAACCAAGACAAACTTACGTAAGAAACTGCTTGAATATTGCATTAATCACGTATTAGAAAGTAGCCGTGTTGGTCAATCCAAAAGGCATTGCCAAGAATTTGTAATGGCCTTAATGGGTATGAAAGGAAGTTTTGTGAATATCGTCCTCCTTCATGCGAATTTGATGGTACCCAAATTTCAAATCTAACTTAGAAAAATACCCCGAGCCAAACAACTCATCCAATAATTCATCTACTTCTAGAATTGGGTATTTATATGGTACGATAATCTTATTTAAATCACGATAGGCGACACATATATGCCACAAACTATCCTTCTTTTTCACTAAAATGACAAGACTAGAGAAGAAAACTAGTGTTGTTACGAATTACCCCTTGTTGGAGAAATGTGTTAATTTGCTTCTTTACCTCATATTTTTGGTAGTGTGGATACCTGTAAGGTCTCACACTAACCAGTCCCGCACCATGCTGTAAAAAAATGGCATGAGAAGTGTTGCTCATAAGAGGAAGGCCTTCGATCTCCTTAAACATTATAGCATACTGGCTCAACACTTGCTATAAACATTTGGATTGCCCCCTATGTATTTGTCCTCCACCAACCTCCTAGAGGTAAACCAACCCCCACCATTAGCTTATCTATCATTCTTGATCATGCTTTGTAGAGTTATTGCCCTACCTTTGCAAAAAAGCCTTGCAATTGAACTGGATGCCCTCCATGATTGAACACCATGGACATCTCCTTCCAATCCATAGTGACCTTTCCCAAGGTTTCCAACCACACCACACCTAAAATCAAATGAACTCGAGTCAAACCCATCACATAAGCTTCAACAGTAATGATGATAGATCTCAACACCAAAGGCACCCCTTCACATATTCCCAATGTCAAGATATAGTGACCATCCTCCAATCAAACACCCTTAAGAGTCGTTTATAATACGATAAACCCAAAGCCTCCACTACCGTAGGTGTAACAAAATTATGAGTCGTTACATTGTCAATGAGCACGAGAACAGACATACCATTAACAAAACCCTTAAATTTTATTGTGCGAGCATGAAAGCTATTCACATTGTGGAGCTCGAAACCCCATAGCCTTTCATTCCATTTTCTCTTGATGTTTTTCTTCCTTCGAATCTGCCTCTACCACAATAATTTCTCCATCGTTGTTGATCGTCTCATCATCACCCAAAATAACCAATCGCAAATATTTTCCAGCACATTGATGCAGTGGGTGCCACCTTTCATTGCACCAATAACACAACCCCTTCGCCCTTTATTTGTGAATATCTAAAACGGGCAAATGAAGAACCCCTCAAATGCGTTCGCCATAAGAACAACAAACTTCCTCGCTATTATTATTGTGCGAACTCGCAATATAGGAAATGGGTCGCGGTGCACCTGAAAAAGTGGACAAGCCCAAATTTGGGGGTGGATTGGGCTCGAATTCCACAGAGATCCAAAATTGGATCGAAACTGAGAACTAATTTGGTCTATATCAAGTTGGGCCCAAGACTTCTGATTACGAGCCCAATGAGGAGGTTGACCCAATCTGTGGCGCACTCCTTGAGTTTGACCTGATTGCATGAAACAAACACGAGACCTGATATCATGATGCAATCCATCCACAAAATAGCTAAGGAATTGTTGTTTAGGAAGGTGTGCACACTGAGAAGAGTACAATTCAAATTTTGCAACATACTCCTCCTCATGACCTTGTTCCTTGAGTTATTTAAGCTCTTCGAAAGGGTTATCCAAACCACTCTATTGAATCCTTCAGATCTTCCCATGTCAAGGACTATGTTGAATCCCTCCACAAATTAAACTAGTGAATCGTTGGGCCTTCCATACTCAACTTCATGAGTTAAGTGCGAATTGCCTCGAAAATAGTTTAAACTACAAAAAACATTTCGGCTCGCGTGATCGAAGCAACATGATCTTCACCATTAAAATAAGGCAATTCTACCTTCTTTGTATAGAAACGGAATTCGTCGAGATAAGGCATGAACAAGGGCAGGTCGGACCAATTGATAGAGCAGAGTAGAAATATTAACGGTAAATGGAATAATATTTAATTAAAATGGAAATATGAAACTGAGTACAATGAGAAAACTAAAGCAAAAACTCATCAATAGAGAGAAAACTATTTTGTCACTGCCTAACTGCTAAGGTAATAATAATTGTTGAATGCGTGATCTTTTCCCCATTTCCCGTACTCATTTCTTATTAGAGAAAAATACTAACTACTTGTTAGGTAGCCACTGCTCTTTCTCTCTCTTTTTCTTCCTTTCGTGCACTCTCCAAATTTTAGACTTAGTGTAGTTCATACTCACCAACACATCACCCTCATTTGAGTTGGGCCTATGAGTCTCATCTCACTCTCACATAAGAGACCACCAGGCTAAACTCACATTGCTTTTTTTCTTCTATTAACTGTATTCTAAACCTCATTAAACCCAATTTCTTGTTGTGTTTGAGAAATTAAATTCTGAGAATCTTTAACTATAGTATTTTCTTCATGAATAGTATATGAATCAGATGAGATATTACCAAAGACCTCATGAATAACATTCCTTTGAACTAATATTCACATTAACCATATGAGGACCCATATCTTTCCGTTGCAAAATGTCAAAACTAACACCCTCCCATCAACAATAGTTTTCAAAATACTTGAGTCCACCAATTCTAGAAGAAGATTATTGACATCACACTTATGAAAATCAAAAGTTTTATCCATTGATTCATCAATAACAACTTTAGTTCTATTCTCCATTATCTTCTTACCTTTATCCAAACCATCTTTCTTAATAGAAATATATTTACTCATTATACGCTCAGACTCCTCTTGAGGAACCATTTTCTCACGAATGCACTTCACTCATAAGTTTACAAGAGGAAAAATCATAGCCAATGCAATAACATTATGAATAAAAATTATAAAATTTTTATATTGATGTTATTAATATAATTTATTGTTTTTTTAATTATTTTTATAATTATAATTATTTTTATTTATTTGATCCGGAGAAAAAATTGTTAACAAAATAGAATTAAGTTACAAATTTATCTACAAAACAGGAGAGAGTTGTTAAAATAATATAACACGTTCTTTGTTTTGACACATCTACTCAACCGCATTTATTCCTCAATTTAATGTATTTTATTAATATTTTTTTAAAATATTTTTATTATTTTTAATTTATTAAATTAACAATTATTCGGTTGATGAAAAGAAAAAAAAATTTAATTTTGTACATGGTTGCATCTCTAGGATGCGACCTCTTACTGTGTCAAAGAAACTATTTTTTCAAGTAATCGCATGACGAATATGCGACATCGTAAAAGTGAACAAAATAAGATAGTATATATTTTTTAATATAGAGTATTTTGATGACTTTAAAAAAAAAGGAACATTTAAATAGAAAATTGTAGTCTAAAGAAAATCCAATTCCCTATATATCATGCTACAAAGACAAAGTTAGTCTTTAATTAAGGAAGACATAAAGAAATGATATAGTTTAATTAATCTAACTTCGATGAGTGCATACATCGATCCGAGGCAAGAGTAGGAAGGCATAGAATATGTTTCTGACGTAGCCACAGCATAGAATAGAATACGATAAGATTATTGTGAATTTAGAGGATACATACCTGCAGAGACAAAGAAGCAATCAGTTCCCATATGCCTCCCCAACATTTTAAGTGGTATGCGCATTATGGTCGGCTATAAAACCCAACTTTGCGTTTATATTTCAGATTGTCTCATTCATTATTATTATCGACAAAATACTGCCTCATGTCTCAAAAACACCTCTTCACGATTTCAATATATAAAATTTTCATCAAAAATATATTCAAAGTTGTGTATTTATATTTTTAAGGGTTCAAATTTTCTTCTTTCTAAGATAATACTATTTTTTATATTTTTTAACAATTGCTCTATTATATTTTTATCAAAGGCAAGACGTGACATTATTTATTAAGTTTAATTAGTGTGTACTGTCTATGTAAATAAATTTAAATTTTCAGGATACCACAATTATTCATGGATATAATTTCATAGAAAAGTATGATAAAAATTAATTATTTTTAATAATTTAATAATTATAATTAACTGTTTTCTATTAATAATATATACGAATTAAATCTTTATTTATTTATTTTTTTGTTGTTGAAAGAATATGGTTTCAACAATCCAACATAAGGTTGAGGATAATTTTTTCTTAAGATATTAAATAAATTTCATTTAAGATATTTTATATATTTTTAATAGATATGTTTTTTCACATTTACTAAATTAATATACAATCCCTAATCATAATTTGAAGTATCAGTTATCAACTACAAGTTGTAATATTGTAAATTATACAATTTTCGTAATGATTAAAACTACAATTTCAGCAACATTGACTGTATTATATTGCAGTATAAAAGTTCGCAGTCTAAGTATTGACTGCCAATTTATCTATCACCTTTTCATACTATAACCATTAATATAAAACACTATTACCTATGTCTCAATATACAAAATTTCGTTGAGTAAATCAAAAAAATAATAATAATAAAGTTATTTGTAATATTAATTTTTTTTTGATAATTTGAATTATTTTACTAGTTTGTCTCATGAAAAATGAGTTAGATAATAATTTTATTATAATATTTAGTATAGATTACAGAAGAAAAAAAATATAATTAAAAGTAATTTAGTAAAAAAAATAATATAATTAAAAAAATAAAATAAATCTTATAGAAAAAGACAAGAAAATTTCACGAGGGTGTTAATTTTGGCGATAAAGCACAGCACCTTCATGAAGTGAACATAATCATATCTCAAACGTACTAGTGAACCAAAATCAGAGGTATTACAAATCCACCATCATACACTATTACAAATCAGAGGCCAAAACCTTTTCCTTAATATATCCCCTGCCTTAGTGAACCAAAACTAAATTATATTAAAAGAAACAGTAAACTCAACTTCCAACCAGTCACAAACATAATACCAGACCAGTGAAGTTAAGTCATAACGACAGTACAAATTCACTAAGAGACACACAAAAAAAAGTCTCATGTTAGAATTGTCTATTTCCAATTATTTAATTTTGTCCACCCTCTCCATAAAGGATCACAATCTGCTGCAATAAATAAAACATGTAGTTATATGCAGATTTTTATCTCATCCTTAATTTGAGATGGGATGATTCAGATTAAACAATAACAAGTAAGTTTAAAACGGTCTCATCAGTTAATTTAAGGTTAGACAATTAAGATTATAAATTATGTGACCTATAAAATACGGACACTTCTAAGATTTAGCGTGTTCTAGTGTCCCAAACAAGTCGATACCGCACTCATATGACATGTGTCATACTACTTAGATATATCTTAAAATTTTTTTTTTTTTTTTGTTTCAATACACTTTAAACACATCTCAAGACATTTCTACGGGAGTTAAAGATGTATTCATTTAAATAAAGATGATCAATAAATAGTTAAAGATATTAAATTTAATTACGTCATTTTTAATTTTTAAGTATAATATATCAATCAATGAAGGTAAAAAATTCTAGTATTTTGTTGAAGAATTTTTTTGTAATGAAACATATTGCTGAATTTAGATATTTTATATAGAATGTTCATATTTTATTTAATTATAATACATAAATAATTATATATGTATTCGGTATTCATGTCCTAAATTTTTTAAAAATGTCGTGGGTCACACGACACCGACACACAAATTCGTGATATTTTTGAAATTTAAGATACTATACAGTTAAGATTGATACGTTAGTATAATTTTTATTAAAAATAATTATATATATATATATAATACTCATAAAAAAATGTATTAATTATTTCTCATAAATATAAAATTATATATAATATATCAATAAAAGTATAATATAAATAATTTAAATAAATATTAATTTTATTCGATAGCTAACAAAGATTTTTAATTATCTTTTCATTAGTATAACAATGCATAAAGAAAAACATAGTTTTTAAGTCTCGTTCAAAAAAAATAATTGTTCCAATTTAATAGTAACAATATCTTAAAGTGAATCATTACCTCTATATTGATGTTTCAAAAAAATTATCTCATCTTCTCTGTTTTTTTAATTTTTATAGGATATGTATTCGCAAGTATCCGTGATGTATCTTAGAAATATAAAAAAAAAATTATTTTTAAAAAATAAAAATAATAATTTTAATACTTTTGAAACACGTATATGCAAATATCTGTTAAGTATTGATATTCCACAAATGTATGGCTCTATTTTTAGAGTATCCAGACTACATAATCCTACACAAATCAAACAAAGTAGTGTTAGAGAGAAGTCTAATACATTGGTATAATTAAAATAAGACAATAACACAAGTGTTTTCTATGACAAATCTTTATCAAAAACCTACACAAATTCCTTCACTCATACGTTGTTCAAGAAATCTATTTCAATTCAATACAAAATTTCGTAATCACACTTTAACACTTCATTTAGTCTTTACCACTACTACAAATTACAAGTTCAATAGCACATAAATCCTTTCACCATATAAAAAAGAAAATTTAAAATTGTCTAGACAACACAAACTCGAAACAGAGCACACCTTTTCATACATTGTCTCGTAAAGTTATACGATTCATTGCTAATATATATGTGTCGGTTGCATCTCTTGACTTGGTTTACCTCTCTACAAAGTCAATTTCATTTCCCAATTTATTAAATATTTTATCAATTATTCTTTACTTCTCTGTTTTCTTAACATATTAGTAATTAATCATTTTTTGTCTATATTCTAATTGATTTATATGCAATATGGATAATAAAATATATATTATGTTTTAAATTGCAGTTGTAATTAGTTTTAGACTGCAATTTAAAAACTCAAAAACAAGTTTTAAAAAACATAATGTAGATGAAATAATGTTAAAAATTGTGTATTGTAAAAGCAGATTGAAACATTTGAGTGGAATGAATGCACATGTTGGTGGTGTGTTGTGTCAGTTATGATATTTGTTTTATTGTAGATATTCAAAGTTAGTCGTTGTCGTTGTTATTATTTATTCCTGAGAATGGAACAGTGAAAGCATAGGAAGCTGTAATGTTAACCTCAGGTATAGGTCTGCATGTTGACGGGGATATATATCATCATTCATTCTGTTCAAAAATTGACCACACTCAACATTGTTTTAGACCTGCTCAGTGTGAGTGACAACAACAGTAAGTACTCTAAACTTATCCTCTAAAAAAGATGAGTGCAAAAACATACAAACAAATTACTATTAATGCTTATTATTACCAATTATCATTTGTATTGTGTGGTTTTAAATTGCTGCAGCTGTTAAAACATTCTTATATTCACTTCGCTTTCTTTAAAAAATATGTCCTTCTCTAGTTCCGTATTTTGTCCTCGCTGCAACAATGCACTCTAGCATTTGTATCATGTTTTCATGGAATTTATTCTAACTTCTTAACAATATGAATCCATAGAGAATAATAGGAGCAAAGTAAAGAAGAAAAAAAGTCTAGTGTTTCAATTGAACAAGCAAAGATTTGGTAAAACAAGGGTTACAACGAGTATAAATATTAGAGGTTAGAAAAGATTAAACTATCCTTGCCAAATTTACAATAAAAATTTAAAATAATAGATTCATTATGTAACACCTACCCTAAAATTGAAAAAATCGAGAGTTTGTGAATCAAGAAATGAAAACATTTAATAAATGTGTTTTCGAGAACAAGTCAACAATATGCAAGGAGGAAGAAATAAATGTTAACGTAATGGTTTCAAGGTAAAGATGATGACGAGTGATGTGACAATCTATTTTAATGAGTTACGAATCAGATAGTAACCAACACAACTAAACTATTTCAGTAGTGGTAAATGTCATAGCATGAGACAATATTCTATTTTTTACTCTTCAAAAAAGATGGAGAGCATTGTGGTCAACTTACAACCGTAAGGTTACCGATACAATCAACATCAAAACAATAATGTAACTACAATAAATAAGATGACAGAAATAAAAGACTTTGAAATTGCATGCTCTAAAGATAACGAAGAATATGAAAAATGGTTGCCCAACATATAGTAGTGGAGAAATAATAAATTGACTTACAACATGCACAACATAAGTGGGATCCGATATGTGAACACCGTCAAAGGGAACATGAATGGATACACAAAGTTGTCAATCAAAGTATAATACAAAGTGGGATCCGATAGACGGACACCATCAAAGGTAACATATTTCCCATTCAACTCAACAGGATTATTTGTTGCTCTAACGCCAGAAATACAAATTTGTTCATGAATGTCGTAGGGTACTTAGAATGACAGAGAATACTTCAATCCATAAGAAGTAGCCAAGGGTGCCTAAGTCTTGCATATAAAAATTGTTTGGCTAACTATAGTTTCAATTCATTAATCTCACTAACATCATATAATAACCACATTATTAACCTATAAAGAAATTATAATGTCACCATGAGATGTGGATATGAGAAACAAGGTAGAGTTATGATAACTAGAATGAAATACTAGTGGTGAAATCACAGTAGATAATTTTTCAAATCAAGCTCGAGGATCTTGTTTAAGACATTATAGAGCTTTTTCAACTTACACACTTCCTTTGGATTAAGAGATCGAAATACCTTGAGGAGGGAGCATACAAACTTCTTCTTAAAGATCATCATTCAGAACAACATTTTTAACATTCATTTGAGAAATATGGCCCTAACAAACAAATGCAACAACAATGAAAGTTAAAATAATGGTCATCTTGGCCAAAAGAGCAAAATATTCTTTTTTTTGTGTGTGTGTGATAATCTCTTAGAAATAAGATGCGCTTTGTAGCATTCAACTGGTATATCATACTTGATTTGATCTTGTATACCCAACGAGACCTAATGGCATGTTTTCCAAGAAAAAGAGGTACTAATTGTGAAGTATTTGTCTAGTGCAATGATGATAGCTCTTTTGCCAAAGAGGATCAATTATAGTCTCATTATTGGAAGAGTGCTCAAACAAATTCTGAATAAAGGTTAGGAATGAAGTAAACATAGTAAGTGGAATAAATAAAATCAGACAATTGAGTATACTAACAATCAGGAGAGGAAAACAAGAAAATGGTCAATATAAGTAAGCTCATAATTTCTAGGAGTATGAGAATTAGAGGAAAGAGTTTGAAATGGATTGTACTCAAGAAACACAACATGCAATGAAACATAAAGTCTTTCATTTGGAGGGTCATAACAATAGTAATCCTTTATACAATCCCTAAACCCAACCCAAGAAAAATACATATTACAAACAAGAAGTCAATGTTTCTACATTCTACTTGTGGATGACATACAAAACAAGTAAAACCAAATACCTTCAACGAAGAATAAGTAGGAGTAGAAGCATATAATTGCAACGGAGATAAACCTAAAATGACATATGATGTAATTCTTTTAACAACATACATAATGGTAAGAATTGCTTCTCCCCAAAACTCATTTGTAACTAAAGTAGACAATATAAAGGAACTTACAGTTACACCAATATGACAATGATTATTTTCACAAGTTTGTAACCATAACAATATGAAATATCAATAGTTTTGGTGACACCATTTGCCTATGTTGCAAAATTCACGTAAAACAGTGAGACTTTGTGTGAAACATTAAATTTTATTTATCAATCACAATTCATTACAAATTAGTTTTTTAACAAAGAGACTTATTTTAAATTGTTACAACTCCATTGTAAAATAATTATCACGATCATCAAGTCATTTGTTCAAATGATTAAAGAATTATTGCTTCTTCTGTAAGACTCGTTAGGGACTCTTCTCCACCGACTTTGAGTATTATTCGAACTAACAAAAAATTCATTCTTGGAGATCATATGGGCACAACCGTGCCTTCGGTCCTAACACAAAAATAAGTTTCATGCAAAATTAGGGGTGACACATTGATCCACACTTCTAACGTTTCAACTTACTCTACTCTTATTCATCTTTAAATGAACTAAAACACTTTTATCACTCTCATATCACACTAATCCAAACCACTTTTTCAATACATTCATTTCATTGTTTTTGAAAACATCACTTTAGTCTCTAAATGATAAACTCTCTTAGAAACAAGGTAACTCTTGCCACTTTAGAAAGTTAAGACTCATAACATAAGATTTGAAGACCTTCTTGTTCAAATAGAATTGAAAATTGATATCGACAATTTAGCAGAACATGAGTTTGAATTAAGAGAGTTCTTCATAGAAAGGGAAATTTTAAACCTTTTCTACCTTGAAGAAAAAATATCTACATTAATTTAGTGAAAGAATTCTCACTACTACTGAAAAAGTTTAAGGGAAGAAAATCACTATACCATCAGAAGGGATATTAAAGACTATCGATTATCTTTGTGAATGAGAAGAGCTACTCAATATTTGGAGAAAGAATGAAATCATGAGAGAACTTTGTTGAATGATCTTCAACAAGCCAAAAGGAAAATAATTTTTTTAAGTTAAACTCAAAATTCTAAAGTTTACAAATTATTGTGGAATGTATTCTGCCCTCAAATCATTATTGAACTATGTAAAGTTTCACATAGTAATTAATAGTAAATTAGTTTTAAGTGATAATGGTTGATAACAATAGTTATTATTATTAAATATTAAAAGTTAATCAATTAAGAATCATAGTTAGTAAAAAGGTTGAATTACACGTGGTCATGCAAGAGTCCATCCTTACATGTGGTTTCCACTTTATTTCTCCTATCAAATTTGGGCACGCTAAGGAAAATTTAGCAACTCTTTAAAAGAAGTTATGGCATTGCTCAAAGCGAATTAGATTCGCTTAGCAAATTTGACCAACATACCATTTTTTTTGGTTACTTCTTGAAAGTGATTTCAGCATGTACTGAATCATTGTAAGTAATAATTGTTAGAGTTCCAAGTAAAAAATACAAGGATTGTGCTATACATTTGAATTATGATTTAGTTACTTAATTGAAATAAAAAATTTGTGGCAATGAAATTTAATGAAGATTTGATAATAACAAATATCGCAAGGGATGAGTTTCATTAGATTTCTACTTTGAATTATTAGTTTGACTATGACTATTGAATATTTCTATTGAATTGGTACCAAATTCTTTCTAATACTATTGTTCTAATTCCTTAACAACAAAAGTTTTAATACTAAAGTAACTTTTAATATCCTTGCAGATCTAAGATTAAGATTAAGCAATAACAAACAAAAATTCTATAAAAACTGGGATATTGCACTTGCAAAAATCTCTTATGGGTTTCATTTATTTGTATTTATTCGTACATTAAAAAAATCACAAATCTCTTATCTCAAACATTCATAGATTTCACTCTTGTTTCAACATATGAATCGTAAATCATTCAATTGATGATCGATCAATAAATAGAATTAAGCAAAAAGATAAGAAAAAGAATTCATTAATTTCATTCAATAAGCCAAATATTAAATCACATATTCAAAGGTTTCATCAAGTTCTACTCATTCCAAAACAATGAAGAGTTTAGTAACTCAAGACAAAGTAACAACAGATAGAGAGATTAAAGAATTTTTTTAATTATTTATGAATGATTCTTGATAATCCTCCTTAAATTATGTTAGAATAAGCCTCTTCTAAGTTGCCTCAACTATAGCACACGTTTATGGTCTCCAAATAACAAAAATATCCCTAAAAATTTGATAAGATGAAATTTCATACATTAAGTAGTGTGTCGTGCACCCAACTATACGACATAACTAGGCATTCAAAAAATTGCATAAATGCACCCCCTAAGCGACCAAGAATGTGCCCAAGCAAATGGCTCTGACTTATATTGTATATTTCACATCTACTAATTCTTTATTAGGCTATGGTGTATTCATGTTGTATCTATGGATCTTAAATTTCATTTGAAACTTATTTGACTCAATTTGAACATCCAGAACTCAAGATATGGTTAAAATACCTCATAACATGCATGTTGATTTTGCACCAAATCGAGCTAAAACTGTGAAATAAAACTATGAAAAATATCTAGTTAATCAATAAAAAATAAACACTTCATTGAATCAAGAATTAAAAATAAAAAATATTATATCAAATAACTCCTAAAATTAACTAATGGCGAATGACAAATAAGATAAATAGAGACTAAATGTCATAACAAAAAATAAGACATGCATATGATGAAGAGTTATCATTGCTTCAATAAGGCTCATTACAAACTCTTCTCCACTGACTCTTGAGATTCTCCAACTCGATAGGAAAGTTGTTTTGAACAATCATGTGGACAAAAACAAAAACGAAATTAAGTTTCATGGAAAATGGGGGTTTTTACACATTGATCCACTTTTCTAACATTTCATCTTACTCTACTCTTATTGATCTTTGAATTAACTAAAAACCTTTTGTTACTCTCAAATCAAACTAATCCAAACCTCTTTTCCAATATCTTCCTTTCACTATTTTTGAAAACATCAACTTAGTATCTAAATGTTCAACTCTCTTAGAAACAAGATAACCCTTTCAACTACATAAAGTCAAGATTCAACTATGTGTAACATAAGATTCGAGTATCTTCTTGTTCAAACTGAATAAAGAATTGATCACAACAATCTAGCATAACATGATTTAACTTAAGTGAGTCTTTCATAGAGAAGGAAATTTTAATCCTTCTTTACCTTGAAGAAAAATTTATCTACATTAATTTTGTAAAATAATTCTTGCTACTACTAGAAAATTTCAAGGGAAGAAAATCACGATATCACCATAAGTGATATCAAAAACTAATTATTATATTGGTGAAGGAGAAGAGCTACCAATACTAGGAGAAAAGATGAAATAAAAAAAGAACTATGTTGAATCATCTTCAAGAAGCCAAAAGTAGGAGAAAAGATGAAATAAAAAAAAAATGTTGAATCATCTTCAAGAAGCCAAAAGGAAAATAATGTTTTAAGTTGAACCTAAATTTTGTACATTCTTTACAAATCATTGTTCAATACATTCTTCCCTTGAATACTATATATGAAATCATCCTTTATCTTCAATTTTATTGTGTTGCATTTTATCAAATTAACTAAAATAAACTTTCCCTAAAATTCTTCTAAATCATTTAATAGAGATAGTTTTTTTTTCTTCTCAAGTTTAAGAGAAACAAATCAAATACCTCTAGGAAGAGTTATCGGAGGCTGCATAGAAACATGTTGAATAATTAACAACATTAAGAATAAAAAACATACATTCAACCAAAAAAAAACTTTTAAAATTTTGAACGGAATTGATATTGATATGTGGTCACACGCAGTCAAAATAAGTTAAAAGATAATAATATAGTAAATAAAGTAGTTAAGTTAAAAGATATTAATATGTAGTCTTCGATTTGATCAATACCATAAATAAGAACAACAATAAAGAAATAAAAATTGGGGTTTCGGTTTTTGTAAATGGATTTGTAAAGAGGATTTACAATCAATTAAAAATAGTCAATCCATTGACAACATGCTATTTCGGATCAATCACAAGTTTAAAAGATATTTGTTTTTATATTCCTAATTGTATTTGATCAATAAATTAATTAAATAAACTTTGATTAATTTTATAAAATTTGTAGTCGACTAAGTGTCAAAAAATATTTGATCAACTATGATAGTGGAACAGTATAATCAATTTAATGATTGAATTAAATACGTTCGAGCATATATCTCGTGTAAAAACACTGGAGTCGACATCTTGGCAAAATTATCTACCACGAGAGGCAACCAATTAATCATTCAATTGTTAATATATTATAGCATTAATCCGACACAAATGAAAAATACATATGAAGATAAGAGTTGACATCCCTTTGAGAACGACAGACCACTAGTCCTCGTGTTTTAATAAATTGTCAAGTGAAACACTACCATGAGGAGTGACGTGTTTTGTCTTCAAAGAGCAGAAGAAACAACAAAGGGTGTTATGATCTAAAGTCTCAAGGTCACTCAAGTGCTTCAGCTTAACGTCCATATCATTCCTATTTCGGTGAAAATGCTTATTCGACTAGAAGAAAGGAAACAAGGGGATAATTGTTTCAACGATATGTCCTACCTCATCGACAACAGGGGCACCATCATTGTCAAGAACCTTCTCACATACCACTGCTCTATATGTGCAACATAATACCTATCATTGAAATCGCGAAGAGAATCCATGTTAGGGGTGAAGAAATGCTTATCTTCCTTGAAAGAAAGCTAATTGTTGGAAAGAACAAATATAGAGAAAATTAGACCCTTTATGGGGCCACATCCATGTAGCCACAAATCCGCTAGAAAGGTTTCACATACGTCAGCGAGTTCAAGTGAATCTGAGAGGGGCATAGACCGATGTGTTGAAACATATTTTTCTCAAAATCATTGAAGGGTAACTAGAAACCCATATACATTTGTTGTCTGTATGAGCCAACACTTGGAACATATACATTTGTTGTCCCTCGGAGTCAACACTTCCTAGTGGTAGACCAGCTCACGTTGGTGAACCCACTCTCGTCGGCAGTGGTAAAAACAAACATCACCTTGAGAGGCTCACACGCTACCCATGCATACCTCCCCTCGTTGGGTGGCATAATCAAATCGTGTAGAGTGGGTGACTCATTTACCATGTCGATCTGAAAAGGAAAGATAAGAAGAAGGGAACAAAATCAACATCGAAAACATCCCTCCTAGAATCATTTCAAATGTTAAATGGCCAAAAAGAGAGTCATGGTGCCAATATACGTTCGGCATGGCGCTGAGCAGTAGGACCTTCACTGGTCCCCACCGCATCAGAAACAAAATTACATTATCTAGCCTATTGTTCCCTTAAAATATACTATTATCGTCTACAACTGAGATATAAACTTATGTCTCCAAATAAACACCCGTAGCGGTGAATTACTAACCAACCACCTTGTAAAACCTTTACATGCAAAAAAAACAACAGAAAAGCAGAGCAAATCAAGCGATAAAAACACAAAAAATTTCAGGCAAAAAATAATGACTTAACAAGAAATAGTGAGAATATCGAACTCGAAAGTAATCCTTGAAGAAATCAAAACGCCTAAAATCACACTAGATGGAGCTTTTTTTTTGCATAAATGAAGAGAGAGAAAAAGTAAAAAGAAGCTCACAAAATTGAAAAGTTCCACCAATATCTTGAAACAATCCAATTTATATTAGAAATGATTCAACAATGAATTCAAATGGTATAAACCAATGGGGACACATGTCACAGTGAGAAGGTCAAAGGGTATCATCTCACCTCACGTCATTTCTCCAACCCCTCAAACCCTTTCAACTAGAAAAATAAACTACCAATAATCAATCATTGGAAATAGACAAACCCCCAAGGTCGAGTACACCCTAATTCAACTAAACTAATGAGATCCATTTTTGTCAAAACAATTACAAAAAACAAACATTCCTAGTTATGTGGAGGATATAAAGTAATTGACCCACTTTGGGACAACAACAAATGTCAACCAAACACCTTCACAACAAAGCTACTCTCTCATGCTAGAAACCTTTTTAGACGACTTGGGGGCAATTTTTCCGGATTGGGAAGAGTCTAATTTGTCTTCTCATTTCGACTCGGCCCAATAACATAACCCGTAATAGACAACTAGAGTTCTCAAGTATTTGTCCCCCATCGCGGTGGGATCCAAGTCTAGATAAATAGTGCCTCTAGCACCGGAAAAGGTACACACGTACTATTTCATCTCAATACCTATTACTTTGTTCAAATCAATACTTAGTTAAACGTTAGAGAATTTGCAGGTACAACTTCCCCTTCAACAGATTCCGACCATTCTAACAAAACCGACCATCATCCTCGGTCCAATTTGGATTAGATTGCAAATGAAAAACTTAAAGAATCATAAGTTTTTCTCCTCGTGTAATTGTGTTTTTTGTTTTTCTCGAACTATGTGACTTAATTAGTTCATAAACTATCTTGTCAAGTGCTTCAATGTTACCGTGTTATTTTTTGTTCTAAAGTGAAAAAAAAAAATTAACCCTTTTAAAATCAAAACACATGAAATTAATTTATGTGCATCCAATGTTAAATTATTTTAGGGGTTATTAAGTGACCCAAAGATACTTGTTAAGAAAACTAAATAGGAAATAAATAATAAATTTGAATAAAAAATTACATTTTTTATAATTTTAAAGTTTGAAACAAATTCTAATATTAAGACTGTCATCAAGTGCCTTGAATATTTCTCATTATTATAAGTTGACTTTAAATTAAATATGGTGTAATGTGATGGTTGTTTGAACTATTGTAATTAAAGTCAAACAGGATTTTACTTTAAAATTTAAAATAAAAATTGCTTTCCTTTTCCTTTTGAATGGGTATTTACATTGTAACTATAAATGATATCAAAAAGAGAAACAAAGTACTTGTTCATTTTTTTCTTCTCATAAAATAAGTATATTCACCATCAAAAGATACAATAAAAGAAAATAAAGAACAATCTCAATCAAGAACATTAAAAGGAAATATGTATCATGGATCTTGGTATATTTTATTATTATTCTTATAGAAATTCATGGTATAGTAAGAGTCATCATAAATCATTCATTAAATTTTCTAACACGTGATATTGGAGTAAGAACATAGGTACGTCGGGGTTATGATTTTCCATTAATGTAATTGATAATATGATACCTAAATCTATATTTTGGGTTAAACAATAGATGTGTAGTCAGTATTTGTGATGAACAAGGTAAAAGAGTACTCACAATTTGACATTACTAACAAGTTTGTGTTGGGCAATTTGATAAATGAGTTGACGACTAAAGTTTGACTAGTCTCAACCTATTCATAATCATGTGACAAGAATGGGAAATATGGAAGCAAAGTTAAAGTCATTGGGTATGGATACAAATGAATATTTTCCTATACGGTTTATCACTAACTTGCTTCATCTTGAGTTTAGTTAGATCCACGTGAATTAAAACATCATTAAGGAAAAATAGAGCTTTCAGGAAAGTAAGGTCATGTTGGTTCAAGAAGAAGGAAGATTAAAGAAGATGAAAGATCATTGCATTCATGTCACGAATCATGGTGGAGTCAGTAGTCGTAAAGTCAAGCCTGAAAATAAGGACAAAGTTGCGTTGAAAGGTAATAAGGGAGGAGTCTAAAAATAAAACAAGAGTTACTTCTGAAAACAAAGTTGACACTTCAAAAAGGACTTTCCTAACCAGAAGACATGTTTGAAAAAAAAAAGGTACATATTATGTTTCCATATATTTCGAATTAAATTTGATTGAGAACAAACATTTAAAGGTGATAATGTTTTAGCAATTGTACTGATTCGTTGCAAGTAATAATTAAAACGGTAGTACTGAATGTCAAACTCAAAGATTGTGTTTTACTCTCGAATTATGTTTAATTACTAAAATTGAACAAGAAGTTTCTGAATTGATTAAAATAGTATTTAAAACTAATAGTTGATCCTTTATAATAAGAATAATGTTAGGGATGAGTTTCACTTCGAATCCAACCTTGGAGTCTAATTTGATCCTAGTTACTGAATTCCTTTATTGAATTATTATCGAATTCTCTTTATTAATCTTGCCCTAATGTCTTAGTGACATAACCTTTAATTCCAAAGTAACCCCTAATTCCTTAGTGGATTTAAGATTAGAATTAAGCCTTACCGCACAAGAATTCTCTTGTTAAATTATTGCATTTGCAATTAATTTAATTGGTTTCATGACCTACATCTATCCCTAGACTACTAATTCATGAATTTCTCATCTCAAGTATTTGTAAAGTGCAATTTCGTTTCAAAATATGAATCGTAGAACATTTTAATGTTGATCAAGCAATAAAAAGTATTAAGCACCAAGATGAGAAAAATAATTCAATAAACTCATTCATATAATTAAAAATCAATTCAGAAAAATAAGGGTTTCTTCTTATTACACTCATCCCTAAAAAATAGGGTTTAGTTACTCATATTAGAGATAGAAAAGATAGAGATTAAAGAAGAATTACAAGAAGGATTCATGAATGATTCTTGATAAAACTCCTCAAATAGTGTTAAAAACAATCATCTTTGAGTTTCTCTACTATGACACAAGTCTCTCAACTTTCCAATAGTAAAAAAGATACCCAAAAAGTGATAAAAATGTGTTTTAATGAGTTCTGATGTGTGTCGTGCACCCCAGGTGCAAGATTTGCGCTTCAAGCTCCTCAAATAGTGTTAAAAACAATCATCTTTGAGTTTCTCTGCTATGACACAGGTCTCCTAACTTTCTAATAGTAAAAAAGATACCTAAAAAGTGCTAAAAATGTGTTATAATGAGTTCTGATGCGTGTTGTGCACCCCAGGTGCAAGATTTGTGCTTCAAGCACGAATTGACATATTAAATAGTGCATAAATGTGCCCCAAGCGCAACTGTTGTGCTTCAAGTACACAACTTCTTTTGTTCGACGTTTTCTGCATTTTACGCCTCTATTAAGTCTGTATTTGGTTCTGGTGTCTTCATAAAAGTTATAGATCTTAGATTTCATGTGCACTTAGTTTTAATTCAATTGGACATCTACAACTCCAGATATAGTTGAAATACCCCACCTATGTCATGTTGATTTCTCACTAAAATTCAGCAGTGCATTAAAACAAGGAAACAACGCAAAACTACTAAAAATATCTACTTAATCAAGGAAATAAGAACATAAACATTTCATCAAATCAAATAACTAAAATAAAAAATATATATATATATCAAATAACTCCTTAAACTAACTAATGAATAAAAGATAAATAAGACTTAAAACAATGAAAAATATGCATTTGATGAATAGTCATCAAAAGGGATACATACAAGATAAGTAAGTACATCCTAAAGGTATTTATTGCCTTTTAAACTATCATTGATCGAAAATTTCATCAAGATAAGAAGAATGTTATTTTAATGGATTGGATGATGAATGAAGTTGTACAGAACTAGGTCTTAATCCTTCTCCTTCCTTTCCTAATATTCTAAGGCCCTGTATATCCTCTTCATCTGATGGTTCTTCATCATCACTATCATTTGGATCTCCTTAGTTTTTGTTTCCTGCCACCTATTTTTATTGAAACAAAGGGGAAAAAAGAAGAATTTGATTTAAGTTTTAATAAGTATTTAAAAAAAAAACTTTTTGTACTTCTTTGTTTTAATATTATGCAACTCTATATTTTTTTTCTTTTCTGAACCACATGTATGATTCTCTATAATGGTTGGTTAATGAATAAGGTTTTTTGGTTAAAAAATGTATGATTGCATATGATAATGGTGTTGAGACAAAATTCCAAATTAATATTTTAATGATAACTAAACAAAGGTTAATTAAGACTTCTAATTATGATTCTAAGTGTTTTGGTATTTAATATGTGTATTTGAGTGTGTTAATCAAAGATAGGTATCAAGCATTACAAAAGCATATCATATTAAAATAAAGAAAGCTAATTTTGATAAACAAAGAACATTCTTGACAAAATTCTAGAAAACGTTGAACGTTCTCCACATCTGTAAATTAACAAGAATGATCAGATTCTTAAAGAAAATATTAGATCCAGGATTTGCATTCCATTCCATAAATTTACAAGGATCAATCCAACGTAAGAATCACTCCCAAATTCAAAGGAAAAAAACTATGTTTCACAATTCATAAAGCAAGATCATTCTCCAAGTTAAGCAAGCTGAAGTATAAAGTTGGCATCTTGGAAATGACACCTCTGTTGTACATTCGAACAATATGCACACGTGATTTACGATATAGGATTACTTCAGACACCTGTCAAGATGAAATTAAAAGTTAGCTCATCTCAAAGAAGAAACAAAGATCGTTCTTGGTTTACAAGAACATTCCTGCTTTAGGCAAGAACATTCTTACATTATGGTTGATCTTATCCACTAACTGACACATGTTAGCTGGTCTATTCTCAACGACCAATGGAGCTATCATTAGCCTTCTTGAAGTCTATAAATTAAGCCTCGTGATGAAGAACATATTAGAGCTTCAAGTGCAAAGCAATACACCACTCCTACATTCATATTTGAATCCTCTTGAGCTTCTCAATCATTTCTAACTTTCAGTTATGATGTTCGTTTGATATTAGAATTAGTTCTACTGAAGTTCTAAATCCTATAATATATTCTTAAACACGAGTTGAGCATACTCAGATTCTAACAATCTCAAAATCATCACTTTGAAACTTAAGACTATATTGTTGACATAGCTTGAGTAGGTTGTAAAAATCATTTTATGTTTTAAAAGGTAGTGTAAAAATCCTTTCTTAAAGAGTGTAAGCTAACATTTGTGTAAACCCATAAAGATCTTGCTTTGAGCACTTAGTGGAAAATCTCACACTTGGGTGAACTAGGATATATCTTTGTGTGATATCTCTTCCCTTATCTCTATTTACTTTTTATCTTTTAATTAATTTTTATATAGATAAGTTAAAATTGTGTATTTTCATTAATCAAGAATGTTTTTTATTTATAACCAAGATCAATCTTGAGTTAAATATTTTTAGTTTTAACAGAAACTTTTAAATAGGGACATTTACAAATGGTACATAATGGATTTTTTTTTAGTTACTTCAAATGGGTGCTCAAAATTGAGGAAGAGTTTTTTTTTTTTTTACAAAAATACCTTGCTTAATATCATGCTCATAATCAAATTTTCAAAATCTAATTAATATGTTTATCATCATAAAAATGAGGAGATTGTTAACGCAAAATCCCTAGTTATTGTTTTGAAGATAATCAAATAGTTAATTAAATTGTCAATTATGATTTTGATCGTATTATTCGTTAACTAGTGTTTTTGAGTGATTTATTCAATGATAGGAAATCAAGCATAAGCTTGCATGTTAATGCAAAAATCACGTGGCCCTTTTCAAAGCAATCAAGAAAGTTTTGATCATTATTTATGGTCACATATCATGACCTATTAAGACAAAAATCCACTTTTGTAAAGTCTAAGGGATTTTTGAAGAATCTTCCAAATGAATGTCAAAATAATTGGAGAATATTCATAACAACATTTCGATTGTCCTTTATTCAATGAAGTCAAAGTCAAGATAGATTAATTTGGTAGTCCAACTATAAGTTAAGGATGAAAAAAATGGTACATATGCCTGTTGAGATTAGTGGAATACTTAAATGACTCAAATTGAAGGCTCAAATGGGTAAAATAGTCTCTAGATCAATCTCCAAATTGATGAACTGAGTGCAAGGACAAAAGGACACAAGTACACTTTACTAGCTTTGTTACAATAGAAAGTTAAGCATGCTTTGATCAAACACAATGTCAACTGACATTTGACAACTCATTCTCATACTTGTTCATATTTTCCTTCATACTCAAAGCAATAATATTATGGGTGGTCATGAACATTATGGACAGTAATATAAACATATGTTTAATATGTTTAAATCAAATCTTATATGTATCGTTTAAAGCTAATGTGACAAAGCTCTCCTTTCAAGATAAACTCCATTTCTCCAACTATATGTGTGGATCATATTGTTAAATTCTTGTTGTTAATCAACCTCAAACAAGAATTGACAAGTTTTTAGATCCCAAACACTTTTTATCATACACATCATTTTATAACTTAAGTATTTCTTTAAATTAGATTGAGTGTGTTGTAAAAATCCTTTCTAGTTTGAAAGATATTTGTAAGAATTCTTCTGGAATGAAAGGTGAATGTTGGAACTGATAAAAGTGTGATCAAGAAAGATAGTGCAAGACATAATATTCTGGTATTTAGCACGTTAGTGGAAAATCTCACAAATTGTAAAGAGTGGACGTAGCCCATCTCGGGTGAACGAGGACACATTTGTGCGATTTTCTTATCCTTTCTCTATATTTATCTTGCACTCACTAATCATATTTCACTTACTCATAAAGTGAACTATTCTTATTTAAACTAACACATCCAAAATGTTCTGGAGATTGACTTATTTCAACCAAGATTGCGCTTTAGTTAATCAAAGTTAAGTGAATTAATTAAGTTTTAAAAAAAAAATCATAATTTAAATCTATATTTCTTGTGATTGACATTGCTACTTCATATTGATGAAGATCCAGTCTCATTCATGCAAACCATGGAAAGTCACAATTCTAAATAATGGCTCAATGCAGTGAAAGAAGAGCTGAAATCAATAGATGAAAATAATGTAAAGGATCTAGTTGAGTTTTTTAAAGGTTCAAAGTGAGTTGGTTTAAATGGGTCTTCAAGACCTAACATGATTCAAAAAGCAACATCATAGAGTATAAAGCTAGACTCTTCGCCAATGGCTTCACTCAAAAGGATAATATTGATTATAAAGAGACATTTTCCCCAGTTTTAAAGGACTCTTTGAGAAATGTTTTGACTTTGATTGCTCATTATGACTTCGAGCTTTACCATATAGACGTAAAGACCACCTTTTTGAATGGTAACTTAGAGGAAAAAGTGTAGATGGCTCAACATGAACAGTTTCTTACTACAGGAGAAGAAAATGTGGTATGTAAATTAAAGAAGTCAATAAATGGACTGAGGCAAGCTTCTAGACAACATTATCTTAAGTTGAAAAATACCATTATATCGTATTGTTTTGTAGAGAAAACTATAATAGGTTAATAGGTGTGTCTATAAAAAGGTCAGTGGGAGCAAATTCATAATTTTGGTCCTAGATGTTATGATATTCCCCTTGCTATTGATGATGTTGCTTTATTACATAATATAAAGACGTTTCTCTCTAATAAGTTTGAAATGAAGGATATGGGTGAGACATCATATGTGATAGTGATAGAAATATTTTATAATAGATCATAAGGACTATTAGCATTGTCTCAAAAAGAGTATATCAATAAAATATTGGAGATATTTAGAATGGAAAAATGCATAATGAGATAGTTCATATTCTAAAAGGGGATAGGTTTGGTCAAATGCAATGTCCCAAGTATGATTTGGAATAAAAGTAAATGAATTCTACTCCCTATGCATCGGTGATCGGGAGCTTGATGTATGCCTAAACATGTATTCGGCCAGATATCAATTTTGTTATTGGAATATTGGACTGATATCAAAGTAATCCCAAAATGAATCACTGGAAAGTTTAAAAGAAGGTTCTTAGGTACTTACAAGGAACCAAATATAACATGTTCATGTTTAGAAAGTCGGATCAACTAGAAGTGGTACTCGAATTCATATTGTTCTGAATGTATGGACTTAAGAAAATCCACATGTGGATATGTTTTTTCTTCTAGCTGGAAGAGTAATACCATGGAAGAGTGGAAAACAGTTTGTGATTTCTACTTTTACTATAGAGGAAACATTTGCGGTATGTTTTGAGGCCACAATTCAAGCATTCTAGTTGCTGAACTTTACCTTGGAGTTTGGTATTAGTAACAATATAGTCAAATCTCTAAGAATTTATTGTGATAATTTTCCAGCTATCTTCTTCTCTAAAAATGATAAGTACTTAAAGGGTGTTAAACACATGGATTTGAAGTACTTGTTAGTCAAATAAGAAGTTTAGAAACAAAAAATGTCATTTGAACATATTGGTACGAATTTAGTGATATTGAATCTATTAACAAAAGGTTTCCTGCCCAATACATTTATTGACCATGTTGAAATGATGGGAATTATGGATAAATCCTTGCTAACATTATAGTATGATCTATGTCTATACTTGTATGGTTTAATGTTTGTATTGTTCGACACGTGTGAATTCAATTAAAGTTATGTCTCTACTTATTGTTTTGTTATCCACATTATATGGGATACATTATTGTTCATGTGTGATCACAAGAATTGTTTTTGGAAAAACATGAAATACATAAATTACAGTATCCCTTAAAGTGATTTGGATTGAATTGATTTGTGATACATGGAAGGAATCAAGTTGATGGATAACTTGTAACCTCCATCATCCAATCATTTTGGTTCAACTAAAGATGATGACTTGATAATTTCAACTTATGGTGTGCACTTATGATTTAATGTTAAATCTTCAAGTCGTCACATGGATCAAGTGGGAGATTGTTAAATTATTTTAATAATCTATTAGTGTGGTCGACGTTACTAATAGGTTGGCTTTAATTAAAAGAAAATCTAATGTGATGATTGTATGAACTAATGGTAATTAAAGGTAAAGAATAGAGTCATCTTAAATATTTTGAAGGTTATGTTCTAATCTTAAAAATTGAATCCCTATTAAAAAAGAAAGTATAATTTTAATAATTAAAAAAAAGGTAAAATAAATTATAGTCCTTATAAAATTTCAAATATTTTATTTTTTGTCCCTATCATAAAATCTCAACTTTTTATTCCCTAAAATATTTAAACTAACAAGAATTAAAAATTGATGATTGTATGAACTAATGGTAATTAAAGTTAAAGAATAGAGTCATCTTAAATATTTTGAAGGTTATGTTCTAATCTTAAAAATTGAATCCCTATTAAAAAAGAAAGTATAATTTTAATAATTAAAAAAAAGGTAAAATAAATTATAGTCATTATAAAATTTCAAATATTTTATTTTTTGTCCCTATCATAAAATCTCAACTTTTTATTCCCTAAAATATTTAAACTAACAAGAATTAAAAAAATTTAGAGACTAAACTAAAAGGTCATAATTTTGTAGGGACTAAACATATTAACCAAAAAAAATTCACTTTCATTTTTTTTATATTATAAAATAAACAATTGAGTCACTTACTAATTGAAGTCACGTGCTATTGGGTTGGATGCACAGCTCAATAGCCAGCCCTGCCAATGGATTTTAGTTTGAAATTTAAATTAAAAATGATAATTGTTCTTCATTTGATGTCTTAGAAATACATGATCGAATTAAATAGATTTAACCAAATAAGATTGAGGAATACTAACAACATTTTATTTGATATTTATTTTTCAACATTCACTCTTTTATTGAGTGAAATGCATTGAGTTCCATCATTTTAAGTATGACCCATTTTTAAAGTGGTAAAACTTACATATAATTCACCTAATAAAAAAAATAGATATTGAGAAAAGAGTGAAAAAGAATGTTGATAGCAGTGCTCTCACATTTATAAAAAAAAAAAATGTTTATCCGATTAATTTTGTTCACATTAGAATTTTATGTTGGGATCCTACCCAGGAATTTCTTACAAAAAATAGGAATAATTTGCTTTGTAGGTTAAGAAATAAAAAAAAAATTACATTGATGAGAATAAAATTTGAACTTTTAAGAAATTGGATGCACAACTTCTAGTACATATTTAATATAATATTTTTATATTTTAATTTTTAAAAAGTGAATTAAACACATTTGTTAACATTTATTTTTTCTTAACAAGGGATGTGTTTAGCAAAATTATGATAAAAAAATGTTAAGTGTAACTAGAAAGATAGTTTATATTTAAAGGTGAAACTTCTTTCTCAAATAGTGTTTATAATTTAGGGGGTAAAGAAACATTTGGTCCCTCACAAAAAATATATGGGACAATTTAGCAGCTAACAAAAAGAAAAACAACTCTTTTTAGTGACAAAAATAATCTAAGACAATTTAATATATAAACCACAATTTATCATTGAATTGTATGTAAACTAATGACATGTAAGGTTAAGTCATTAACGACGTATGTGAACTTTCTATGAAGTATTTAACAAACACAAAAGAGGATAGTTTATAACTATTTTGAGCTACAATAAGAAATGACTGATGTCCGACATAACTACAATTTTTCGACTATTTCCATCTAAGGTATTTCTATTGCAATGTTTTGTTTTTTTTTTTCGTGATTTTGCTTACAAATTGTGGTTTTTTCCTTTTTGCGATTATTTTGTTTCCTTTTTGTTGATCATTATATGACATATAAAGAGTCACATAATCCAATCATATTTCAAAAACAAATAAAAATACTACTAAGAAAAAATTGACAAAAACACTAATTTGTCTTGATTTATTTTTAATAGAGATTAAAAAAACACTTTTTTTTATGAGGGACTAATATGTCCAACATATTTTATGTGAGGGGTCAAAATGTATATTCATGTATCACCATCTTATCTTTCCTAGATATATTGCTAGCTTCACGATGGTCTCGGAGCTATTTAAAAAGTTTAGGGATTGTTTACTTGGTGAGAATATTTTATGTTTTTTTATTTTTTAAAACTTGTGCATATTATTTTACTCGTTAATATGATTGTAAAAGATTTTTTAAGTAAACAATAATCTATTGTTTTTATAAATAATAAAAATGTCAAAAAAAAAAATTTATTATTTTATGATATGCATTTTTGTGAACTAATATTTTATTTTATCTCTATGACAATAATTTATTTTAAAAATATTTCATTATTAAGATAAAATAAATACATTTTAAGAAATAAAAACAATAAATCCTTTTATAATATAATTTGTCATGAAGTGGAGGAAGCACTAGTGTATAGTTTTGTCATCGTTAACGAGAAAAATAAAAAATAAAATGTCACTTTATGCATCGAATGGAGATAGGTTGGGTGGATTAATTTGAACAATTGTCATTATAAAATGTTACTTTAAAAAAGATGGAAGCTTAATTTGTATTCAAAAAAGGGATCACGGCACAAACATATTTTAATAAAAAGGGCATTTGTGTTGATTAGATCATATCCATTATTCTTTTCATCCTTTGTATTTCCAAGACTGCACGAGTGAATTAATAATTAAGTAATATTTAAACACCATTATTTGTTTAGATGTCCACACTTGTGCTTTGAAATCGAAAATTTCTTAAGCTGGTGTTTAGTTAATTTCACATATGCTATTTGATTATCGCGTCCCAAGTTACCATGGAGGTGAAAATATTGAAGCTAAGCTTGTGATAAACGTGCCTTTATATCAAATTTTGTTGTGGTCCAAATGAAAGCCCCACAATGTAAAATACTTATTCGGTCCGGAAAGTATTGGTTAAAGTTTTTGCACATATATTTAGAAATACAAGCAAAAAGTAATTTTATTAAATTATTTATTTTGATTATCGGTGAATTTTTATTATTATCAATGTAAAATATAAAGATATTTTTAAAGTTGTGCATATAATAATCATTGAATGATAATATAGAAAAAATTAATCAAAATTGCATTAAAGTTATGAATGACATTTATTTTAAGACAATTTGTTTTTGCTAAATTAACACTAATTGTGAGATAAAGGGAGTAAAAAACAATAATTAATGAGATTTCCCTGCATGGTACAATTTTTTTTAATTTGAATGAAAACTCTTAGAAATTATATTATATATAAAATTATAATTAATGTTCTAAAATTGGTTCAGTCATCGACTTTGGTAGGTACCGAGTTACTGGATCATTAGTCAAAACTACGAAGTAACTGATTAAACAACATGATTGAATTGGATTAAACTAGATCCTATAATTGAGTGACTAAAACGTTGTTTTTATATTGAACGGAATAACTTGAACTCAAAAAATTCTAAACAACAATAATAAATTAGAAACAACTCTTATAATATACTCTCTCTTATCACTGTTATAAGAAAGAAAAAAAAACTTATATATTTATTACTATTATAAAGAAAAGACAAGTACTTTTGAATCAATTAATGCTACTACTCATAATACACTCTTCATTTATTTCAAAATATTTAATATAGTTGAATGTTTGTCATTTAAAAAGGAACAATTTAGTAAATTTGACTTGTGTTTAATTCATATTGGTTGGTGTCTGCATGTTTGCATTATGTGCACGAAGATATGTAGAGATCAGTGCGGGTGATTTCTATATGGATAAATATCATTAGCACACATTCTACCAACGTTTTAAGAAAAATTGAAGAAACTATCCAATCATGTGCTAGAGATAGATAGAAACACACCATATTAATTATTTATTATCTAGTTTTTGCAGAAGTTTTGTATTGTTAACCGTATTTTTTGTTCTATGATAAAGTGTCAAAAATGATTCATTAATTTTGACATATTACAGTAATGTCGATTAGAATTAATTTTGTTCTTAAAATTGATTATAATTTGAAGTTAGAACTTGTAATTTTTACTCAAAACGTGATTTCTATCCTTTTTTCCAACCCAAGCCACAATTCCAACATATTGTTTGTTTTGAGTCTCGTGCACAAGCAATCATGATGTTCTTATTAAAAGGAAAACTCAATGGATTGGAGTGAACTTTTGGCATAAATAGTGGCTCTTAGTCCAGGTTAAGGGACTAAATGGTGTGTAGTTTAGGACACTATATGGCGCAACATTGTTCTGACCTCAAGTCACATTTTGGAAGTGTTGTATGCTTTGAGTCTTATGTGTAAACTCTCATGATTTTGTCCTTAGTACAATGCGTCAAGAATGTGTTGTTTGTAAACTACCGAATTACGTGGAACTTTTAAGTGTACCAGATCAATATCCACCAACACAAGGTTAAAAGGTGTGTTGCTTAGGCCCTTTATCTAGTGCATCGATGTTGCAATCTCAAGTCACATTTTAGAGACATTGTCTGCTTTGGATCTTCCTATATAAACCTCATGATTTTGTCCTTCATAAAATCCATCTTAATCTTGGCAGATTGATCAAGAGGTAAACTACTCTTAAAAAAGATTTTCAAGCAACATGAGATTTTTGTGTATCAAAACACTTAATTTTTTTGTTAAATCCACTTTAATGTGAATGTATTCAACATAAAACCCTCTTTATTTGCCTAGTAGTTTAAAGATTAAATCATACACCTTTAAGTGTGGAGAAATAAAAGATCTTTCACTTGATATAGTTGAATTGTACTTACATAACTATAGCATAAATTATTTTATATTCAACTTAATTTTATTTAAAATCAACTTTACAAAATAAAATACACAATATTGTATTGAATTGGAGTATTCTTATTCAAATTTATACTTTTTAGTTTCTAAAGATATTCTGTTAATTTTTAAAGTATAAAAAAATACATTTAAAAGTTGTACCACTTCCGATGATGAATTAGAAGTAGGTATCAAATCTAAGACACGTATACTTTGAGACTCAAACAACTTTCTACTTGATTCATTTTTCTTATTTAGTTTGTATATTTGCTCTTCAAAAAAGCTTATTCTCTTAAAACAACTTACTATTTGATTCACTATATTGTTATCTCTAAATTTTTAATTTATCTGAAGCCACAAGTTCGACGGAAAGGAAATATGGATAATTAATTAAAATGAATTAGCATCATTATGTTTCTTTTATTTTCACTTTTGTAATATTTATAAAATGAACCAAAGGTACCCTTAATTGATAAACAAAGAGTACAAAATGTTAGATAGACAATCACCATCAAGATAAGCTATGAGACAAAGGAGAAGGACCCTGCTAAGTGTGTTAACCATTAAATATAATACAGAGACAGCTTGATGATGAATCAAACAATAAGAACTGGTACAATGAAGTCAAACAATTATCAGCAAGGTCCATTGCAAGTTTGGCTGTCCAAAGCCACAAAATCATTGCACTAGGAGATACATGTCTAAGTGGCTTGTTTTCTTTCTAAATAACTTATATTTTAGAGGTAATATGATATTATAACATTTCAAATTATACTAATACACCTGCAAACAAATAATTACTTTCCAGCCATAAAAAATATGCACATAGTAGTTGTACAGTATGGTGTCAAAATTTGTTGATGGGCAGAGAGATCTAGAGCTGACGAACATACTAGCTACATCATGTTTCCAGCTTCTGTATCAATTCATGGCACCCAGTTCCCATCTTCACTGGCAAACCAAGACAAATTCTAGCAGAAGGAGAATCCAAATTGTCCACCTGCCCGTGACAAGCAGCTTCAACAATGAAATTTGATGCTGTCTCAAAGCATATTTTGAGGAACGGGGATGTAGAATCTGCTATGCTCCCCTTTCTGCTCATAGGGCGATAGCAACCGGAGTGTGTCATAAAGTCAGCAATAAGCATCAAGTGTCGGATATTTACCGATATTCCATAAGACTTGAAAACGTTTTGTACTTCCCTAATGATGGTTTCTTTGGCTGCTTCCACCCCGTAAGTGCTTAGAATAGCATGCACGTTGTTTGAATAAACATACCTAACATTAAGATCATCTTGCATTTCCCAAAATGATTTAAAATGTATGCCAGATGTTTGAAGTGCTGGTATTTTCTCTTTCACCGATGAGGGAATTTCTTCTCTTTTACTATCATCTTCACCATAGTAGATTACACCACTTTCTTTACATGTAATAGCTTTACATTGACCAACCTTTCCAAAGTTCTGGATACAAACCTTCTCGGCTGTTTTCTGAGCAATCTGAAAAAAGATAATTTGAAATAAGGACCAAAATAGAAAATTGACATATAACTTCCTGATTTTATTTCACTACACAATTTCATCAGAAATTAGTTGTAACTACTTTTTAGTCCACATAACAAAGGATGTCATACTTCCCTACACTAACAACAACAAAATCCTTTGTCAACTAAGAGGAACAGGTTACATGGAACACAAGATGGTAAAATGCCTTGTCATGAATCAATCGTAGTGACAGAACATTTAAAGACAGAACACCAATTGAGAGGCTTGCTGTTACAAGGAAGAACCAGGAGAGGAGAAATTGGAAAAGC
This sequence comes from Cicer judaicum, assembly GCA_037974835.1. NCBI lineage: Eukaryota > Viridiplantae > Streptophyta > Magnoliopsida > Fabales > Fabaceae > Cicer > Cicer judaicum. The sequence continues at coordinate 5,145,090 of JBBPBS010000968.1, read as the reverse complement.
CTAATGTTGAACAAGATGAACGTGAGTACAACTCGTTCCATAGGTTTTAAGTCGCTGAACTTAAAACCTTGAACATTTAAAAATATAAGGTGTGATATTTAGTGTAACAACTACTAATATTAATTGATACAGGAGCTACCCAGTACCCGTAGGAACATGCTCAGGTTCTTAAAAAAGGAAAATTTTGGAGAAATCTTTTATCCTAAACATAAGAAAAAGTTACAAATTTCAAGATGTATTGTTTAATTGTCTTTAATATAGAAATGCAATTTTGTTCATGCTTCGGATTTGTCGATAAAGGGTAATCAAAGATGCAAGAATTTTTAGAAAGTTAGGAATGGACAGACTCATAGCAAATAGAAATCCATGCTCAACCTACATTTTTGGAGTCAGGTTATTTTAAAAGAAGTTCACTACTAAACAGAAAATGATATGCAGTAGAAAGTACCTGAGCCAACAATATGTGAGGTTCACCCGTAAATTTAAAGTGGATCTCAAAACGCCTCTTCTCAAATTTCACATAAACTCTCCTGTCAAATTTTTTGCTCACAGGTTCAGATTTTCTCTCTTCAGATTTTAAATTTTCTTCAGGTCCGTGAGAGTAATTGGCCTCAAGTGTCACCTTTTTATCATTCTCATTAACTTCAATATCACTGCCATCCCCATCATCTTTTACATGTTCATTATCTTTAGCATCGTCAACACCTTCCAAGTCATCTGACAGCTCACCATCTACAAGTGTTTCCCCTTCAGGACCATCATCGTAATCAACGTCATCCACAACTTGTCGCTTACTCTTTTGAGCATCTAAACCGAGATCTTCAGCCCCCTCTGTGTCATCAGCATCACTGTCATCGTCGTCGTCATCATTAGTTTTACCATTGCTAGGATCATCTTCTGCACCATTGGAAGAATCTGGTTGTGCATCTGTCTTAAAATTTTTTATGCCACTAATTTTAGCCAGCAGTGCAATGTTGTTTTCTATTGCATCCTCCAACCCTCTCACAAAGGAAACTCTAAGAGTTTCTTCCCAGTCTTTAAGCGTAACATCAGTGTATTTGGGATAGTGTTTAGGTTTATGCAGCTTCATCATAAGCTTATATATACTGCAAATGCGACCATCTTGAACAGATACTGGTACAACAGAAACTTTCATACTCTCAATTATGTCAGCTACAGTAATCTTTTTCATTTTGTCAGCCAGGCGAATAGCATCTTCCCTGAAAACAGAAAATTCGTCAAAAATTTAAGCTGCTATGGAGAAAAAACAAGTTTACAGAAAAAGTAATGCACAAACACCAAAAAAAAAGACACTGGAGAACCGAGAACAATGTCAGCATCTCACATAGATTTATTTGGTCTCAGGGGGCATGTCATAAAGGGAGTCTTGATGTGAGCAGAGGCTGCCGTCAGGATCTCTTGCAAACGTGGAATTCCAAGAGTCACATTCATTTCACCTCGACCAGCAAGGTGGAAAGTATTCAAACTGAGTACAAAATGAAAAGAGGAAGACAAAACGGTTACTCAGCCACACAAAAATTACTTTTAAATTTAACAAAATAATGAAGGAAAACAAACAGATATGCAATCCTAACCCTACTAGCTCCTATACAAGGCACAAATTTCATATATATACAAGACTTCCTTTGCAATTATTGAGAATTTAATGGCGCCATCAAACACCATTTTACCCACTTCCAACCATTAAAATTTATTGTTTAGCTTGTTTTATTTTGTTCCTTCCAAATTGTAACAACAGAAGAATAGCAGGCTCAACAAGAAGAGGCAATATCATCTCTAGAGGTTGTTATAGTTGTACAAGATCATAAGAAAGTGGATATAAAATAGCACCAATTGTTCAATGACACCGAGTGATTGGAGTGGGAGCAGAGGGCATGGTAATGTTCGAATTTAATAAACAATTATTCCCTTAGTCAGGTTCTTGGGACAAAACCAATTTGAACTAGGTCTCTACTGAACATGGTAATGCACATAGTAGTACTGAGTGAAGGAAAACAAGCATGTTTAGTTGTCACTAAGTTAGATCAACAAATATAATTTACTCAAATGTCAAAGGCAGCTATTTAAGGTTTTAGTGACCTAGTGACAATACTAAAGCTCATGTGGTTTAAGTGTATCGTCAACTACTATTTATTTTTTAAATGACCTCTATTTCCCATAAATGATTTGCTAAAGCTTTTCGTGAGCATATATGTTCCTAGCCAATTAAACCTCAAGATGAAATATCAACTTAAAATATTGTGCTTATCTGAAGCAGCTATATGGTTTCCAGTGATCACAAAAGACTGGGATCACAATTTAAATATTCATGTTTTTTCGTGAAACAGATTGATCAAAAAGACATCTTATGGTTACATGCTATGTACAGAGAAAACAAGGACAAAATCTATGACGATTTAAATAACTTACGTCATCTGAGTTGCAGGTTCACCAACAGACTGAGAAGCTAACACACCAACTGGCTCACCTGGTTGAGCAAGACTTGAGACGTACTTGTGTTCCATCAACTGCAGGAAATTTGTCTGTGTCATTGAACCGGAATTTCTTTGTTTTGAAGAGAAATCACGAATGAATTTTTCTGCTTTTCCTTTAAGAGCATCAGGCAGCTTGTTAATATATGGACTGGATTTATCTAGCTCACGGCAACAGCTGCTGTAAACCAACTCTTTGTTCTGAAAATATATAACACAAAAATAAATAAACTATGAATACAATATCTAAATGTAATATATTTATAGTTTTATTAAAAATATTAAACAAGTTCTTACAGTTGACAATGCTTCAAATTTATTGATAAAGCTAGTTTGATGAACATCCACACCATCTTCTCCATAGTGAAACTGAATAATTGAACCATCAGCATCACGGACAGTATGATCATAACAAACTTTAAGACACTCGAGGTTTTTCATTAGACATCTTTGCAGGTAACCACTTCTAGATGTTTTGACTGCAGTGTCAACTAACCTGTGAAGAAAATATGTCAACTAACTTGTGATTTGGGGAAAAAGACGTGAAGTGAAGTAAGCTTTCAACAACTATATACAGCCTATATACCACGTCACCAAGATTTAACACCATTTACTACTAACGTAACGGAAGGGGCCAAGTTGCCTTAATATATGTAAGTTAAGGGACCAGAGTGACCAGTTTTAAAGTTAATTGAACTTTTAAAATAAGTTAAGGGACCAAAAAGGTATTTAAGCCCCACTATTTAGTATTAGGTGCCATTATGCCTTTTAGATTTTAAATAGATATACACAAACAATTAATAGCATATTGATTCGTAATCCTGAAGCTTTTATCTTACCCTTCTCGACCAGCCATACAATGAAAGTAATATTCCTGTGGACGAAGACCTGTAAGAAACCGATCAATAATGAATCCTCCTGCTCTGGGAGAACAATCCCATGGTGCAAAGCATGGTAAGGTCTTTCCAGAAACCATACGTGGGACTCGTTTTCCTTCCAACTCTTGCTGGCCAAGATGAGAAGAGATCTGCTGGAAATTGACCTGTTCAAAAGCATATGAAATCATCTTCATTTCACTAAATATCATTAACTTAAATGACTAGTATCGATTGGAAAGGATGAAAATGGACTTAGGTTAGTGCTTCAAAAACAACATCGAAAACAGTATGTATTATCCCATGAAACTATAAACCAATTGTCAGACTAGTTATTAATGTATTATGTCTGGTTAATAAAAGAATCTATCAAAACCTATCGAAAACAAACTTATTTTACCAAACTTTTTCATACCACAAGAAACTATACGAATAGTCCAACATCCTTGAATTTTTACTCTATAGTAGCCACAAAAACAAACCATTAGCTCAATTAAAAAGACAATTGATTTCCACTTGAAAGAAGTCAAAATGCCCAAACTATGTTTATAAAACCTTCTTAAAGACATGGAGCAATGAACAAACCATATCTGTAGTTGCCCCCTTATACGCCTTTTTTACGAAAAAGATTGATAGCTCATAATTGAGAAAAAAATTGACGTTTTATAATTTTAGATAACATCTGAATACTCTTTTATAGGATCTTCCATCTCGTAAAGCACGAATAATAGTTTTTACCTAGGTCCTCAGACAAAATGTTTGGACTTCAAACAAGTGTTGTGTGAAAGAGACGTTAGCACTCAAATACTTAAAGGAGACTCTTTGGTTTCTAACAGAGAACACACAGTGTGTAGTATAGTGCATTGTATCGTTATACACAAACACAGTTAAATAGAGTGATGAAGACGCAACATTACACTTACCATACTGCCCTTAGCTCCAGATGTAGTCATAAGAGAAATCCAATTTTTTCCTGAGGGTTTTAATGTTCCTTCAGATAGTAGCTCCTTCAATACCCCAGAGCTTGTTCTGGAGTTAAGATTACTTATCATCTTCCTATCTAAGTATGTTATGGCTGCTTCTCCGTTACTGCGTATTTTTTTCTCAACATTCAACTGCATCGTGATTGGATCTGAAATACCAAATATGCCAACACATAATTTTACACAAAAAGCTAAACAATAATAAGAAAATGGCAAGTACGAATTAGATGCTTGTCTCGCAGTAAGATAATACTTAAATACAAAATTTCATTTGGTTAGGGAAATGCTTTTATACAAAATATGATTCATAAAGCATGTCACTATGTGTACGTGCAGATGTTCGTTTACATTATAGTAGGATGAAACGCATACACCAATCTGTCATAACATGTTGGACTGTGCTCCTACTAGTTTCCATTCCCAGGACAAACACTAATCTAATATTAACTAAGCCCATCAGAGAACACTTAAATAGGATGAGAATAAATTGAATAATGAAACCATGTCACGGCAGTAGATGTTTTCTTCCATCCACATTTTGGAAGACATGTTTGATTCTAAGTGGTAACAAACCCCCTATACTTATACAAGAAATTATATTGATTATAAGACATTATTTGGTTAGTTTGTCCAAAATTACTTGCAGGACAAAGACTTGTCCCATCTTTCGTTTGAAAATTGAACACAGGACCAGACAAAAAAGGAGATGAGGGATCAAACAAACACCCACAATTTTGTGCCTTACCAAACCATGGTACAAAAATATGTCCATAGACAAGCTATTAAAAAGACAAAAATATCCTTACCTAATTAATATATATTCTCTTTCCTCTCTCCCTCCACTCTCTCCGCCCCTCAATCTCTCTCCCTTACAGAGGTAACCATACATAGGTTCACATTTCAAGCAAAAATGCCCCCAGCTATTCAGGAAGACACACCAAATTTAGCCAGAAAGTCAGCCCCACCCCATCAATCAATGGTGGAAAGGAGCAATCGCCCAATTTAATTTTGGTCACGGCAATATGAAGGATCAAGAACCGAACACAAAAATAAACAAGTCAAAAGCCTGAATATGAACGTTCATTTTTCATTTAGTGTTGTTTTGGATATATAGATTATTAATTATTTAGTAAATATTTATCGCATGAGAACTATATAATAAACATATATGCATTAACTAATTTTCTGAAGCTTGAAGGCTATTGATATCATTTTAAACTCGCGTATCCAACTGCCCTTAATTCTTATTTAGAAGCAACATCCATTAAAACCTTGTGGCCATAACAATCGCTCTAGGAACCACACGATTTTGTGGAGCACTAGAAACAATTGGCAAGAATAAGTAAATGCAAAAAAGTCTAGAACAAAATCGAAAGCCAGTCGTGCAGAAAGAATTTCACTATAATAAAGGGTAAGTAAATTTACATAGGAATCTAGAAATTAACCAAATTAGTAACATAAATGGTATCACATCTGGAAATGGAGCATAAATAGTATTTCATATTACTTATATAATCACCCTCAATGACTCCAATAAATTCACTAAAATCATATGATTAGAAATAATTAATAGTATTTTATATTACCTATATAATCACCCTCCACGACTCCAATAAATTCACGATGAACAATGTCACCAATTTCTTCGCAGCTTTCAAGTTGATTGGTTCTTTCACTATCCTTTTCTTCTGTTAACAGAAGATCATCAACCCCACATGTAAACCCATGCATCTGAATGACAAAATATATCAGAATCTTCCACAATAATTAAATCCTATAAAATATATCATATTTGCCAAACTAAAGAAATAGTGACTAACCTGTAAAAAGTTTGTGAATAATCTACTTAATGCCGAAAGTAGAATACCAGCAGTATTTGAGCCATAAAACTCTTGCACTGTATGCACAATTCCATAATCTCCAAATTGAGCCTTATCAACTACACCACGCACCAAATCATTTCTATAAATCAACAATTTATCCTCATCGGGCTCATCCTTCTTTATTGATGTATCTTTAGTACGTTTTTTCCCCTCCCTCATTTGAGTCTTAAAAAAACTAGATGGGATTTTTGCATTCTTCTCAACAGTAAATGGTGGGGAACCTTTAGTGATATGGTATAGCAATGCACTGATAAGCTAGACAGAAATAGATCCAAAAATTACTTTATACACCCATAATGGCATGTAAAACAAAGAACAGAATATACACAAGTAGGAAAATTAGAGACAAGTGCTAAAAATGAATAGTAACCTGTTTCCCTGTCCACAATGGCTCTGGCTTCCATATTGCCGGAGGAAACAGAAACATTTCACTATCAGAGTTTGACATGAAAATTTTCTGTCCTGGTTTGCCAGGTAAAGGGCCCATCCCAGTCGTGGATACACCAGAACTGTAGAGAAGTTGATTGAAGTCTTCACGGCTCAAAAAGGTATCTTTTTTTGTGAGAAGAGCAGCACTTACAATATGATCCTGGAAAATTCATTTGAAATTGGAAAAATAAACTTCAGAAACTCACCCAAAACAAAATCATCTATTTAATAAGAAAACTCAGTTTTTATCAGCCAAGTGTCACACTCTTATTGTTTGCACGCATTAAGAGTCACACTGTTGCATTTGTTTTTTCTCTCGGTTGATTTATTTTTGTCCTGACCACGTGCAGCACAGACAACCTCTGGTATATAGAGCTTATAAAGCTCATTAACTATTTATTCAAATAGGAGAGGCCTGCTTCTGATCTAGTGGTCATGGGTCTACTGGGGATTTGGGAAAACAACCTCAGTTCCCTTGTGTTAACCTGTATGCATCTGAATCTCTCTTGATCCCCATCATTTCGAAATCCCAATGCAATAACCAGTCCTTTTTTAACTATGTATGTTAATACCTGAATCAAGGCTCTGATTGGATCACCACTTGTAGGCTTCACATATTGGTTGTTGGCATTTACAATATTGTAAGCTTCAGCACGTGAAATTTCATCTTGAGGAAAATGAACATTAATCTCATCACCATCAAAGTCGGCATTGTATGTACTGAGATGACAACAAAAGAAAGAGGTAATTGACTTTAGCAACCAAGATAGGCAAAGATGTAATTCATATTAATACACGATAATAAGTTCTCAAGATATAGTCAAATGTACTAATACATAGATAGTTACATATTTATACTGCAATCGGACAAAGCTCAGAGAAATGATTAATGTGTTACCTGCAGTTCGCATAATGCATGCGTACTGTTTTCTCCCCCTTTAGAACACGAACTACATGAGCCATTATACTAGGTTTATGAAGTGTGGGCTGCACAATAGAATGCAATGTCCAATTCAAAAAACAATAAGGTACTAAAAATGGCCATGTTCATATCACACATATTCAGCAATATAATTATAGTCTTAAGAAAACAGTTTTAGGTTCATTGTGGTATACAGTACCAAGATATGAAATCAGAACAATCATTGACATCTTAAATAAAACAGGATTTAAACTCAAACTAAAATGCATACTTGCATAAGTATGTGTGTGTGTGCAGGCACATGTATATGTATATGAACCACATCAACTTTTCAACTGATGTGAACAGTCAATCAGCATAGTTGCATCATTCTATTGTCATATACAGAGTTGTTGTCATTTTTTGTTCTTTTAAAAGGGAAAAAAAATCAAAGGAATAGAAGACAATGCAATATTGATTATTATATTATTAAAAGTTTAAAACACATCAAATGAGATCATGCATTACCTGTCGGTTGACAAGCACTACATCACCATCTTTCAAGTGACGATACACAACTTTTCCTTCAAATTCATTGTCATGTATCTTCCCATTATGCATGATAACCCCTCTTGAGGATTGTAATTTCCTTGATGTCGAAGAACGTGACCTCCTATCTAGTGGAAGCTTGAGTGTTGATGTTTTATCAGCATAGAGGGTAGCACCAGGATGGGTTTCAGGACCATTTAGGATAGCATTCCTTAATTCAACTACATTCCAAGGAGTCACTCTCTGCAATATATTAACAAAAAAGTCAATGGCAGGAATTAAAATATCATACAAAGCATTCTCATGATGTTTTAAACCAAACCTAATAATATTCCACTCCATGCAAAGTCCAAGACACAATTATTATATTACAAAATGCCAGCAAGCATTATCATTGGTTTGTCGACATGTTAAATTTAATAATTACATATTGTTTCACTTCATTATAGAGTAATACCCCAATCTACGGTTCTAATGCTCAGGAACAATAAAGTAATCAAAATTTGGCTGCAGCATGCAAATTCTTAACCAGATGAATAAGAATGCTCTAATTTTAGTTTCAATTACTTACCTTCTTTAACTTATACATACAGGCTGTACCATGGGAAAAGATGGTTCATCTATCTAGGACCATAAGACTTATTTAAGAAGATAATGAAGTAATCAAAGGCACAATACCAAAATATTTGCTACTATTAACAGCATAACAGACACAAAAATAACAGATATGCATATTGACTAATATGTAGTTACATCTCTCACCTCAGGATATGTTAATCTCAGAGCAAAATATGGGGGAATCCCAATTTCATTGACTGCCAAATAAGGATCAGGTGAAATGACAGAGCGGCATGCATAATTAACTCTCTTTCCCATCATTTTCTGGCGAAAGATGCCTTCCTTCTTTTCCAGCAACTGACATATTCCAGTAACCAAGTCTTTTTGGCCTATGCCAAGCAAAAAATATTTCTATGTAGGTAAGAACTATAAGCAAAAAATCTGAAATAGCTACAAAATAACATGCTTATCTAGTGATCGACAAACTCATCTCATCGAATTGAAATTTTGTTTTAAAAAATGTTATTGACTTTTGGTTTCTAGATCTTTGACAATTACTTTGCATTTTACTTCATGTAATTATTTGTTCCTCCTTCATTATAATAATTGTCCTTTTATCAAAACACAAACAAAAAGATCCCGTTGCAAACATTGGTATTACATATAAAATCATGTATACGTCCATTTGGTGCATTTTTTTTTTTTTTGCTAATTGAATTTGGACAACTTTTTACCATTGACCAATTACAAGCAAACAGAAATACACCCAACTCCATATGTTCCTATCCCAAATAATGATAACAAAGTGAATCAAATGAAACTCTCACCAGAAGCAGTTTTATTGTCAAATAGGAGGTTTACAGATCGCTGAAGATCCATCCACCGCCTTAGAACCACTGATGCATCTGACTTGTTTAAATGGGCCTCTCCCAAGGATATGTTGGACTCTAAAACCCTAGTCAACAAAACAGTTTGAGCATGCTCCGACACCTACAAAAGACATTGAACAAGTAATTAAGCACATGTAGGATGATAATGACAAATTCTATGGTGTACAAACCCATCATATGGTCAGTACACCAAACTGATTATTGTAATATAGAAAATAAGTAAAGAGGGAATACAAAATAATGAAACTCATTAATGAAGCTCTGAATTGTTCTAAATTTAATTTGTAGTTGTACTCCCTATTCCTTTTTACTCATCACTTTTGTAGACAAAGTTTATTCCTATTTACTTGTCTTTTTCAAAATTCAATAAACATTAACTATTACTTCGTCAATAACAACCTTAACTATTTAATGCAGATAGAGAAACAGTAGAATGCCATAGTATATAGTTAAAAAGACAAACAAACAATTTCATCAAAAGAAACAAAATTTATTAGTTTTCTTGGTATGTGTAAATAACCTTAAAACAAAAACTAAAAAGAAACAGAGGAAGTAATTCGTAATACAAGTAATGAGATTATACAAAAAAACTAACACCAACTACTGCATATATACTAAAACAATGGTATAGAAGACAACAATACTCTTTACATGGTATACTACTATTCTAAAAGTTATTATTGCTTGATAACAATAGCTTCCATATATATTAATATTTTATATCTTTCAACAATATATTATAGTATCAAAAGATATGACATGATGCAATGAATAAAAACACCAATTACTCATATTCTGTAACAGTTCCAACATACTAAAACATATTTTCAATAGTTGAAGAAATTAAAAAGGGAAAAGAAATAAATTTAAAATAATAAATATGAAAATACACATTAAACTTCATCTATACAAAAAAAGAGATATCTGCCTCATAGTATTACATGGCTTCCCAGCACTTGTAGAGATTTATAAATTCAAGTCAACAGTTTTGTTTTTTTTTTTCGTCATACTTACTTTATCATCTCCTTTAGTTGGGGGACGGAATTTGATTGGTGGAACGTAAATGTTCTCTAGAAAGAACATTGAGTGACCGGCTTTCTTTCCAATACCTAGACCTTGAATGTCACTGATATACGAGCACAGTCGAGCATCACTTTCCCACAAAAGCTCTAGAATTCTCTGAACCTATAATTTGAAAAGAATTAAATTAAATGCTCCATTCACTTTACCTTAGAAACCAAAAGGGTTATAAATGCAGTCATTAAGCCAGCATTTTAAAGAAACTAACCTGGGATGGTAGCAAAGACCCAGAGAGTGTATGAGAAGATATTTGTTTTTCTTTATTATGCCTTTTTGCATTACTATTTGCAATATCACCAGATGTAATATCCTCTACATCTGTAGTATCCCCATTTCCTAAAGATATTTCGTCATGGATTATTTCGCTTGCCGAGGATACATCATTGCCTGAAATAACATTTGCTCTGGCTTGAGCAGCTGAGAGAGCTTTCTAGAGAAGTGGAATGAAAAGAAAAGAAAACAAGGAATTACACATTGCAGCAATAAATACCAACAAGCTTGAAACTATGGCATGACACTGTATCTTGTGGTCATGTACACTTCTAACGAAAATGCAAAATCCACAATAGATTTAAGGACTTTGCAGTATTCCAGTTTCAAATTCCTTATATTCAAAACCCATATTTTAAGAAATAGTCACAGTGACACAGATGACTAACTTAACTTTTTCTTCACACTTGAAAATTGGAACTATCAAAAACAAGTACAAAAGAAATAGCATCAATAGTGCATATTTAATACAATAGTAAGCAACAAAACATAATCAATGTCACACGTACACATAGAGGGAGAGACAACAGATTAAAAGATGCTTATTCCTAGGTTTGGTATAGCACACACATCAAAGTATCAAACAGTGTCAGAATTTAATTAAAATTGAGAGGATCATAGTGTGTCTGTTCTGTTCACCATATATTCAAATACAGCAGCAATCACAAAAGAATCAAAGTATGGGGAGAATAAAATATTTTACCACGTGAAACCATCCAAAGGTTGGTATAGTGATTTTAGGATTGATGTATGCACAATTTTGACACTTCCTGTATTCCCTTTTTAGAAACTTCCTTAAAACAGACATTGCCTCACTAAATTGAAGGGACGTCCAATTTTCTCCCAGTTGCTCAGCACTACTACATTGGCTGTCATCACCATCAAGTAAATCTGCGGATTCATCTGGGTGAATTTCATCCAAATTTTTTGCCTTGGTAATATTCCCTTTCATAATAAGTTCTAACTGGTTTGCACGCAACTCCACCTTGAATCATCATGAGATCATAGGAACAATGGTCAAGAAATGCACATATATCTTTCGGAAATAACAAAAACAGAGAAAGAATAAATAAAATTACCACATCAGCATATATTTACCTCCTTTCGGCTAGCCTGAAAATGATGGCACGAGAAACATGTTCTTCGTAGAATATTGCTAAGCATAGAAAACATCAAAGGGTTGTAGGCAGGAGAAACAAGCTCAATATGACCAAAATGTCCTGGGCAATGATAAGAGTTTTGACCACAAGATTGACAACTGCATCAAGCAAAAGATTTGTGTCAGATTCCTATCCCATAATAAAACTGCATAACATAAATACAACTTGCAAAGCATGAATACAACATCAAAATAAACATAGCCAGTTATCACAACAACAACTAAAAGAGGATTACAACCCTGCCAAATCCTATCTCCACAAAGCTAAGTTTGAAAGAGAAAAAAAACTCAAGTGTCTTTGATCGTTTTAAAGATATAAAATCGTCATCCAAACCAAAAAAAATTAGTCACCGGCAACACCAATAATCACCATACTAATTAAAGAATAAAATAAAATTTAGCATATATAGAAAACAATAACAAATTCATAATGCACCCCTCCTCATTAAACGGCCTAAGAAAATAACCACATACGCACACGTTACTAAATCATAAAACTAAATTGAAAAGTAGTAGAAGAGAAACATACGGAGATTTCTCATAAAAAGGACCTAAGGCAGGATCATACAATCCACCAGGAACAGGAGCATGGAGCGTATCAAGAAGAATGGGATTGGTTATCTTGACGCGACTACTCTTAAGTATTTCTTCGTCGGTTAGAAAACTGAATGTCACCGCCTTCACACTATTCGTTGCGCCCTGCAATACAATGATGATAATAAGCAATCAAAAACGACGACGTAGTAGTAGAGGATGACGAAGTAAGGATTGAATTGATGCATGGTAAATACAAATACCTCATTAGCAAGAGCCATGTTGGTGTTATGCTAAGCGGGAACGAGGCTGGCTGGGGCAAGAAAGAATGAAGTTCAACGGTTGAGGGCGGGAGAGAGACGCAAGACAAAAAGTGAAGTTCTACGGGTTTCTGACTTGTGAGTTTTTAATATATTAATAGACGTGGACAATGGGCCAGGGTATAGCGGGTTGGGCCCAAAATATCCAACCGGCCCAAACCGTAGATGAACTGTAGAAGCTGGATTCCCCTTATTTTGTCTAACGGGTTACACAGTTTGCGAGTTGCGTGAATAGCGAATTGTGCGTGTAGTTTAAAACGGGTTAAATCTCTAACAACATCAATAAAAACGTTGAAAATTTAGGTTCAGTGTACAAAATAGACACAAATATGAAAAACTCAATATATGTGACTTTGGATTAGTAAAGACATAAAAAAACGAAATCTAAAAAAAGAAAAATCAAATCTAAAAAGAAAAAAAAAAACGGTAAATATCTTTTGTTTTTTATACTACATTTACTCGGTGTTTGCCGCTTTTCAACCGTTGCAACTTTATCCACTCATAAATATAAAGAATTAAGTTTTTTTATTTATTGAAAAAATATTAAGTTTTATATAATATTTTTTATTGTTGTTATATATAAATATCGATATTTATTTTTGAATTATTATAATTTTGGTAGATAAATAAGAGAAGAACATGCAACTATAAAAATATTACTTTATATATACACTAGGCATATTAACTATTATTTTTTTTAACTGAAAAACTATCTCAACAAAAGTAACATTGTTATGTTGAAAATTAGCGGACATAAAAATGATGTAGTCTCTTATAATACTATGACTTAAATACTATGTGGTGAGGTTTTTCTCTCTATAAGTAATAACTATGTGCAAGGAATGCTATGACTTAAATCTTTAGAGACATAATGATTAATGAAGAACAAGTAAACAAATTGCAATCTAAAAAGGAAAGATAATAGAAAATAAAAGACATATTTTGTTGAATAACAATATATTTAAAGACATATTATTTTTTGTAGAGATTAAATCTTTTAATTGATCGTTTTGATTCATGTTTTTTAATATAATGAATTTTTTATTTAAATTATGTTTTATATTTTTAAAATAATTTATAATAATCAGACGATTCAAACATAACTAAATAGATTAATTATAATTTATAAATTTTAATTTTGCTGATTTGATAGTTCAATTTTAATTAATTAAATCTATTATAATTTATAAACTTAAATTTTGATATACTTTCTCAAATTTTTCTCAAATTGCTTTTGTAGTGGTTTCCATTTTTATTAATGGGCTATGTAAATACAAATGCAAAAAGTTAGAATTTTTCTTAATTGCTAATTTGATCAGAATCTTCAATTGCTCTAACAAATGTATCACACTCTCTTTATAGTTAATTTGCTACAAAGAATGGCTATAGTTGATGCAATGCTGATTTACAAAGGTGAGGCTTTGTCCTTCATTGCTAATTTGATCAGAATCTTTAATTTGCTACAAAGAATGGCTATAGTTGATGCTTGCAAAGGTGGCGTTTTGTCCTTCATTGCTAATTTGATCAAAATCTTCAACTTCTTCAACTTCTTCAACAAATGTATCACATTGTAATTAATTTATTACAAAGAATGGCAATATATTTTATTATTAATATTTTTTAAATAATTAAATTTATAACTCTAATAAATAAATAAATAAATATTAAAATATAATATATATATAATTTTTACAAGTCACACAATTTTCACAAATCACACAATTCACACAACTCAATTAATTTTCATCTTTGTCAAAAAAAATTCTTCTTGAAAAAATGCATCAATTTTTTGTATGTTTAATAGTTAATAGTTGAGTTGCTAATTAGGATTTTAAAGAGTTAGTTATTATATATATTTAAGAAATTAAAAAAATATAATAAATATAGAGGATGTCGTAACTCCTGTTACAAAAGATCCGCCAATGTAATTTTGTTCACGACAATCCTTCTATAAAGATCAAAAACATAACACAAAAATAAACAAGTCAAAACCTAAATATGAACGTTCATTTTCAATTCAGAATATATAGATTATTAATTATTTAGTAAATATTTATCGCATGAGAACTATATAATAAGCATATATGCATTAATTAATTTTCTGAAGCTTAACTAAGAAGCTTATTGATATCATTTTAAACTCCAACTGCACTTATTTTAAAATCATGTGATTAGAAATAATTAATAGTATTTCATATTACCTATATAAATCACCTTACATGACTTCAATGAATTCACGATGAACAATGTTAACAATTTCCTCGCTGATTGGTTCTTTCACTATCTTTTCCTTCTATTAACGATCATTAATCCTGTGAACCCAATCATCAATCCCATATGTGAACCCATGCATCTGAATGACAAAATATATTAGTCCCATAAAATATATCATATTTGTCAAACTAGAGAAACTAGAATATAACCAGTAGATATATAAATTTTAATATATTAATAGTATTATGAATAAAAATTTAAAATTTTAAAAATAATACAATTTATTCATTTTTTTGTAGAGTATTTTTTTCAATTGAGTTTATTTGAGTAGTTATTATATATGAGTTGACAAACACACATTTCAGAATATATAAAATAATTTGTATAATGTTATTTCAATTAATTAATATATTTAGTATTAAAAATCTACATTGATTATCATTCATAAATTATATTTAGAGTTAAAAATATTAAAAGTATTTTAATAAATATTAATATATGTAATTATTTATCGCAAAATCAAATTAGTCATGCTCTTTTATTGTGATGTCAAATCTAAATTTATTTTCAAAATATTTCTAGAAAAGTATAATATGGACAATCTTCTTTGTCTTTTGAGTAGTTAATATATTTTCATGTCGTAGATGAAATCAATTAAAACAGATAAGAATGGTTGATTATTCCATTTTAGTTTTTTATGAAAAAAATTATATATTAATTGTACTTTAATTTGTAACTCATGACACATTAATAGTTATACATAATATTAAATGCTAAATAATAATAATAATAATAATAATAATATATAATAAGAATTTTTCAACTATATTTACTTCTTTGAAAATAATTGGATTGAAAGCCACTAATCGTAGAGATTGTTTGAAGAAGTAGAATAATATATGTCAAAATAATTTTCTCTCGAAAATACAATAATAACACTCGTATAAAGTTAAATATATATTATTGTTGAGTACTTCTCTTCAACAAATTAGATTGATAAAATTGAAGATATATTATTGATATAAAGCTAAATATATATTATTGTTGGGTACTTCTCTTTTATAAATTAGATTGATAAAATTGAATATATATTATTGATATAACTACTATATTAATAATCATTTGACAAATGAGACATAAAACTTCATATTAATTTTTTAAAATAATATAGAATTAATGTGAAAGATATTGGACAAACGTTATGAAATAATAATGTGACATTATGAAATAATAATATAGAATTAATTTAGAAAAATTTGAATAGACGTTATGAAATAATATTTAAATAGGAGATATTATAAGATAGTGGATGATTTATAGAATTTGTGAAAAAGCTAAAAACTTAGTAGGGAAAACTCTCTATGAAGATGTACACGTAAGCTTTTTGGTTGAGGTGACAAATATTGTTGAGGTGGCAAATATTTGCATATGTGGAAGAAAATGTGAGGTGACAGCGGAATCTATTTTAAATATATATAATAGATATTAATAATCATTTGACAAATGAGACATAAAACTTCATATTAATTTTTTAAAATAATATAGAATTAATGTGAAAGATGTTGGACAAACGTTATGAAATAATAATGTGACATTATGAAATAATAATATGGAATTAATTTAGAAAAATTTGAGTAGACGTTATGAAATAATATTTAAATAGGAGATATTATAAGATAGTGGATAATGTATAGAATTTGTGAAAAAGCTGAAAACTTAGTAGGGGAAACTCTCAATGAGGATGTATAGGTAAGCTTTTTGTTTGAGGTGACAAATATTGTTGAGGTGACAAATATTTGCATATGTGGAAGAAAATGTGAGGTGGCAGCGGAATCTATTTTAAATATATATAATAGATAGTGATTAACCTGTAAAAAGTTTGTGAATAATCTACTTAATGCCGAAAGTAGAATACCAGCAGTATTTGAGCCATCCTTCTTTATTGATGTATCTTTAGTACGTTTTTTCCCTCCCTCATTCGAGTCTTAAAAAAACTAGATGGGATTTTTGCATTCTTCTCAACAGTAAATGGTGGGGAACCTTTAGTGATATGGTATTGCATTGCACTGATAAGCTAGACAAAAATAGATCCAAAAATTACTTTATACACCCATAATGGCATGTAAAACAAAGAACAGAATATACACAAGTAGGAAAATTAGAGACAAGTGCGAAAAATGTATAGTAACCTGTTTCCCTGTCCACAATGGCTCTGGCTTCATATTGCCGGAGGAAACAGAAACATTTCACTATCAGAGTTTGACATGAAAATTTTCTGTCCTGGTTTGCCAGGTAAAGGGCCCATCCCAGTCGTGGTTACACCAGAACTGTAGAGAAGTTGATTGAAGTCTTCACGGCTCAAAAAGGCATCTTTTTTTGTGAGAAGAGCAGCACTTACAATATGATCCTGGAAAATTCATTTGAAATTGGAAAAATAAACTTCAGAAACTCACCCAAAAAAAATCATCTATTTAATAAGAAAACTCAGTTTTTATCAGCCAAGTGTCACACTCTTATTGTTTGCACGCATTAAGAGTCACACTGTTGCGTTTGTTTTTTCTCTCGGTTGATTTATTTTTGTCCTGACCACGTGCAGCACAGACAACCTCTGCTATATAGAGCTTATAAAGCTCATTAACTATTTATTCAAATAGGAGAGGCCTGCTTCTGATCTAGTGGTCATGGGTCTACTGGGGATTTGGGAAAACAACCTCAGTTCCCTTGTGTTAACCTGTATGCATCTGAATCTCTCTTGATCCCCATCATTTCGAAATCCCAATGCAGTAACCAGTCCTTTTTTAACTATGTATGTTAATACCTGAATCAAGGCTCTGATTGGATCACCACTTGTAGGCTTCACATATGTTAATACCTGCCGCAGTTGTTGTTGGTGATTTGAGTTAGGCACATTGTCGTTTGAAGTTCTAAAGATGGTACTATCAATGTCAATAGTCATCCTTGTCGCAGCTTTGTCTCGGTTGTTCTATTAATCATCACCATATTCATATTAATCTTAATTAAACTATTGAAATTGCAATATACAAAATTTTGATGATTTTGCATTTGTGATTGAACCCTTACATTTGATGACAAAATAACCTCCAAGAAGAAAATTAAAATACAGAATATTGATCTAATTAAGGAATGTGTTGTTGAAACCACAAAAGATTGAGAACATAAGTAGAAATAAGGAGAGAGAAAAGAAAAGGATTTAAAACCTGGGGTTGAAAAAATGGAGGATTGTTATCCATGTTGTTGAAGAACAGTGAGTTGTTTGATTGATTAAGAAGTGTTGCAAGAAGAAGCTAGAATGAAGGGATGGGTATTAGGTGGAAAATGAAGAGGCTCTTCTCATGCATTAATCATCATATAATTTTTTTTAAAAAAGGGGTGTTTTGTGTTTGTAACAACGTCTAATAACCATTTTTTTTTAATCTTTTTTATTTATGTGCAGCGTTGGGAAAAAATAATTATTGTATTCTAGAGAATTTTAAGTATAACTTATGAAAATAATTCAACTGGATAATTTATCTGTGATGGGAAATACTCTTAAGTTTAACTCTTTTGCAGGCCTTAGCCAAATTCGACATGTTTTTGGAATTTTCTAATTCTATTTGTTTCTAATAATAATTATTTAATGCTAATATTTCTTTATTGTTTATTAATTTTTATAATTTTAGATTTAATATTGTCTATTTTTTTTCCAACATATATGACATCCTAAACTCCAAAAAAAAAAATTATTATTTTTAAAACAATAAAATTCTTCGAATAACTAAATATATAAACTTTAAAAAAAAATTATTTAAGATAAATAGTATCACATAATCATGAACATGTCATATAAATTTAAAATTTCCATCAAACTTAATAACTCAAAATAATAATATTAGACAACAAAATCTGTTATGAAGTACACATACATAAGTTTAATATTAAGTGCAACTGTAGTCTCAACCCGAGGTCACTACCAGAGCAAGAATTCCCAAAATAAATTACGCTCAAAATAACGTGAACACAATGCATATAATAAGAGTCTTCAAGAAAGGATGACTTCTGCCTTTCTGATGGTACTAGTCATCACTTGCAGCTTACAACTCGTTTGCATCCATAGCAAATGCCAAACACAAACAACGAATGATGAGTTTCGAAATTATGTAACAATAGAGCAGTCACAAGGATAAAATCAAAGGTTAATCTAAATCAATCACAATAGAGCAGTCACAAGGATAAAATGTTATGCATGTCCTATACTATATACTTCTTCATCATTTGGCACCATTCTACTCTGAAGTACTTGGTTAAGAGGTTTGATACTATACCAGCACAAGAGTGGACAGACAATTCATGAATTGCCAAGTCCTCATAGATCTCCTCAACTCAGCCAAAGACACATAAAACGCGACAGTCGGGGTACTCCTGTGTTGCATGGTAGCTCCCGACCTTAGGGAATAATCCATTAATCCACTTAGGAATTCCCCACTAGAGGTATCCCAAGGTCTATCAGTCTTACCTTATAGTTCGGATGTAGCACTCCACGATCAGGCTCATTTAGTTGTACTTCCCTGAATCACTAGGTTTGTCAGACTCTCCCTATCTGATGTCAATATAATCCTAAATTAAAAATATGCAACACATATCTCATACTCACTCGATCATCACAACTCAATAAGTTTCAGTTTGACTTCACAATATTCATCATTATATATGTATATCAGTAAGTCATAATAAATTCTCAATATTTGATTTACACTACTCACAATACACAGTCCAATCTCATCAATCTCAAAATAAGGAATCAAATAAGTGGCACATTAAAGTAATATCACCATTTCAATCAAGTAACAAGAACACTCCAGTACATATGATTCATACAATAACAATCCACATAAGGTTTCATAACATCAAATAACATGTAATCTTGATATAAATAAATTCACGACAATTCTATAGGTTGTTAAATTATATTTTAGTCCTCACTATCAACATTCATATATTATTAATTAATTATTGTTACTTAATAGGGCTCAACCATACATAGTAAGCTCCTGATGAATATTTGGGACTTTCGGTGTTTCCATTCATCCCACGTTATTTTATACTCATAAAATTAAACCTCCTCTCACCCCTTACCTTGACTGAAGATTTTTCCCAACGAAGCCGATCCGCTAATTTAACGTGTCGCATCTTTGCCAACCACCGATCCGCTAATTTAATGTACTTAACCTTTGATGTTGACATTGCAATGATATTTTATCTTTTACTTGACCAAGATATTAAGTTTTCACCTAAAAAGATGCAGTTGCCACTAGTGCTCTTTCTCCTAAGTTTATCTTCATCATAATCTGAACTATAGTATCCAATAAGTTTGTACTTATAAGATTTCTTGTAGAACAAGGTAATGTTGATAATGCCTTTTAGGTATCTAAGGATTCTCTTAACAATAGTTAAATGTGATTCCCTAGGGTTAGCTTGAAATCTTGTACATGAAATGTAATGTCAGGTCTTGAAGCGGTAAGGTGCAATATGGATCATATCATTCCTCTATAGGGTTTTTGGACAATCTTTTTTTTCCACCTTAATCATCTTTTTCAAGTGAACAAGTAGAGTGCATTGGTGTAGCCATATGTTTGCAATCACTCATTTTAAACTTCCTAAGAAGCTCTTTTGTATATTTCATTTGATGAATGTATATACCTTTTTGACTTTGCTGAATTTGTATCTGTAAGAAGAACTGAAGTTCTCCCATCATATTTGAAATTCAAGCTGCATCAATTTAGAAAATTTTGGCCACTAGAGTAAATGTCTTAGTGTAATCAATGCCCTCTTGCTGATTGTAGCCTTGTGCGACAAGTCTTGCCTTGTTTTTGACCACTTCTGGTTTCTGAAAACTCACTTGGCTCCAATAATGTTCTTATTTGGTCTAGGTACTAGATCCCAAACATCATTCCTCTTAAATTCTTGAGGACCTATATTAACAATTTCAATTTCACTCTAAAAACCCTCTTAGTTTTTCATTTCTAATTTTCAGATTCTAAGTTTGCATATTCTCAAATTAGAGAGTCTAGATGAAGGAATTTTAATTCCTATCCAGGTTTGAGGTCTTGATGAATTTGATTGGAGTGTTCAAAAAGGTCTCCTGATTATAACTTTTAATCTTCCACTTCTGTTTCTGCTGATGTATCGAGTTTCTCTAATGGTAATTCTGATTCTTCTGGTAGTTCTAGTTCTATTGATGTGTGTGGTTTCTCTGCTAGTTTTGAGTCTGTTGATACTCCATATATTTTTGGTTCATCACATGGTTCTGGTTCTGATAGGGATTATGCTAACTAGTCCTTCTTCCACTAGAGTCAATTTGCTTTTGTTTGTTAGGTCTTGGAACATAGACCTCTTTGCCTTCATATATTGCAAGCATCCAATGACCAGACACCATGATTGGTGTTTCAATTTGGTTGCTTAGAATATTTGCAGTATAAGCAATTTTATCCTTTGGTACCTAAAACTGGTTGGGTCTTAGTTTGTTAGATTTTAAAGATTTCTTGTCTTTCCATGTGGTTAACATATGACAAGATATTTTAGTGTGACCTTTCTTATAACAAATAGTACACAAATCATCAGAGGGAACAAACTTAGGTTCAATTACTTTTTCTTGAAATCCTACTAACACCATAAATCATAGATGCATACTTGCTTCTTTCCACACCATTATTAATAAAATCTTGAAATACTTCTTCATGCTTATCAGAGTTACATGTGGTTAAACTATAATTATTTTTCTGAGGTAGATTTTTAGCCTTAAGTTCAGAAATATCAGTTTTCATATTTCCATTTTCTGTTTTAAAATCAATAATATCAGTTTTCAGAGTTGCATTATTTGTCTTAAGTTTAATAATATCAGTTCTCATATTTGTATTTTCTATTTTAAATTCAGTATTTTGATTATTTAAAACATAAATGTTTTTAATTAGATTTGTATTTTCTTTCCCAAGTGTTTTCAAGTTTAAAGACAGTT
Organism: Cicer judaicum; assembly: GCA_037974835.1. Classification (NCBI taxonomy): domain Eukaryota; kingdom Viridiplantae; phylum Streptophyta; class Magnoliopsida; order Fabales; family Fabaceae; genus Cicer; species Cicer judaicum. The sequence goes on along the minus strand of JBBPBS010000968.1, from coordinate 5,122,941 downwards.
TATGATTAATATTTAAAAAATCATTTATAGCAGTAATTAAATCAGATCGAGTAAATTCACAAAATACCTTAATTTCTTCATCTGCTAATTCACTTCTAGAGTCATAATCTGTGTTGGATCTAGAGGTAAAGTTGGTATGAGCCATCATACCTACATCTACTTGTTCATTGTTAGAAGATTCCTCATAATCATCCCATATAGCCATCAAACTTTTCTTCTTGGGTTTATAATCTTTCATATTGTGTTTCCCTTTCTCCATATTTGAACATTATGACTTGATATGTCCAGGTTCATTGCATCCATAGCAAATAATTCTTTTCTTGTCATATTTATCACCATTCTCTCTATTTGATTTCTTGGAATATCTTCGTGAAAATTTCTTCTTTTTATTATGGAGCATGTTTAGAATTTTTTTTAGATATCAAAGCAATCTCGTCTTCCTCTGAGTTCAGATTCTGATAATTTGAATCACTATCCTGTGATTCTGATGTTGGCTTTAAAACCTTCTTTTTCTTAGATTTTAAGGCCAAAGTCTTGTTCTTCTTCTTGGACTCATCTTCTTCAAGCTCAATATCATGTGATTTGATATAGTTGATTAATTCTTCCAACTTTAGAGTATTGAGATTCTTTGCTTCTTGAATGATAGTGATCTTAGGTCTCCACTTGCTTGTCAAACTCTGAACAATTTTCTTCACATGATCAACAATAGTATAACTCTTATCAAGTACCTTTAATCCTGACCAGAGTTTAGAATCTGGAAAACATTGTTTAAATGTCTTCATCTTCTTCCATCTTGAACAAGTCATACTTTTTGACTAAAAGGTTGGCCTTTACTTCTTGAACTTGCTTGCTTTCGTCATAGGTCAGAATCAAACTGTCATAAATACTCTTTGTTGTTTCCTTGTTAGTGCACTTGTCAAACTCCTTGAAGGTGATTGCATTTATCATGAATGTTCTAGACTTATGATGCATCTTGTGCATCTTCTTCTGATTAACATTCATCTCATTTCTTGGAATTTCAATACCATCAATATTCTTCGGAGCAATATAACCATCTTCCACCAAGTCCCAAAGTTCAAGATCTTGTGAAATATAGAAACTTCTCAACCTGTCTTTCCAATACTCAAAACGTTCGTCATCAAACAGAGGTGATCTGTTGATATTTACTCCAACAGCTTCTTTACTGAATCCAAACATATTGAACCCTTAGATCTTTCTCAAACACTGTAAAGTGCTCAACCTTGAGACCGAACCTTGATACCAATTGAAGGTGCGAACACGAGAACGGGGGTTGAATTGTATTTTCCGAAGTTGATAACTTTTTGATAATTTATAAATAAATAAAGAAACGAGTTTAGTTTTGGTGACTTACTTAGATAAGAAGCAATTAGATTCAAAAGTAGCAAACAACGAAAGCATAAATCATTTGACACATAGTTTTATCATGGTTCATCACTTCTTTGGCTACATCTAGTCCCTTTTTTCAGAAGACTTTAATCCACTAATTCAAATACCTTGAATTACAAAGCACCCGACCCTCCAAGTCAGTCTTCCCAAACAACCTGACAACCCCAAACTTTTAAGGATCTAACCACCTTGACCCTACAAGCCAAATCTTCTCCTAACAACCTGACAACTCCAAATTAAAGAAGGAACTAAACCACTATTGGGTTGGATACAAAAGATTGAACCTTGAGTAGTTGCTTCTAACAAAGCTGATAATAATAATAATTCTCACACTATAAGAAAAGAACAATCAGAAAATATTTCTAAATTGAACAAGTTTTTCTCTCTTTGAAGTCTAAGATGAATTGAGAACTTTGAGCTTGAGTTCTTCTTTTCTGCTTTTCGATGCAATTCTCCTTCACCCTTGAGTATCTATTTATAGTAAAAATTTGGTCTTCAATTTAGTCCTTGTTTAATTCTAAATTGTATCTTGTTCAAATTGAGTTTGTAAATTCTTTAAATTGATTCTATTTCCCTTTTGTGTAGATTGAGTTAGTAAATTCTTTAAATAAACTCTTCTTCAATTTATGATCAAATATTCATCGAATCTTTATTAAATGTTGATGAAATCTTCTTCAAATCTTCATTAAATGTTGATCAAATATTCTTCAAATTTTCATTAAATGTTGATCAAATATTCTTCAAATTTTCATTAAATGTTGATCAAATATTCTTCAAATCTTTAAAGCTTAACCGTACCTTCTTTTCAACTTGGTCAAAGATTTTCTTCAATTATAAATTTGAATAAAATATTATTTTAGATTTTCTTCAATTATAAATTTGAATCAAATCTTATTTTAGATTTTCATCAATTATAATTTTGAATCAAATCTTATTTTAGATTTTCTTCAATTACATGAATCTTCTTTCATACTCTTTGAAGTCAAATATATTGTTATCATAAAATACTTTTGTTAGTATCAAAACTCAAAATGTAAAACCAACTTGGTTCCAACATCAGGAACACAAAATTCTCTCATTAAATCTCAAAATTCCATTGGCACGCATTTTAAAATCAGGTTATCTCCCTTGGTCAATCAACTATAACTTATCCAAAAGGTATAAATCCAATTTCTGATGTTTTCAATCTCTTCTAATAGTCCACTAGTTACCTTCAACATTCTCAATTCAATGCTTTCTAGTGTCACTTCACACACTAAACTAAGGTGTCTAAACTATTCCATCAACTCATTTTGTTTAACCATTAAGGCAGACACACGCAAAGTCTTCCTACTCAAGGCATCAACCACTAAATTGGCCTTTCCCGGATGATAGTTAAGCTCAAAATCAAAATCTTTAAGAAATTCCATCCACCTACGTTTTCTCATGTTCAACTTCTAATGGTGAAAAAGGTACTTAAGGCTCTTATGGTCAATGAAAACCTTAAATCGAGATCCATATATATAGTGTCTCCACATCTTAAGTACAAATACAATTGCTGCTAGTTCTAAGTCGTGGGTAGGGTAGTTCCTCTAATGAATCTTCAGTCTAGAAACATATGCTACAACTTCCTATCTTGCATAAGTACTCCCCCTAGTCCTGAACCATATGCATCACAATACACTACAAAAGATTCACTAAAGTTGGGTAAAACTAAGATCGGTGCAGAGGTCAATCGTTTCTTAAGCGCTTGGAAACTATTCTTACAATGGGTATCCCACACGAAGAATTTCCCTTTTCGGGTCAACTTAGTTAAAGGGAAGGCCAACTTAGAGAATCCTTCTGTTAACCTATGATAATAACTTGTCAATCCTAGGAAACTCCTAATCTTAGTCACTAACTTAAGTGCTTTCCATTCTAAGACACTCTCTACCTTGGCAGAATCAACCACTATTCCACCTTTTGAAATTACATGTCATAGGAAAATTACTTCCTTTAACCAAAGATCAAACTTAGACAACTTGGAAAATACTTGTTTCTCCTTAAGGGTTTGTGAGACTATCTTTAAATTTTCTCCATGCTCTTCCTTAGTCTTAGAGTACACTAAGATATCATCTATAAAGACAACCATAAATGAGTTTAGGTAAGGATGAAAGATTCGATTCATGTAATCGATAAATATTACTGGTGCATTAGTCACACCAAAAGGCATAACCAAATACTCATAATAGCCATAACGGGTCCTAAAGGCAGTTTTAGGGATATCAGAAGACTTCACTCGCATATAATGATAACCCAATCTCAAGTCGATCTTACTAAACCCACATGATCCTCTCAATTGGTCCATAAGTTCATGTATCCTAGGTAGTATATACTTATTCTTGATTGTCACTTTATTAAGCTGGTGGTAATCCACACACAGCTTCATTGAACCATCCTTCTTCTTAACCAACAACATATGTGCACCCCATGGTGACACACTAGATCTTATAAATTGTTTATCTAAAAGCTCCTCCAATTGCTTCTTAAGCTCAAACAATTCTACGGGAGACATTCTATACGGTGCCATGGATATGGGTCCAATACCTGGTACAAGGTTAATGCTAAACTTAATCTCACGCTATAGTGGTAAACTGTTGATATCTTCAGGGAATACTTCAGGAAATTCACACACAATTGGAACATTTCGTATTACCACTTGTTGTTCAAATTTCAATGAGGCTAGGAACATGTATAATTGGGCATCTTCTTTCAAGAGTTCCTTTACTTGGTTGGCGGACATATTGCTAGGCTTATACCTATCTTCTGGCTCCATGAATTCAATGGTTTTTCTAAAAAGTCTAATCAGACACCGTTGGTAGATAGCCAATCCATACCGAGAATCACATCGACTAAACGCAAAGGTAAAAACACTAAGTCAACTTGGAAGTCCCTTCCACACACATGGATAAAAATGTTGAGACAAACACTAGAGGTGTCAACAAAATTACTAGTTGGGGTATTCACAATTAAAATCATACTGCAAACAAGACACATGTAGTCCTAAACGTCTTACACAATCAAGGGACACAAAGGAATGAGTGACACGACAATCAAATAGCACAAATAAAGGAGTATCACTTATGATACACGTACCTTGGATCAAGTTATCTTTCTCAGACGCTTTTGCACTACCGAGGGAAAAAACTCTTCCATTGGATTTAGGTCGGTTGGCTTGGGAACTCTGGTTTCCAGGTTTTGGAGTTTTCCTTGGGTAGGGGAATGTGGTGCTCATGCAGCCTTGTTGTTGACAAATAAAACAAGTAATTCCACCATCTCTACATTTGTATGTCATGTGACCCTGCTTACCACACCTGTGACATCAGTTAGGAGTAGGTGGATCACCATTATTACCATTGTTGTTTGAGACTTGACTTTTGTTATTACTATTCCCGTTACTAGCTCCTCATCCATTGGGGTTTCCTCTACCACATCGATAAGTATAACTATTTCCATTTCCTTTCCCATTACCACTGCTATTTCCTTTTCCAGCTGAAAGACTGTATCATTGATGATTCAGATGACTTCCAGATTTAGTAGGAGGAAAAGAGTAAGGTTTCTCTCTATTATGACGCATAAGCCACTTGTCCTTCATGGTTTCAATGTTTCGGTAATGCGCCTTTTCAGCAAGACTATCCTCATCATAAATCCTACTCTTATTCACTAGGGTAGGAAAGTCACAATCTCTTGCATTCCAACCCGTTTCTTGATCTTTTGCCTAAGTCCCATTTCAAACTTGACCCACTTAGACTTTTCTCCTGCCTCTCCAACATATAGTGGATAATACCTGGAAAACACCTCAAACTTAGCGGCATACTCCACTACTAACATATTTCCCTGTTCCAATTTGACAAATTCCATTTCCTTCCTATTGCGGATGTCTTTAGGGAAATACTTGACTAGGAACATGTTCTTGAATACATCCCAAGTAATTGTAGTCCCTGCATTATCTAAATGTTGACACGCATTATTCCACCGATGTTCAATTTCTTGTTTCAACATAAAGGTTCCCAAATGAACTTTTTGACCTTCAGGACATGCCACACATTTGAAATTTTTCTCAACCTCTTGCAACCACTGATAGCGTTTCAGCAAGTGTACTGAATCGTTGCAAGTAATAATAAAACGGTAGTACCGAGTGTTGAACTCAAGGATTGCGTTTTACTATTGAATTATATTTACTATTTAACTCAAGGATTGCGTTTTACTATTGAACTCAACGACGATGCAGGTTATTAATCTTACTCATGATGCCGCTTTGAGTAGTGAGGTACCAGACAAGGTATCATTTGGAAAGAATGTCAAGTATGATCATTTGGGAGCCTTTGGTTGCAAGACTTTTGTGCATGTTCTGAAGGAAGAAAGATCCAAGTTGGATACAAAGACAAATTAGTGTATCTTCATTGGATATGGTGAAGATGAATTTGGCTACAAGTTGTATAACCCTATAGAGAAAAAGGTTATCAGAAGTCATAATGTAATCTTAATAGAAGACCAAATTATTGAAGACATTGATAAGGTGGAGAAGACTACACCTGAGAGAGATGACATCTTGGTTGATGGTGATCAATTTTGGTCCCCTATTCCTGATTTGGATAATTTTTATGGTAATGTTCATAATGATGAGCCACATGATTGTGTTGATGATCATCAGCTTAGAGATAAGGTAAATATTCCAATAAGTGAAGATCATGAGTTGACACATGGTGATAATCTTAGTGATGCTTTTGAATCATTTTAAACCCAACTCAAGAGGTTTAAGAGACAAAGACAACCATCTAAAGGTATATTTTTTATGAGTATGTGAATTTTACTAATAAAGGGGAAGCTAAGTGTTTTCAAGAGGCCATGAGAGTGAAGAAAGTCAAAAGTGGTTAGATGGAATGCATGATAAGATGAAATTCTTGCATGATAATTACATTTATGATTTGATGAAGTTGCCAAAAGGCAAAAGAGCTTTTGAAATAGGTTGATCTATAGAGTGGAGCTTTAGAGTAACTCAAAGTCTTTGAGGTATAAAGCCAGATTAGTGAGGGAGAGATATGTGAGATATTTGGCTAAAGTTCATACTGATTATAATAGTTTTGATATGATGATTAAAGCATTACCAAGAGGGAAGTTTGAAACTTATTGTGATATCATTGGTTTGGAGATTATCTCCACATAGTCGTGAGGGAGAGATATGTGGGGTATCGTGCTCCCTTCCTATGTGAAGAAATTCCCAAATATTTTAGCCTATGTATCACATTTATTTAAGTGGAGAGGGTCTTGTTAGGGTTGTAAGAGAGAGATTATTTTAAATAAAAAAAGTAGCCAGCAAAAGAGGAAGTAGAAGCGTAATCCTTATTCCCGATTTTGTTAAACTAGTCTTAGAAAAAAATCGATTGCACATTCGTTAACTGTTGGATCGAGCTGATTGTTAGACAACTCATTCGCAACATTCAAGCATTCTTTTTCAATGGTCGGATCAAAGAAATGACATTTGGAGATGTATGAATACTACTCCCACAACAACAAGTCTTTTGTGGTATTTTTCTTCTTCTTGCTTTTCATTTGTAAGCTCTAGTGCTTTATTATTTTGACTGGTTGTAGGCACAATTTGGGCATTATGTAGAGACTCTCTTGTACCCTTATTTGACTATAGTGGAGCTATTTCTTTAGTCTGGATGACGTGTGGTTTTTACCCTTGCATTAAAGGGTTTTCTACATTAAAATATTTGTGTTCTTCATGGCGCTTTTATTTGATCAATTTGTTGTCATATATTTGTTATTGCTTCTCACATATTCTTATAAGTTGGGGGAATATTATATATGTTGTGTATTACTTGTTATCATGTTTCTGTGTTTATTTCCATCTACATGCATCAACAAAATATTCAACTTCATCATGATTATTGTCTTCATTTTCATTATTTCCAACCAAAATATTTTGTTCTTCGATATTCCTACTTAGTTGGTCATTGTCTAAATTTTCAGCTCTGAAGTTTGAATGATAGATTTGCATCCTTCTCAATAGAAATTTTAGGATGTTCGCTAAAAATATTATTAAGAGCACCCATTTGAGATTCAATATCATTTTCTATTTATTTCTTTTGTTTTTCATTTTAGATGATCAAATAATTATTTCTTAGAAAACTTTTCAAACATTCAAAGAGATGGAACAATAGTACCTAGACGTTGATTTTAAACATTTCCAACGCTTCAAACACCAATTTTTATTTTCATCCTAGAAAAAACATAAAAGTTATCAGTTTTAAAAAGGCAAAATGAATAAGAAAGAGACTAATAAAAAAATAAATTATCGCCTAAACGCTAAATTTTTTAAAATGTTAGATTTCATAAAAGCTGGCAGAGGTTGCTATAAGGAAAAAGATTAATTTAAAACATTTATGTTTTTTTATAAAGACAAAAATCAAAGAACGTGATCAAGTTGCAAGCTCAAAAAGAAGTCAAATAATCGAAGTCAACTATGGTCAAACATACTAGAAGTTTTATTAATGTAAAGATACATGATGCAATCTAATATTCTTATATTTCAAATGCACATGAGAACCTTTCATTTTAACATATGCATCAAAAGCATTTTCAAAGTGTCAAAAATGCATAAACAATGTTTGAAATAAAGTTTTGACAAAATTCAATGTTGTATGCGACTACAACATGTTGTAGCCAAATACAAGTGATAAGTCTGTAGTTAAAACTAAACATCTATATTCGACTACAAGATGGTACAGCCGAATACAAGTGCTAAGTTAGTAGGTAAAACTGAACATCTATATTTGACTACGACATGATGTAGTCGAATGCAAGTGCTAAGTTAGTAGCTAAGACTGCACATTTGTATTCAACTACAACCTAGTGTAGCCGAATACAACAATAAGTTAGTGGAAAAATTCACTCAGTTGTATTCGAATACAAGGTTTCGTATTTGAATATGATGTTGAAATTTTGAATAAAAACTGAACATTACAGAGGTGTATTCGACTACACACAAGCTGTAGCCGAATACAGCTGTGCTGTAGCCAAACTGTGAAGCAATGCAATTTTTCAATTTTGAAATGGTTCTGGATCATTGCATATATTCATCAAATCTCTAGGAACGATGACCACTGAACTAAAGTGATGTCTATGGAGTATAAATACCCCACAACCTCAGTTTTAAACGCATCAATCTAATAACCAAACTTTGAACAATTTTCTGAAATATTCTCAAAACTCTATTGTCATATTTCAAGTATTTGTACTACATTTTCATATCATTGAGAGAGATTCTCTAGGGTACTTGAAATTATATTGGATTGATATCATTTTACAAACTGTTATGTTCTTGTTCTTAGTCAAGAACATTGTTGAAGAAAATCATTGAAGTTATTGTAATGCTTTGAAGGATTTGGTGTACTATCTTCAAGTAGTCTAATCTAAGATGGTGTGCTATCTAAGGAAAAGTGTTAGAAGTTTATAGTAGAGATCCTAGGGTGGGATTTGTACATATTCTAACAATAGTGAAAAAATATATTGTAATGTGCAAGAGGACTGGATGTACCCTTGGCCATAAGGGGAACCGAGATAATATTATTGTGTTCGTTATTTTTCTACCATTTACCTTTTCCCATACACTATTCTAATCAGAAAAATCGATCACTAAATCTTTGAAAACAATAAAATTTCTAAACACCTCATTCACCTCCTCCCCCTCTTAGGTGCACATCTGTTCTTACAATTTGGATCAGAGCATATTCCAGTACCTTGCTCCTCGATCCTTATTCATGGCTTTCGTACAACTAGTTTTTAGAGATTGTGGTAGCAGCAATAAACCACCTTGCTACGTTGGAGAACACTATTACTTTTGGAAGATACGCATACAGGCATATCTTGAGGCACAATAAGATGATATTTAGGATGCAATTAACAATGGTCCCTGTGTTCCAAAAACAATCATCGACAATAAAAAAGAAACAAAGATATAAGCCTTATGTACAGGTGATGACAAAAGGAAAGTGTTGTTTGATAAGAAGGCCAAAAACATATTATAATCATCACTTGGAAAGGATGAATTGGTAGTGGCACTGTGTGGATGCGGTACTTATCCCCCAGGTATTGGGCCACAAAAGGCAAAAACTTATTATTTCCACTGGGTGGTTAGGGTGTGAGAAGATCATGAGGTTGCACCACCGGTAACGGTAATGCACGAGGTGTTACAAGTTCGATTGGAAAATGTTCTTAATATTCAAAGATATTCCAATGATAAGAAAGGTCTTGGTTACTCAAAATTAGATAAACCAAGTATAAATAAAACCATCTTTGTTAAAGCAAGTGACCAATCCAACAAAGAGAAAGTTATAATTATGCAAAGAGATCATCATTGTAAGGAGAAAATTATTCAAAAGAAATATCATATACACACATATAGAAGTAAATCTAGTCCTACATATTTTTATTGTGGTCTAAATGGCCACCAACCTAATTCTTGTCATTTTAGAAACTTTGGTGTTCGAAATGGGCATTATGTGTGGGTCAAGAAAGGTACTAATCATCAAGAACCCAAATCACTTTGGGTACCTAACAAATCATGATCTTATTTTGTAGGCATGCAGACAAAATACCTTTAATATGTGGTACTTGGATAATGGATGCTCAAAACACATGGCCGTTGACAAAATAAAATTTTCAACTCTAAATCTTGAATCAAAAGGTTATGTGATCTATGGAGATAACAAGGGAAAAGTTTTGGGCATTGGAAAAGTTGGTGCAGCCCTATCTCCTTCAATTGAAGATGAGGGATTAAAGCACAACCTTATTAACATTAACCAACTTTGTGAATAGGGTTACAAAATAGCTTTCAACAAAGATGAAGGCATTAAACAAAACGAAGTATCAAATGAAATTTAGTTTGTTGGTACGCGTTTTAAAAACCTTTTGATATTTAATCTTGATGATTTATCCTTAAAAATGAAATTTTTTATGGTAAGTGACAACAATGATTCATGGATATGGCATAAAAGATTTGCACATATCCATATGGATCATTTAAACAAGTTAGTCAATCATGACCTTGTTGTAGGCTTACCAAAGATGAAATTTATAAAGGATAAACTATGTGATGCTTGTCAAAAGGGTAAGCAAACTATGGTTTCCTTTAAACCCAAGAATATTATATCAACCTCAAAACCACTTCAATTGATACATATGGACTTATTTGGTCCATCAAGAACTAAAAGTCTTGCTGGAAATTCATATGGACTAGTAATTGTTGATGATTACTCAAGGATCACTTGGACCTTATTTTAGGAAAATAAAAATAAAGCTTTTAAATCATTTAAAAATTATACTAAACTAGTCCAAAATGAACAAGCAACCAAAATTTTATCAATAAGAAATGATCATGGAGGAGAATTTCAAAATGTCTCTTTTGTGAAGAAAATGGAATCTTCCATAGCTTTTTTGCACTCCGAACACCTCAACAAAATGGAGTTGTTGAGAGAAAAAATAGATCATTGGTAGAACTTGCAAGGACCATGCTAAACGACTCAAGTTTACAAAAATATTTTTGGGCAGATGCTGTAAGTATAGCTTGTTATGTATCCAACATAGTTATAATTCGACCAATATTAAAGAAGACTCCATATGAACTATATAAAGGTAGAAGACCCAATATCTCACTTTCACATATTCGGATGTAAATGTTTTGTGCTGAATAATGGTAAGGATAACCTTGGAAAATTCGATGAGAAAGCCAATGAATGTATCTTAATTGGTTACTCATTATATAGTAAAGCTTTTAGAATTTTCAATAAGAGAACTTTGTTAGTTGAAGAATCTATGCATGTATCATTTGATGAATCTAACCCATTGAAAGAGGACAAAATTGTCTCTTATGATGATGATGATTTTATAAGTGATTATATAAGCAAAGATAATCAAGATGATCAACCAATTCAAGAGAATAAAGTCAGTATTGGGCAACAAAATCAAAATGATAATCTTCCTAAGAAATGGAGAACTCCTAGAGATCACCCAATTGACAAAATTATAGGTGATATCAACAAAGGATTTACTACAAGGCTCAAACTCAAAGATGCTTGCTTGAATATGGCATTTTTTTTCTTTTATGAAATAGAACCCTCTAAGATTGGTGAAGCATTTAAAAATGATCAATGGATACTTGTTATGCAAGAAGAACTTAACCAATTTGAAAGAAGCAAAGTGTGGGAACTTGTCCCTAATCCTAGAAATAAACACATCATTGGTACCAAATGGGTGTTTAAAAATAAACTAGATGAAAATGGTATAGTTGTTCGAAATAAGGCAAGGTTGGTTGATCAAGGATACAGTTAATCAAGAAGAAGGGATTCACTTTGATGAAACATTTGCTTTGGTTGCAAGGATCAAACCAATTCGATTATTACTTGCTTATGCTTGTTCTATGAACTTTGAATTATTTCAGATGGATGTCAAGAATACTTTTCTCATTGGCTACATTAATGAGGAAGTATATGTAAAACAACCACTCGGCTTTGAAGACTTCAAGAATCCTTCACATGTTTTCAAATTAAGGAAAGAATTTTACGGTTTGAAACAAGCTTCAAGAGCTTGGTATGATAGGCTAAGTAACTTCCTATGCGAACGAGGGTTTGAAAAGGGTAAAGTTGAAAAGACATTACTCGTTAAAAGAACTAATAATCACACTTTACTGGTTCAAACCTACATAAATGATATCATATTTGAATCAATCAATAATGAAATATGTGAAGAATTCTCATTAATGATGAAAGGAGAATTTGAAATGTCTATAATGGGAAAGTTAAATTATTTTCTTGGACTCCACATTAAGCAACTCAAGAATGACATCTTCATAAAACAAGCAAAATATTGCATGGAATTGTTATAAAGGTTTGAGATGGAAAATAGCAAAGAAAGTGCAACTCCTATGGGATCTAGAACCTATGTAGATAAAGATGAATCTGGTATTTTAATAGACACATCAAAATATCGAGGTATGATTGTATATCTAACAATCAGTCGACTAGATATTACGTTTAATATTTGTTTGTGTTTAAGATGTCAGGCAGATCCTAAACAATCACATCTTGTAGCAATAAAGAGGATTATGAAATATTTGAAAGGAACAACCAATGTTGGCTTATGGTATCCAAAAGGTAGCATATGCAACTTAGTTGGTTATTCTGATTCTGAAAATGCAGGTTGCAAAACGAATCCAAAAAGCACAAGTGACACTTTCTATATATTAGGTAATGCATTAGTGTCATGGTCTTGTAAAACACAAGGTTGTGTGGCTCTAAGCACTGCTGAAGTAGAATACATAGCAGCATAAATTTGTTATGCATAAGTTCTAGGCTCAAGCAGCAACTATGTGACTATGGACTTGATCTCGGATGCATCCCACTAAGATGTGACAACATTAGTGCAATCAATATCTCGAAGAACCCAATGATACACTCTCAAACTAAAAATATTGATATATTTTATCACTTTTTGCGAGATCATGTACTCAAAGGTAATGTTGAAGTAATATTTGTGGATACACAGATGTAGATATCTTCACAAAGCCTCTACCTAAAGACTTATTCTACAAGATACAAATAGAACTTGGCATTTTAAATAAAAACGATCTCTAATGGAAGATATATATACTTTGCAAGTCATTTCTCTTCAGGTTCTAAAATCTTCAATGGATATGTTGATAAAATTGATTTTTTTTATGGTTATGCGTTTTATAAATATGAATATGTGATTTACATGTTGTCTTTTTAGTGAAAAATTCATTTTAAAAACAAAATTTCAATATCATAGTCGAATACACATTGTATGTATTCGAATACATGTTTCCAAAAAATCATGTATTTGAATACAACTCATGTGTAGTCGAATACACGTTTCCAGAACAATATGTATTCAAATACAACCAGCGCGTAGTTGAATAGATATTCCTGTTTTCCCATAATATATAAGTTTTTTCACCTTTTTAGGTTACTCTTTACATTTTCAATAGCCTAATACAACATTCTTCATTTCCATTTCTTCAAAAAATCTCTTCCTCTCTTACTTGCAACAGTTACCCAACTACTATACCAACAGACATTGCTTCTAAGATCACTTTAAACTCACATATATCACTTTAAAATCAAATTTCTCAAAACCGAAAACCCCATTTTTCCCTCAAATTCAAAAACCTTCACTATCACCATGGATGCTCGCAAAAGAGGATCATGAACCAAACATGTTTCAGTGGGTATAACTGATAATGTGGCAGATTTATTTCGCTTGCTTCACCCACCGGATGAAATTGACAGATTCCGCATATACTACTCCGACAAAAGGATCATCACGCCTAAATATAGTACTCTTGATTCCTTTTCCGCTTTTAAGTTTCCTGAGTTACTTAAGACCCAACATTTAGAAGAGTTCATTGGTTATAATGGTCTTATCTATCATGAGCTTAGTTAGGGAATCTTGTAGCTTCTATTTGAGGGTGAGAAATTAAGGCCCGAAAATTTATTTGACTGGGTAAATATCACCAAGTATGATACTTATGTTTCATTGTGTCAGTTTGACAAAGACTCTATGGAATGAAAAAGGACACAATTGGTTCCAAATTTCCTAGGCAACGGTACGGAGTTGGAAATCTAACTGTTGACAACATGCTCTTGCATTACTTTTTGAGTTATATTATGCTTCCTAAGGCTGGAAATTACTCGCAAATATCTGAATGTGAGCTTCATATCATGTTTTTCATGTTTGAAGGATGTCCACTCAACTGATCTTATTTTGTTCGCTCTATCCCATTTGCTTCCAAGGATGTTATTGGGTTACCTTATGCAAAGGAAGTCACTAGAATCTTGAATCTTTTTAAAGTGGATTTTTCCAATGAAGTAATGTATAAACCATCCAAGGACAATCTGCTCGATTTAAGTGTGCTTCCAAGTATGAAGATAATGTGGAATGAACAACTTGAAGCCTATGTCTATAAAGTTGATATTGGCCAACTTCTATTGTTGCCCAAGAGGAAGAAGACGCAAAAGAAACGACATCTGATGATGACGATGTTTCAAACCACATGGTCATGTACAAACAACTCTTTGCACACATTGATCACTACCAAATTTCAGATCATGGACACCTCCATAAACACACGCTTTCAAACCATGGAGACCACTATTACCCATAACCATGAAACCTTGTGCATGAACTTAATGGTTTATCTGTCAAAATTGACCACCTTCACCTCCCACCAGATGATGACATGTAGTCTGATACTAAAAATGTATTTTATGTAGTTTGTTTATCTTTCTAATGTTTTATATTATTTTAGTTGAAACTCTATGAATCTGGTTTTATATTGTGATGTACTATTTGAACATGTTTCCATTTTAAGCATGTTGTTCCCTACCTTGTGTGATGTTTTCCCTATATTAGTATTTGTATGCTTGGGTTATGGTTTCTATTTATTTTCCTTCTTTTTGATCATATCAAAAGGGGGAGAAAATTGATATGTTATTGTTGTTAAAACCTTTTTTAGGTCTTCAAATTTTTTACAATATGATGGCATGAACTCAAGTTTAATGGGGGAGTACATATAAATGACAGGGGAGAAAATTTAAAACATTCAAACGTGTTGAAATCTCATTAAACAACAAGATTTTGTCATAATCAAAAAGAGGGAGAGTATAAAACACTTATGTTTTTGATGAAAATGAAGACCAAGGAACGTGATCAAGTTGCAAGTTCAAAAAGAAGTCAAATAATCAAAGTCAACTATGGTCAAATATACTAGAAATTTTATATTGTAAAGGCACATGATGCAATCTAATATTCTTATATTTCAAATGCACATGAGAAACTTTCATTTTAGCATATCCATAAAAAATGCATAAACAATGTTTGAAATAAAGTTTTTGACAAAATTCAATGTTGTATTCGACTACAACATGCTATAGCTGAATACAAGTGATAAGTCAGTAGTTAAAAATGGACATCTATATTCGACAACGAGATGGTGTAGTCGAATATAAGTGTTAAGTCAGTAGCTAAAACTGAACATCTGTATTTGACTACGACATGGTGTAGGCGAAAAGAAGTGCTAAGTCAATAGCTAACATTGCACATTTGTATTCGGTTACAACTTGGTGTTGCCCTATACAACAATATGTTAGTGGCAAAATTCACTCAGTTGTATTCGAATATGATGTTGAAATTTTGAATAAAAATTGAACGTTACAAAGGTGTAGCCGAATACAATGGTGAAGAAATGCAATTTTTCAATTCTATAATGGTTATGGATATGTTCGTCAAAATCATTGTTGAACAAAATCATTGAATTTGTTGCATTGTTTTGAAGAAAGTGGCGTACTTTCTTAAAGTAGTCTAATCTAAGATAGTGGTGTGTTATCTTAGGAAGTGTGTTAGAAATTTGTAGTAGAGATCCTAGGGTGGAATTTGTACATATTCTAACCGTAGTGGAAAAATCTCTTGTAGTGTGCAAGAGAACTAAATGTACCCATGGTCATAAGGGGAACCAGGATAATACTGTTGTGTTCATTAATTTTTTGCCATTTACTTTTTGCCATACATGTAACACCTCGTTTTTCAAAGTGAGGGTGTATTTTTTTTTTTTTTTTAAAGCGATGGTGTATTTAAAAACAAATTAAAATAAAACAGAGAAATAAATAAGGTAAACACCTTTGGATAAATAATTAAGTCATTATAATTTACAAGCAGCGGAAAAGTTTCTCCAAATATGAATATGAAATATTTACATATTAAAAAGTGGTACAGTCTTCCAGTTTAAAATAAACACAATACAAAAGAAAGACGTATATTCCCTCTATGTCAACCTAATCTGATCATTCTACAAAAGAAACTAAACACCTTGAGTGATCTCCACGCGCCCCGTAAGATCCTCCTAACATAGCTCCAGTCAGGCATTCCCATCTACATCCCCATCCACAAGGTATGAACCGGTAGGATCATCCTATCTCTCATCTGAGGGCAAAGCCCAGATTTCCACAATAGTTGTAAAGGGTCACCAACCGAAGTTAACAGTTAACACATAACATTTAAGTTTTTAAATGCACAAATAACCTTTCCACTTAGCATGCACCTTAAAAGGGTTTCCATATGCTAAACATGCATAAACAAAGTTGAAAATTGAAGTTTTTAACAAAACAACATTGTTGTATTCGAATACAACATCTCTGTATTCGAATACAAGGCTGTTTCAGCATTCAGCAACAAAAACAGCATGTCTGTATTCGAATACAACAGTCTATATTCGACTACACAGCAAGTCAGTAGCAAAACAACATGTCTGTATTCGAATACAGCTTCCTGTATTCGAATACACAACAGACAGCAGCACAAAAACAACAAAATTCAGCATTTTTCAGCTTTTTAAAGGGTATCGAACCCAATCAACACTTACACACAAATCCAAACAATCATACTTAATAATTATAGCGCAAACACTACGACATCTTGAGTTTTGAAATGGTTTTGCAATCAATCACACTTACAAACAATTCCAAAACATCCACACTTAACAATTTCAACACAATCACCACGACAAGTTGAGTTTTCAAAATAGTTTTACAATCCATCACATTTACACACAATATCAATACATAACAGTTAACAATTTCAACACAATTACCACGATAACTCGAACTTCGAAATAGTTTTACAATCCATCACATTTACACATAATTTCAAAATGTAACACTTAGCAAAATCAACACAGTCACAATGACATCTCAAGTTCAAAACACTCAATCATAAACTTGAATCAAACACGACTCGTGTGCCAAGCACCCTAATGCAATGCGTATATGCCAAAATGCATGGACTCGGAATTCCAAACCAAAACCCTCCTCGAAGGGCCGTAAATCATAATTGTACCGCCTATCGCAGGTCAAAGTACCAATTACCGAGGTGCCACCTATCACGGGTCAGCACGATTCACTAAAAAGCGTAAATCATAAATGTACCACCTATCACGGGTCAGTACTGTTTACCGAGGTGCCACCTATCACGGGTCAGCACGATTTACTAAAAGAAAAAGCGTAAGTCGTAAATGTACCGCATATCACAGGCCAAAGTACTATTTACCGAGGTGCCACCTATCACGGGTCAGCACAACTTACCAAAAAGTAAATCGTAAACGTACCACCTATCACGGGTCAGTACTGTTTACCGAGGTGCCACCTATCACGGGTCAGCACAATTTACCAGATGAAATGCATGAGCATACACTGACTCCATTCACAACAATCGTTAAGTAAATGTAGATATTAAAAGATTCCCCATTTTTAATACTCATTTAACTTAAACGATTTCCACGCCAAACATTAAGCAAACAGATATATTGAGAGATTCCCCATTCTTAATATACTTTTGACTTAAACGATTTCCACAACAAAACATTCAGTAAACAAGACATTAAGAGATTCCCCATTCTTAATACTCATTTAACTAAAACGATTTTCAAAAACAAACATTAAGTAACCAAGACATTAAGAGATTCCCCATTCTTAACGCCCAGTTAACTTAAAGGATTTTCAAAACAACATTAAGTAACCAAGACATCAAGAGATTCCCCATTCTTAATGCCTAGTTAACTTAAACGATTTTCAAAACAAACATTAAGTAAACAAGACATTAAGAGATTCCCCATTCTTAATTCTCATTTAACTTAAACGATTTTCCAAAACATTAGTAAACAGAGATATTAAGAGATTCCCCATTCTTAATACTCATTTAATTCAAAACGATTTTCACAAACACACATTAAGTAAACGAGACATAAAGAGATTCCCCATTCTTAATACTCATTTAATTTAATGGTTTTCAAATTCCACACAGAACAAACTCAAGCATACTATCAAATCCAATCCACAACTCACACCAAAATACATCAATTCATTTCTCCACAAAATCCAACATACACATATCAAATTTCATCACTATTAATTAAGAACACGTCAAATATGACAAACACAAATCAACACAACCCACCACTCAAATGTAACAAGTTTCATTTACTCAAAATCATACATAAATGAGTTTAAATTCATTTTCCACGAAATATTCATCAATATCACCAAAACCCCACATTAGAATTTCACCCACAAAAACATTAAATTCATTTTCCCCAAATCAACACTTTAACCCTAACAAAATTCTTTTCCACACAACCACAGATAAGTCCCTAAATACAAACTAAAAGTTTGAAAGGAGCCCTTACCTTCACGTTAGCTTTAACGTGCGATTACGGTGCCGCGGGTAAATCCGGTAAAATTTTCCGTTCGCAACGCCGCTTCCAAAGTTGGTTCCCTAGCACCGTAGCGTGGTAGTGAGCAACTTTCCCTTCTATCTCTTTGCGAAACAAAGATTAGATCTAGATGAAACGGGGAGGTTTGTGTTTGACGGTTTTAAAATCCCTAATACCGTTTTTCTTCGTTTTCACAACAAAGAGGAAGTATGAAGCTGAGATATCCTTGTTTCCTTACCCACTAATCCTTGGGTTTCTTTTCTTGAAGCAAAAGGAAGAAAAAGGAAGAAAAAGGAAGGAGAAGCAAGAAGGAAGAAAAGGGCGAACTCGCGAGGCAGGGAGGGAAACGATTTTGTTTTCTTTCTCTCTTTGTTTCATTCCTTTCTAATACATATATAAATATATATTACTAATAATAATATCTAATATATATATAATATATATATGTATATATATATAATAATAATAATAATTAAACCTAAACCAATAAATACCTAAATATCTAGATATTTATGAAAATCATCACTTCTCAAACCCTTTTGATAAAAATATCTACTCTCGTCGCAACTTAATTGAACTTTCAGCAACGAGTGATATTTTTAACTAAACTGTCCGATATTAAATTCCTCGTAACGTAAATAAATTATTTTCCGACAAATAATTTTAATCCAATTTCCAAAAATATATTTTTAGCATTTAATTCACTAAATACCAAAAACTGGGCTAAAAGCCTAAGAAATTCTACACAAAATACCCTTAAAATTGTATAATTTAGGATTTAAAATTTTGGGTCTTACAATACACTATTCTAATAACAAAATTGATCGTTAAATCTCTGAAAACAAGAATAAATTTAAACACCTAATTCACCCCCCTCCCCCTCCCTCTTAGGTGCACCTCTGTTTTTACAGATTCAACCAAGGAAATGGTCAATTGTTCTCAATTTTTTAATTTGTTTACTAACAACGCTTAAACTAAGGAAGGAACTGTCTTACTTAGTTATGGTTTCTTTAACTACTTAAAAAAGTGTTATGTACAGTGTGGATGCTTAAGCTACTGAAATACAATTGCATAAAGTAAAGTAAATTGATAAAAGGATAGAGATAACGTAAAAATATTATATGTTTTAGTATTTTTTGCCAAAACTAATCCTATTAAGTATAAATTGGGACCTACAACCATGTAGTCATTTCACATCCTTTTTCTTGTTTCTTCGACCTATCATGTTAAATGAGAAGTTTGAATAAAGATGGAATTTTTTCATAAAAAACTTCTGACGCACTATATTTTAAAGTAATAATATTAAAAGAATACAAATAAAATTGTATGTTAACATGATAAATGAAGGAATCATATATCTTATATTTGACCCAAAAATTAGGTATTACTGCCATTATTAGTAATGACCTTGGTATATATCTTGTTGTATTGATGCTCTACCATTGAGCTACTGGGAATTCTTATTAGCTTATCTTGGATAAAATGCGATAGAAACATACTGGTTGAAAACCTTGACTCATTCCTTTGCAGGAAGGGAAATCTTAGGTCAGGCTTCCCATTTCAATATACTTGGTTATATTATCTAATCACATAAAATTCTTATGCTTGTGTGTGATGAAGCAGAAATGATTTATAGAGAATTCATTTGAAGTACTATTGCAAATCAACACAAGATACATCTTATCTCTTGGGATAAAATTTGTTGTCCTAAATCAAAGGGCGATTTGGATTTCAAAAGTCTTGGGATGCTAAATATGGCATACATGATAAAATTATCTTGGTAATTTATTGGATATTCTAATAAATTGTCGGTAAAGATTATGAGAGTTAAGTATGCTTCTACTTAGAAAGATATTGCAAATTTCTGGGAGGATATCAAGGAAAATGTCACTTGGGTTATTCAAGATGGTCATACCACACAATTTATGAAAGACCTTGGATTATAGGTTACTCCAACCTCTAGACCTACTTATCTGGTGTTATTTCAAATGAGGAATATGATTTTTTTAGTATTTAACTATAGTAGAAAAAACGATTTGAATTGAGATAACATTGAGAGGTATGAAACCAAGAGAGAATTGTGATAGCATTGCAACTATTAAACCCCAAATCCATAAAAATGTGATTTCTGTTATTGGAATCTTACCCTTGATGGTCATTTTACCTTAAATAGTGCATACAAGCTCCTTAATTCTCCGAAAAATATCACAATCTCTTTTGATCCCATTTTTTTTAATAATATTTGGATTTGGAAAGGTCTTAATCATTATAAATTTTTTCTGTGAAAGCTGGCTCACAATAGACTCCTTACTAATGACAAAAGACATTTTAGAGGGATTTCCACTAATAATCTTTTTTAGCGTTGTCGTGATTGTCCAAAAATCATTATGTATATGTTAAGAGAATGTGAGGAAGTTAAATATTTTTGGAATGATCTCATTAATTTGAATCATTGGAGTATGTTTTTAAGCATTGGCCTGTGAAATTTCTTAGATTGGAATTTATCTAGCAAGGGTATTGGTCGAGTTATATCTCAATGAACTATTTTCTTTGGAGTGGTTATGTACGAAATTTAGAAGGATCACAATAACCTTGTTTTTTGCAATCATTAATCTTAGACTAAACATTGATTTATAAAACTCTCAATCAAACACCACCCATTGAGAAAGTCTTTTTCAATAGATATCTCAACGTCCCTCATATAGTCAAGAAGTAGATTTTGGGTGGACTAAATCTCTTGAAGGTTGATTCAAAGTAAACGTGGATGATTACTTTATAGCTTCTTTTGATAGCTCTGCATGTGGCCGTTGATCCGATGTTGCACACAGATCAAATACAATTAATAAAATGTAAATAAAGGTAATAACTCGAATCGTTTCACAAGAACTTCTGATATAATAATAATAATAATAATAACCGAATTGAAAGTTGAAATTAAAAGGGGGTTTTTTAGATTTTTTATTTTTGATTTAATAGATGAGCAAAACGATTAATCCAATTATTCGAGTTTCAGACCTATCACATATTCTATCAATCATTTTAATTTCTAATTTGTGATTCTATTCTAATTTGACTATAGAATTGATCAAATAAGCATAATAAATCCTAAGTCAATTTGGTTTCTTTGATTGGATTAAGCATCATAATCATGAAGCGACCTGCTATTTAAATTATTACAAAAGTCTAGATTACAAAATCTGCAATTTAGGCCTAGTAAAATTCAGAATTGGTATTTTCTTCCAACACAAAAGTTGTAGCTATGATTTTTAACTTTTCAACACCATCTCGTATGCTCCAATATGATATCCAGAGCTCAAGTTATGGCATACAGAGCGAACAAGAGTCAAAATACAAATAATAAAATATTACAACCAAGGCAAACAAAAAATATTTCTAGCTTAAGGCAATCATGAATAGCTTAAGGCAATCATGAATAGTTTTGCTATTACAACCAAGGCAAACAAAAAATATTTCTAGCTTAAGGCAATCATGAATAGCTTAAGGCAATCATGAATAGTTTTGCTATTACAGCCAAGGCAAACAAGAGGACAAGTTAACTAAAGAGTACATCATAAGTGATAGAGTCTTTCCAAGATATAAAATTCTCTCTGTGTTTACACTCAAAGTGTTTGGGCTATTATTTACACTCAAAGTACATCATAAAAGCTAGCACTACCAGAGGCTTGACAAGCCTCTATAATCTATATTTGAAACACATGCACATACTGATCAAAAGGTTTTTATTCAGGTTGTAACGTGGCCAAGGTTAGGGTGAGATGATTCTAGGGAGACTAGGGCATAAAATCAAAGAGGATAAAGGAGTAATGATTAAGAGAGAAAAACAATATTAAGAATTAACTCATCAAAACATCATTGAATTTTATTTTCACATTCTCTTTGTTGAGCATCCCTACATTTATTTAAGGAAAGACTACTTTATCCCCCAAGACTACTTTAAGGCTTGTAATGAGCTATATAACAAATAATGGGATAGTTAGGCTCAAAGGGTTTAACCAAATGGATAATTGTAGGGTAGGCTTATTTGGCTAGTAGCTTAATCAAGAAACAAATGCCTAGATCATTTCAATATATGCATGCGGACAAGAGTCAAGTCAATTTCTGGCGTAACTAGCAATCATGAGTGATATAAGACACAAGAAAAAAAGATGAGAAAATGTATTTTATTCATAATAAGGCTTAAAAATCTCACAAAGGTTAATGACCTATCACAAATGATACACAATTTAGCATTTTAATCTAATTTATTTTATCAAGAATGCAAAGATACTATCCAATTATGCTAGTCCAAACAAACTCTCAATATTTACAACCACAAAATCTGATGAAAAAGCATGCAGTGCAATGTCCATTTTTATTTATTTATTTTATTTTAATTTTTTGAAAACAAATAAAATCCCAAAAAATAAAATAAAATCCTAAATAACACCCCCACACTTAAATTACACATTTTCCTCAATGAAAGTAACAAGTATAAAATAAGAGTAATGAAAAGGAGCTCCATGTTCAAACTTCAGTGTAGGTGGGCTTTTCCAAAGAGAGTTCTTCCATGGTAGCATCTTCAAGTACATAGCTCTCATGGAATAGCTTGAGGCATTGTCCATTTACTTTGAAAAATTTCTCAGTGTTTTCACTTTTTTATTTCCACTACATCATTAGAAAAATGTTGGTAACAACAAAAGGGCTAATCCATTTCGATCGAAGTTTCCCAGATATAATTTTAAAACGGGAGTTGAACAATAAAACTTTTTGGCCAATGGAAAACTCCTTTCTAGAAATCATCATATCATGAAAGTAATTAGTTTTCTCTTTATAGAGTCGAGAGTTCTCATAAGCTTCAAGTCTAAGCTCCTCAAGGTGTTGCGATTGAAGCTTTCACTCCAAACTAGCTTTCTCCATCTCAAGGTTACAACTCTTGACCGCCCAATAAGCATGGTGCTCTATTTCCCCTGGGAGTTGACATGCCTAACCAAACACAAGTCGATAAGGAGACATCCCTATTTGTGTTTTATAGGTTGTTCTATGAGGCCAAAGAGCTTTTTCAAGTCGGTGGCTCCAATCTTTTTTGTTTGGCTGCACCATTTTTTCTAAGATCTTTTTGACATCCCTATTTCAGATTTCAACTTGCCCATTTGTATGAGGATGATAAGGTGTAGAAACTCTATGCACAACCCCATACTTCACAAGCAAAGAACCAACGATGCGGTTGCAAAAATGAGTGCCTTGATCACTTATGATGGCTCGGGGTATTCCAAACCTACAAAAAATATTTGATCTCATAAAAACGTGCAACAACTTTAGAATCATTAATCCTAGTGGGTATTTCTTTCACCCACTTCAAAACATAATCAACAACTAGTAAAATATAGACAAAACTAAAAGATACAGGAAAAGGGCCCATAAAGTCAATGCCCTACGCATCAAATACTACACATAAAAGCATAAGTTGTTGAGGCATCTCACTCTAATGAGTGATTGTTGTTCCTACTATTTGGCAATGTCCACAAGTTTTGTAAGTCTCAAAAGCATCTTTAAACAAAATGGGCCAAAAGAAACCCGAGTCTAAGACTTTTCTTTTGTCCGTTGAGGACCAAAATATCCCTAGCTTGAGAGGCATGACAAAAATGAAGAATGGATTGAGCCTCATGGTGGGAAACACATCGCCCAATCACCTGGTCACTATAAAATTTCCATAGATATGGATCATCCCACACATAGTATTTGGAATCACTTTTAAGTTTGTGTATTTGTGTTATGGATGCATTTGCAGGAAAGACTCCAACAATAAGATAAATAACTAAATCAGCAAACCAAGGAGTTACCTCACACAACTGTAGTAGTTGCTCATCAGGAAAGTCATCTTGAATAGGGATGGGGTCCTCATTGATTTCTATTCTACTCAAATGATCTGCCGTCAAAGTTTCAGCTCCACTCTTATCTTTATTCTCTAATTAAATTCTTGCTGTAACAACATCCACTAGATCAATCTCGGTTTTGCTTCTGGTTTCTTCAACAAGAACTTCAAAGTTGCATAGTCAGTAAAACAACTACCTTTGAACCTAACACATATGATCTAAATTTATCAAGTGCAAAAACAATAGCTAAAAGTTCCTTTTCAGTGGTAGTATAATTAGCATGTGCAAAATATAAAGTTTTAGAAGCATAATAAATAACATGGACAGCCTTACCAACCCTTTGTGAAAGGATTGCTCCCATTGCATAGTTAGATGCATAACACATAATTTCAAAAGGGAGGGTCCAATTGGGTGGCTGAATTATGGGAGTAGAGGTCAGTGCTTCCTTTTAGAAATCAAACGTCTTTTTGCATTTGTCATCAAAGGTGAAACTGACATCTTTTTGCAGGAAATTTGACAGTGGAAGAGCTTTCTTGCTAAAATCCTTGATAAAGCACCTGTAAAAACTATTCATGAAACATTGGAAAGTGCTAGGAGAATTGCATAGGCCAAAGGGCATCCTCATATAAATGTGCCGAAAGGGCAAGTGAACGTGGTCTTTTCTTGGTCCTCTGGTGCAATATGGATAGGAAAATAATCAGAAAAATTATCAAAAAAACAATAATGTGACTTACCAGCCAACCGTTGAAGCATCTGATCAATGAATGGTAAAGGAACGTGATCCTTTCTAGTTGCCTGGTTTAGTCTCCTGTAATCGATGCATACCCTCCAATTGTTCTGCGCTCGTGTGGGGATAAGTTCATTATTTTCATTTTTAACCACTGTAAGTCCAATTTTCTTAGGGACTACCTGCACTGAACTCACCCATTGACTATCAGAGAGGGGGTATATAATGCTTGTTTGCAAGAGCTTAGTCACTTTATTTTTGTTTTTACAACATCCAAAATTAATGGGTTAAGTTGCCCTTGGGGCTACCTGACTCAATTTACCCCGTCATCCAGTGGTATCCTATGCATACACATGGATGAGCTAATACCAGGAATATCAACCAAGGTCCATCTGATTTCCTTCATGTGTTTTCTTAAAATCTGCAATAGTTTTGTTATTACAACCAAGGAAAATAAGAGGACAAGTTAACTAAAGAATACATCATAAGTGATAGAGTCCTCCAAGGATATAAAATTTCCTCAAAGTGTTTAGGCTATTGTGTATGTTGGACATAAGTCCCCCTGATTATAGTTTTGACATAATTAACAAACATACAATATATTTTGATTAAGCTAAATGTTTGAACCAAGTTGCATTTCAGGAAGAAACAAAACAAACACTAAACATATGGACACAAGCATGGAGCGCAAGGAATCAAGCATAAAGTGGAGATTACTGGACAAAGACGCAACTGTGCTTAAGTGTCATTAGTGGTTGTATAAATTAGTGTTTAGACTTGTCAAATATGATTTCATACATAAGCATTTGCCAAGTTAAAATGATTTTTAAAATGAACAATGTAACCAAACCGATTGGCTAATCAATTGATACATCTATTGGGCAATCGATTGATTGACTCAGAATTAATGTTATCACTGAGCAAATCGATTGATAAATCGATTCTGTGAAAGACCTTAGTGAAATCTGAACTCTGGGTGTAACTCAATCGATTGGACAATCGATTCATGAATCAATTGAGAAATCGATTGTGTGAGTTACAAGGGCAAGCCAAACCTTCCTAAGTATTTCTGGGCTGATGCTATCAATACAGCCACACATGTAGTCAATAGAGTTTTGATTAAGTCAATACTTAGAAAAACTCCATATGAGTTATACAAGGGTAGAAAACCAAATATCTTATATTTTAGAGTCTTTGGATGTAAATGATTTGTTCTAAACAATGGCAAGGAACATCTAGGAAAGTTTGACCCTAAGGCTGATGAGGGTATTTTACTAGGTTACTCCCAAACTAGTAAGGCCTATAGAATCTACAATAAAAGAACTAAAACTATAGAGGAGTCAGTTCATGTAAAATTTGATGAACTATTTGCTGAAAACCTGAACAAGACTCCTTCTATAGTTGATACTTCTTTGGATGAAGTTGTAGAATCTGAACCATTAGAAACTACTGAACCTGAACCTCCAACTAACCTTGACTGTGTTGAACCTATTAGGTTAGATGATCCTAGTTCCCAAACCAGCCAATAAACACATCATAGGAACCAGATGGGTGTTTAGGAACAAAATGGATGAAAATGGAGCCATTACTAGGAACAAAGCTAGGCTAGTTGCCAAGGGATATAACCAAGAAGAGGAGATAGACTATTATGAAACTTATGCCCCTGCTAGCTTATGCTTGTATAATGGACTTTAAACTTTATCAAATGGATGTGAAAAGTGCCTTTCTCAATGGTGACATCCAAGAGGAAGTTTTTGTTAGCCAAACACCTGGTTTTGAAAATCCTGATTTTCCTAATCATGTCTATAAGCTAACAAAGGCCCTCTATGGGTTGAAACAGGCTCCAAGAGCATGGTATGAGAAGCTCAACACTTTCCTCATTCAACAAAACTTTTTAAGAGGAAATGTTGACAAGACTCTTTTCATAAAAACTAATGGAAATGACATCTTGCTGGTCCATGTTTATGTTGATGACATGATCTTTGGATCAACTAACAACAAACTGTGCAAAGATTTTGAAAACTTAATGAAAGGGAAATTTGAAATGTCAATGATGGGAGAGCTATCCTACTTCTTGGGATTTCAAATTAACCAAAGCAAGCATGTCATTTTCATTAGTCAAACTAAATACTGTAATGATTTGATAAAGAAATTTAGTTTTGAAAACTTTAAGTCCATTGATACTCCCATGAGCCAAGCATGTCACTTAGATAGAGATGAGAAGGGTAAACCAATAGATGTAACAAGGTTTAGAGGTATGATAGGATCCTTACTCTACCTTACAACAAGCAGACCTGACATCATATTTAGTGTCTGCATGTGTGCTAGATTCCAATCCAATCCAAAAGAGTCTCACCTTAGTGCAGTGAAGAGAATATTTAGATATCTCATAGGAACTAGAAACCTAGGATTGTGGTATCCTAAGGGATCTACCTGTACTTTAGTTGGATTCTCGGATTCAGATTTTGCAGGATGCAAACTAGATAGGAAAAGCACATCAGGTACTTGTCATTTGCTAGGAAACTCTCTTATGTCTTGGTACAACAAGAAACAAACTAGCATTGCTTTATCCACAGCTGAGGCTGAGTACATTGCAGGTGGGAGTTGTTGTACACAAATCCTTTGGATGAAACAGCTCATATGCGATTTTGGTGTTGCCTTAGGGACAGTACCAATCATGTGAGATAATACAAGTGCAATTTGTATTACCAAGAACCCTGTCATGCATTCTAGGACTAATTCATAAGGGACCAATTTCAAAATGGCAACATAAAGCTTGAATATGTCAATACAACTGATCAGTTGGCTGACATATTTACCAAAGCTTTACCTAAAGAAAGCTTCCTTCATATTAGGATGAAACTAGGAATGGTTGATCAGAATGAAATCTGATACAGATGACTAATCGATTGGAAAATCGATTGTTCTGTGAATTAATAGGAAATGTGCTTTATGAAATCGATTGCACAATCGATTGATACTGCACAGTGTCTAATTTGTCAAAATTAGACACCACGATAATCGATTTGATGAATCCATGTATCTGTATTTGCTACGATATTCCTAAATCCAATCGAATTGGAAATCAATTCCTTCAGTTTAAAGAATCGATTTGGAAATCGATTAGTTTTGTCCCAGACTTCAACATGAGAAAATATTCCCCGAGCATCGATTGGGAAATCAATTGAATCAACTTTTTGTGGAAACTGCACTTGATGAATCGATTTGGAAATCGATGCTGAGATTATCAGTTTTCTGAACTGATATAAGAAATGTTCTGAACTGGCATAGCAATTGATTTGGACATCGATTCAGTAATTCAACACAATCGATTTGGAAATCGATTTTCAATATTGCCGTTGCCAGATTTTTACTAGCTGTTGGAAGCTAATTATGACTCAATCGATTTCACTTCCCCAGCAACGGTAACCCAATCGATTAGGAAATCGATTGACCTGTGCAAATGTTTAAAACAATCGATTAGGAAATCGATTTGGAACAGTAGTATTTAAACCCTACTTAAACCCTAAATCGATTACCTCTCAGATTTTCCATAATTTTCTCACCAAGTCTCTGCCTTTTCTACCTAATTTCTTCTCCCAAACCATCTGTGATTCATCTCTTCATTCAAAAACTCATCATTATCCTATTATGGCTCGTGTAAAGCAAGTAAATCCAAGAACTCCATCACCTTCTATTTCTTCTTCATCAAGTGGGCGAACTCCCTCCCCCCCACCAATATATAAACGAGTTCCAATCCCTACACACAAGATACTTGCCAAAGACAAAGGCAAGGCAATTGCAGTAGACCAAGGAAAGTCTAAGAAAAGGAAAGACCCACCTACTGAGAAATTAATGGCTGACGCAATGAAGGAAACCGCTCCCAAAAAGAAGAAAACTATTCCTTCCCCTTAGCCCAAGAAAGCTCCACCTCCCAAAGAGAAACAGGTTGCAGATTCTGAGCTACCTCCTGCATTTCTTTCAAGAAAAATCCACGAAGCACGAATGCTGGATTTTGCGTACTTTGACGCCGATGGTTTCACCTTTCAAAACCATATGAGATTTCATGGATTAGAAGGTTTTCTATCATGCTCATTAGATACTTATTCCCGCCTTGTTCGCTCATTCTATTCCACTTTCAAACTCTCTGATCAAGGATTCAAAGCGGAAGTAAAAGGCAAGCGCATCTCTATGTCTTTTGAATAGTTCTCCAAACTGTCGGGACTACCATTTCATGGCCAATCCATTGATGGCAGTTCTGATGCTGATGCTGCTGATGAAGGCAGGGAAGCCTCGCTGGATAGGCACACAGCCGTGCAAGAGCTGAAGATCGAAGGGTTTGTGGAATCTATTTCACTACCAAACGGTCAGATGAAATTCAGCAACGGATGCTGATGTATGCCTTAACCCGGATGCTAGTGCCATGATCCGGTAACCATGCTGTTGTCCAGAAGTTGGACATCATTCTACTATGGGGTTTGTCCAAGGAGCTCAAGATGAGCTGGGCATGGATTGTGCTTAAGCACATGATGGAAGCTGCCCAAGGAAAGCTAGTGCTTCCCTACCCCTAGTTGGTGACCAAGATTCTAAGACACTTCAAAGTGTCACTGGTCAGTGAAGAAGCTTTAAAGACCACCCTCTCATTCGGAGAAGCTATTGTAAATCAGATGCAATTGAAGAGGGTGCATGGTATCTGGACCAGACCGCAGGCAACTGCTGAACCAGCTCAGCCAACTGTGGAACGAGCTGAGCCGGTTGCAGCCAACACTGAGCTATCAGTTAAGTTGTTGGAATTTTTGGAAGCTCAAGTAGCTCACAATGCTAGAGTGGAAGCTGACAATGCACGAATGGGAGCAGCTCTCAACAAGCTTCAGGAGGATCTGCACTCAGTTGCACAGAATGTTGCTGCAATCCAAGATCACCTCGGCCTTAAACTTTCATTTAGCGATATTGCTGATATAGGCCGACAGGCAACAGGAGAACCATCCCCCACACCCCTAGCTAGTCTTGTACCTCATGTTGAGGAGACACCTGCTGAGGATAATACATCGGTCTCTACCTATCGCTTAGCTAATAATGAGGAACATCCCAGTTTAGGTGATTAGGAGTTTAGGTTCTTTATTGTCTTGTAACTTTTTTTGGTTTTGCATTGTATTACTCAGTTTAAATGAATATTATTTTGCCTTTTCTCTCTTAGTATCTGCCTTTTTGCATTCAGTATCAAAGGGGGAGAAAATGTATAAATTTAAACTTGTGTTTTCCTGTGTTTATGATGCTAATTTCCTTTTTCTGAAACATTCTGATACCATCATGTGATGATAAATTTAATTAAGCTCTATTCAATACCAGTTGATATATACTAGAAGTTCTATAAACAGTCATTTCTGCTCTGATACTTTTTTTTGTTACCTGCATGTGCTAGCTCTAATACGCTCTAATACCAGTTTTGCCTTGTATGTGCCAACTGCAAATCATATGCCAATACCGCTGCTAATAAATTTTATAGATATGACTGTTGTTAACATTGTTTATAGCTCTGATACTATGTCATTGAAATGAAATGTATAGCTTTGATATTCTGATAGTAATCATAGTACTCAATCATTGTACTTATTCTGATATACCTTGAAATGTCAAACTCAAGTTAAACTTCTATGTTTGTTACTTATGCAAAAAGGGGGAGATTGTTGGACATAAGTCCCCCTGATTATGGTTTTGACATAATTAATAAACATACAATATCTTTTGATTAAGCTAACTGTTTGAACCACGTTGCATTTTAGGAAGAAACAAAACAAACACTAAACATATGGACACAAGCTTGGAACGCAAGGAATCAAGCATAAAGTGGAGATTGCTGGACAAAGACGCAACTGTGCTTAAGTGTCATTAGTGGTTGTATAAATTAGTGTTTAGACTTGTCAAATATGATTTCATACATAAGTATTTGCCAAGTTAAAATGATTTTTAAAATGAACAATGTAACCAAATCGATTGGCTAATCAATTGATACATCTATTGGGCAATCGATTGATTGACTCAGAAGTAAAGTTATCACTAAGCAAATCGATTGATAAATCGATTCTGTGAAAGACATTAGTGAAATCTGAACTCTGGGTGTAACTCAATCGATTGGACAATTAATTCATGAATCAATTGAGAAATCAATTGTGTGAGTTACAGGGGCAAGCCAAAATCCTTGTAAATCGATTTCGAATTTACTTTGTATCAGACTTAACCTTTGTAACAAACAAATCGATTGGACAATCGATTGGAACATCAATTGATTAATCGATTGAGACAGTCACAGAGACAACCAGTTTCTAAGCCAAATCGATTGGTAAAAGCTTTTTATAAGTCTGAACCTTTGTGATAAATCAAATCGATTGAGATATCAATTGATTTTTGTTTCTTGACTTGCAAGATATATACTAATCGATTGGGATTTTAAAATGTTTAATCATATATCAGAAACCAAGTTCCTAGTCGATTGGCAAATCAATGTTTTCAAAATAGCTAAGTCCCTGTAACAATTCAAATCGATTGGAATATAACAGTTGAATCACTGTGACAAAGCAAATCGATTGACGAATCGAATAGTGCAAAATACTAGAGTCCCTGTGTTCAGTTCAATCGATTGACAAATCTATTGGAGTATTGTGTTCAGTTACAGACCAATTGCCAAATCGATTATGATTGAATATCAGTCGACTGCGTAATCGATTGTTTTGATCTCGTTGTTTGAACAAAACATTCCAAATTGATTACTCAATCGATGCTGATATGAACTTGCCTCAGTATTCTAATTTGTAAATTAAAAGAATTGATTGCCAAATCGAATCATTCATATGTTTTCAAGATTCAAGAAAAACAAGAAACACGAGAATTGACATGTTTTATCTAGATTAATCTGTTGAACAATTACTGTTTCTGCTACACTATTAATTTGACAATACATGTAATTGTGAACCTTCTCCTAGAAATAATTCCTTGGGACCTTGATTGATATTCTGTTTAATAAAATTGGTATTTGTTAAACTGATTGGAATTGTTGTGAATTTTTATTTGACTGTCATATACATATTCTAGCATTAGAAGTCATATAATTCCTACAGTGTACACTCAAAGCACATCATGAAAGCGAACACTACCATAGGCTTGACAAGCCTCGATAATCTATATTTGAAACACATGTAGATAATGATCAAAAGGTCTTTATTCAAGTTTAATGTGTCCAAGGTTAGGGTGAGAAAATCCTAAGGAGACTAGGGCTGAAAATCAAAGAGGATAAATGAGTAATAATAAAGAGAGAAAATAGCATTAAGAAGTAACTCAACAAAACATCATTGACTTTTATTTTCAGACTCTCTTTGCTCACAACACAACCATTAAATTGTAGCGCGTAGGCAGCAATTAAATTTTTTAAAGGTTATGCCACTAAGAAATTAGGGCAAAAATAATAAAGAGAATTCGGTAATAATTTTAAAAAGGAATTCAATAACTAGGATCAAATTAGACTCCAAGGTTGGACTCGAAGTGAAACTCATGTCTCACATTTTTCTTATAATAAATAATCAATTTTATTACTATTGTTAATTTCAAATATTATTTCAATCAATTCGGAAACTTTTTATTCAATTTTAGTAATTAAATACAACTCGATAGTAAAACACAATCCTTTAGTTCGACACTCGGTACTACTGTTTTGTTATTACTTGCATTGATTCAATACACTTCTTGAAACAATATCAAGTTAGAGGAGAAAATTGCAATATATGTTAAACAGAAGAGGCTCTGCGCCTAAAGCACATAAATGTGTGTCTGGGGTGTATTTTGACATTCCTAACACTGTGCATGTACGCCCAAAGCGCAAATCCCGCGCCTGGGGAACATAGAGCGCTGTTGGATGTATAAAAACACGTTTTTTTTTTCTTCACTTTCTAGGGATCTTTTTGACTATTGGGAAGTTTGGAGACTTATGCCCTAGTAGAGAAGTTCAAAGACGGTCGTTTCTAACACCATTGGAGTAATTTTATCGAAAAAAATTCATGAATCTTTCTTGTAATTCTTCTCTAATATCTATCTTTTCTATCTCTCTCATGGGTAACTAAACCCTATTTGTTAGGGATGAGTGTAACAAGACGAAACCCTTATTTTTCTGATTGGTTTTCTAGTTATATAAATAAGTTTATTGAATTATTTTTCTCATTTATGTGTTTAATATTTTTTATTTCTTGATCAACTTTAAAATGTTCTACCATTCGTATTTTGAGAACTTTACTAATGCTTGGTATGAGAAATTCATGATATTGTAGTCCAGAGATAGATGCAGGTCATGAAACCAATTAAATTTGTTGCAAAGGCAACAATTTGAAAAGAGAAGTCTTGTACCGTAAAACTTAGTTCTAATCTTAAATCCACTAAGGAATTAAGGGTTACTTTCGAATTAAAGGTTCTATCACTAAGACATTAGGGCAAGAATAACAAAGAGAATTTGGTAATAATTTAATAAAGGAATTCTGTAACTAGGATCAAATTATACTCAAAGGTTGGATTCGAAGTAAAATTCACCCATGACGTTTTTCTTATTATAAAGGATCAATTTCATAATTGTTGTTAATTTCAAATATTATTTTAATCAATTCAGAAACGTTTTGTTCAATTCTAGTAATTAAATACAACTCACCAGTAAAACGAAATCCTTGAGTTTAACACTCGTTACTACCATTTTATTTTTACTTACAACGATTTAGTATACTTGCTGAAACACTATCATGTTTTTGGCGCCATTTCCAGGGATTGTCATATCATTATTGAGTATAATTTATTTACTTAATTGCATTTTTTTGCTCTACAATAAAAAATTTCTTTTTATTTTAATCATATATTTTTCTTTATTTTAAAATTGTTATTACTCACAATTTGTCTAACCTTGTATGCGAGACTAGTCCTCGGCTGAACTTCTCTTTGATCCCGAAATTGAAAAAACTGTGAAAGCAAATTGAAAGGCGGTTTGAGAATGGAAACAAAGGCAAAGACAGTTAGTAGTGGAAGAAGAGGATTTAGGGGATTTCTTCATATTTGCAAAAATGGTCGATCCATCTCCACCTAAATGCACCATCAACGAGTATGGGAATCGAAATAGAAATCGTGCTCGGTTGGCCATCTATAACCCACCAGTTACAGTCAACAAGTTTGAAGTGAGTTTCACTCTATACCGAGAGTTGAAGGGAATTTGTTTTGCCGGTAAACATAACAAAGACGCCAATAGACATCTCACAAATTTCTTTGAACTATGTGAAATAGTGAAGGTGGATGGTTGTTCTTAAGTAGGCAAGACGTTAAGACTATTTCCATCATCGTTGAAAGATGATGCTAAAGAGTGGCTTAATTCCTTTCTTGATGGTAGCATCACCACATGGGATTCCCTTAAGATAAGTTCTTGGAACAATATTTTCCTTCAGTTGTGTTTGTTAGAAAAAGTTAAGAGATTTCCAATTACAAACAGAAAGAAGGAGAGTCTCATTGTGACACCTACAAGATGTTCAAGAGTTTACTAGGAGAATGCCCCAATCATGCTTATGACGACAATGCTCAGATGCAAATATTATGTAATGGTTTGAGACCTTGCACTAGAATTATGTTAGATGCTACAATAGGGGGTTCTTTGAATTACAAGATGGCATCAGAAGCACACAAAAATATCTAGATCATGGCATCAAATTAACAAATGATATTGTAGGATAGATGTGGTGGGTCAACAAGCGGTATACTAGAATTGAATGTTATGGATGCTGGGTTGGCTCAAGGGAGGTTTCCCTACAAACAAATAGAAGATGTTATTGTCATTGAGATAAAGAAGGGGATGGCTACTCTAAATATACAACCCCAAGTGGCCTTTGTCAAACTAATGAAACATACTAGTTGTGACTTTTGTGGTGGGGCACATATAAATGGATCTTGTGAAACATTTGATGAAGATGATACAGAAGAACTAGAAGAGGTGAATTTGTAGGTAATAACGGAAAACAGAACAATCCCTACTCTAGTACATACAATCCCTACTCAAGTTGGGATCGTTTCTTCAACCAGGATTGTACATGTTAGATGATAAATTCATAGTTGGCTTGAATCTTCTTGCAATGTACCACAAACCTCTGCTTGGGATTTACCTATTGCCAATTTTTTTACTAAAGACGTAAGCTCATCATGTTTGCTTTCTAGATTCATGTGGGAAGAAGCTTGAATTTCATTCACTCACCTTGTTAACACCTGAGAATAAATGGACATTTTCTCAATCAAAGCTTTTGGTGCTTCTGGGGTCTTATCGACAAGTACTCCTCCACTAGCAACATCCAAAATGCATTTATTCATAGGTAGAAAGACTTCATAAAGATATTGGATGAGCAATTGTTCAGAAATCTGGTGATGAGGACAGGTAGTCACTAGTTTGTTGAATCTCTCCCAATACTCATGTAATGATTCCATGTCAATTTGTCTAATGTCACATATTTCTTTTTTGATTGAAGCAGCTCTTGAGGCAGGGAAGAATATAACAATGAAATGTAAAAAATTAAAGTGAAAATTCCAACGCATCATGAGAATATAACAATGCAATGTCACTATCGCTAAAATTAAAGTGAAAAATAGAAAACTCTATCAAATGAAATCCAAAAAAATTAACAATACCACAAAAAATTTCTAAAAATCAAATGAACAAAATTGTTTTTTTTTGTTGCAATTTTTTGAGAATATGAAAAATTAAAAAAACTTGTCTAAACGAAGGAATTTGGAATGTGTGATTTTCTAGAAAAATTTCAGGTCAATCCAAGACAATCGCCAGAAAATCGGGTTTTCTTTACTAGCAACGTGCCTACGAGCTAGCAACAAACCTATACGACATGTAGAGCAACAAATCAAGAAAAAGAATTGTTACGATGGTTAATAATACTCTAAAATTAGTTAATATTATTATCAGATAGTTCCCGATAACGACGCCAATTTGATCTGTTGTCGTACATGAGTCGAATACAAGTAATAAAACGTAGGTAGAGGTAATAACTCAAGCCAATTCACAAGGACATGTGATATAATAATGTTATTCAAATTGAAAGTTGAAATTAAAAAAGGATTTTTTTTTAATATTTTTGTTTGAATAGATTAGCAAAACGATTAATCCATTAATTTAAGTTTCAGACCTATCAAATATTATATTAATGAGTTTAATTTCTAATTCTTGATTTTATTCCTATTTGACTATATAATTGATCAAACAAGCGTAATCAACCCTATGTGAATTAAGTTTCTTTGATTGGATTAAGCATCACAATCATCAATGTATTACAATTAACGATCAAATATAGGAAAATTATAATTCAATTAATATAGATATCAAAACCGAATTATGTCAAATGAATCTAATCAATCCTATTGAAATTAGAATTACGCAATAGAATAAAAATAAAATTGAATTAAGAGAAATAGAATCATAACGCAAAATTAACATTATAACCTGAATCTCAAGGTGTTGATGAAACTCTGAAACAAGATATCAATCTAAGAAATTTAGCCTTCCATAAAATAAATAAAGAAATATGTTTTTCTATCTCTTTCTCTATTTGAAAATAATAAAATTAAAATTCAATTTCAACCCAAAATTTAGACTACTCTTTGAACTCTAAGAAATTTAGACTACTCTAAGAAATTTAACAAGTGTTTCTCTCTTTGAACTCTAAGACTACTCTTTATAGTTAAAAGTTGCGATTCGATTTAGTTCTTGTTTAATTCTGAATTGTATTTTGTTCAGATTGCGTTTGTAAATTATTCATATTGATTATGTTCATATTTTATGCATATTGTGTTTGTAAATTCTTCAGGTAGATTTTATTCATAATTTGTTGTAGATAAATCTTGATCAAATTTTCTTAAAATCTTCTATAAATCTTGAGCATATCTTCTTGCATACTCTTTGAAATCAAATATATTGTTCTCATAAGATATTTGTGTCATCATAAAAACTCTAAGTATAAAATAAACTTGGTTCCAACGGTTACTTCAAAACAATTACTTTCATAAAAGCATTGACTATCTTGAGTTTTAACTTCTTTTTTTATCAAAACTTTGACTTTTTAACAGAGGTAGATGATCAAATGCAATTAGAGCATTGCTTGTATTAGATAGAGTCACTCGAGACGCGTTTTAGAGCGCATTCACCAGACTTAGAATGCCGAAATTGGAGCGGAATCTTAGTGTTCCTTTAACTTAGATAAAACATCATAGAATGTAGCGCAAAATCATATAAAATAATTTTATTTGCACAGTTAAACGTAATATTTGTGCTTTAAATTGTTTCCACAAAATAATTTTGTTATCATCAAAACGAGTAAGAGTCACAGCTCTTCAAATAAACTTGATTCTAACATAATCAATGATTGAGTCAGTGTAATTCATTGATGATATTGAGTTATTAAACAAAGTAATTCATCATAAAATTACTCCTAGAATCAACAAATCTCTATTTATATAAAATAATAATAAAATAATATTTGCAATTTGTAATTATTTTATCATTACACATTGTAATGATAACTTCTTAACTTCAGTTGTAATGTTCCACTTAAACGGTCAACCTATTTTGCCGAACCAAAGAAATAAAACAAAAAATACATGAAATATTTAGTTAGTGAAGAAATAGAAAACATAAATATTTAATTGATCTAAGAATCACAAGAGAATAATTTATTTAATTAAATCTTAAAATTAACTAAAAAATATGATAACTATGATAAAGAGCTATCAAGTATAAACAACAACTTTAGAAAGAACATGATAATGACTGAAATTTGTCAAATACAAAACACCATTACTGACAACTATATATTTTCAGTGGTGATATAATTGTTCCAAAGTTTGAAATTAATTGTATACAATTAATTTTATCAAAAATTGTACAGAATCAATTAATGTATACTTTTTTTAAGGCCATAAAAGAGATCGTAAAATATCCCCAATAATTGAGTATCAATGCCAAGACTTAACCACTCAGCCAATGTTTACATAAACATATTATACCTCTTACATAAACATAAACATAAACATATTATACAATAATTGAGATTATAGCTGCGATTAATTATATAATATTGATGATATTTATCCTACAAATTTCAATTTATATATACTATATTTTACAATTTGTGAAAAATAATAATAATTGTAGGTTACAAAATTTTTATGTTATTTTAAAAAAAAAATTGTTATTTGAATGGGTAAAAATGTCAAATTTTTAAATTTAGTAGTCTAAGTAAACAATAAATAAAAATATATTATTACCAAAATTTGATATCCTCTATATATATATATATATATATATATATATATATATATATAGCCAGTATAGTAATGTTTAATAAATTTAAAAAGTTTTGTACTGTCACTCAGGATTCTGAGTCAACCACTGTATATGTGTGTGGTTTTTGGTGAAAAAGGAGATTATTAATTTGTTTGTATATGTAGATGAAATGTGTAAATACTACAAAAATTTACACACAATTTTTCCTCATTTTTAAGATACAAGAAAAGGAAATAATCATCATTTATCATGCAAAAAATAGAGGTATTTTTTTTCTTTCTAAGAGCATCTAATAACTATTTTTTTTATCTTTTCTATTTATGTGCCGTGTTAATTAGCAAAAAATAATTGTTAAAGCACGCCTTAACCAAATACGACATGTTTTGGAATTTTCTAATTCTATCTTCTTCTTAATATAATTATTTGATGCTAACTTTTTTTTTTTTTTTTATCATATGTCATAATATTATTATCTAATTTTCTTTTCAATATCACTAATATACCACATTTTATCATATTCCTTTTTCGATTTTCTCTCTTTCAAAGTACCAAATAATGGATGTTTGGGTATCCAGTAAACATTTTTCAAATTTAAATACAACTAGATGAAAGTCTTAATTACGGCTAACACGAGCATTTCCCCGCTGTGGATAAATCTTTCCTCCATAGTAGTACCATACATGTGTCCATGCAATGCCACCACTCAAATTTGATTTTCTTTATGTGAGAGTTCTCCTGGCTTCAGAACTCCTTCAACTCAAAAGAAAAGTTGGTCTAAATAATCTTATATACTTTTGATTTTAACATGCAAACAAATCTTTTAAAAAATGGGACGTTACGATATTATAAATTCAGTGCATAAGTGGTATGTTCCATTATATGTCAACTAGGAATTGGTGGAATAATATATGTGTATAGCATTAAATTTTATAATTTTCAAAAACATAAAAAAAAAAAATTATAATAAACGTTAACATAACAGATTTTAATATATATTTTTTTTAATTATAGATTTTCTATGTTTCTATTTCTAGGTTATGAAGATGAATACCTTAACAATTTTAATATAGGATTTTAACTATTAATAAAACTAAATAAAAAGATCATTTGTTAACTTTAATTGCATAACAACAACATTATGGATACAATATCGGATTAACAAATATGTGGACTTGTTTGAACATTTAAACTCGTAAATTAATAAAATGGGACTAATACATATGTGTTTAAATATGCACGAGTAATGTTACATACAAAATTATTATTTTAAAATTTGAATTTATATGATGATTATTTCTTGTCTCAAAAACCGAATACTGTGCACAATTTATATAAATACAACACATTTAAATTTAAGATATCCCTTAATTTACCAATCATACTTTATCATAATATTATGTGTTTTATATCATCTAACAAAGTTTACTTATATTTATAAAAATAATATTTTCTTCAAAGTAGAAGAAAAGCTCTAAGTTACAAGTATAGACTATCAAAATTGTAACAACAACACCTCCTAACATTAAAAGGGTCAAAACTACAAAATCCTCGATAATATCCTTTGATTGTGCAAAAGAACATGCAATTAGGTGTTTTATCACATTTTGAAAAGCATTTCATGAGTCTAAGTAACAAACTGTTTTGTCACATTTTGAAAAGCATTTCATGAGTCTAACTAGCAAATTATCCGCACCTATTGAAAAGAGTAATATTAGTATTATAAATAATCAGTATGCATAAAAAATATATATAATACAGTCAAACTCTATTATGTAAATTATCTACATACCTATTGAGAATAGAAGAACTACCATCAAAGTTATCATAATAAAATTTTGTTTATTAATCATTGTTCTTCTTCTTCAATGATCCTTTGTAAATCAATAATAAATTTGACATACTAGTATATGTATATATATGTATATATAACTAATATTATCAAAAACATATATTAAAATAAAATACATATAAATATTTACTTTACTTTAATCATGTATAACTTTATATATATTTATTTCGAAGTCAATTCTTCTTTGGTCAAAAAAATGACCAAATTTCCTTTTAAGATTATTTTATTATTTACCATTTTAATATTTTGTATACTTGCCTTAATTTTTTCTGTGCTGAATTCCTTTAAATAATAATAATAACAATAATAATAATAATAAAAAAAAAATTGAATAAGCCAAATGAGCTGGGAAATTTGCTTTGCTAGAATTTTCAAAACTTAAGATTTTCTTCCTTGCCACGTTGAGATTTTTATGTCCACCATGGATAATCATGTTATCTTTAAGTGTCCTTGTTTAGGTTATCCACCTCCTACTATTATCCCTCATATCCACAATTGTCCTTGCTTTCAAATGGTTTTCTCATTAACGCTAGTTTCAAATACTTTTGTTCAAGCTTTCTCAATTTTTGTGTGCAATCACGATACCTCAATTGCATAAACCTTGTTTGACGGTTAAGGAGTTAACTCAACAACGTTTGTACTGTTTAAATTCCCAATTTTTACAATTTTAGTATCCTACATTATTCGGATTGATCATTCAAGTTTTGGAACAAGACTTTAAAGAACCATGCACTACGCCAAAATTGACATTTTATAGCGCATATTTTACGGCGCTTATTAAATACAAGCACTGTTGTAAACTTTTTTAAAAATAACGGAGGATACAACAGCTCTTTTTTGACAAGCAATGTAGAAAAAACGTTGTAATAGACTTTAAAAAATAAGTTAAGAGGTCTTTTAAAGCTCTTGTTGAAAAAACGCTACAATAGGCTTTTAAAAAAAGTTAAGGAGGTATTTTACAACGCTTTTTCAAAGAGCGTTGTAATAGGCTTTTAAAAAATAAGTTAAGGAGGTCTTTTACAGCGCTCTTTCAAAGAGCGCTGTAATAGGCTTTTAAAAAATAAGTTAAGGAGATTTTTTACAGCGCTCTTTCAAAAAGCGCTGTAATAGGCTTTTAAAAAATAAGTTAAGGAGGTCGTTTATAGCGCTCTTTCAAAGAGCGATGTAATAGGCTTTTAAAAAATAAGTTAATAAGGTCTTTTACAGCGCTCTTTCTAAGAGTGTTGTAATAGCCATTTTAAAAAATAATTTAAGGAAGTCTTTTACAGTGCTCTTTGAAAGAGCGTTGTAATAGGCTTTTAAAAAATAAGTTAAGGAAGTATTTTACAGCGTTCGTTCAAAGAGCGCTGTAATAGACTTTTAAAAAATAAGTTAAGGAGGTCTTTTAAAGCGCTATTTCAAATATGAAAGAGCGTTTGTAATATGTTTTTAAAAAATAAGTAAAGGAGGTCTTTTACAGCATTCTTTCAAATGTAATAGACTATTAAAAATTAATTTATATTTTTTGTTAAAATAATTAGATTAAAATGATTATATTTTTCACATGCTTTAAATTTTATTTATCATATATACATTAACAACGTAATTTCTATTTAATTTTTTTTTACAACTCTACTATAGCATTTTAAAATATGAACGTCTTATGTCTTTTGAAAATAATCTTAACGCATTTTACAAATTTTACTAACATTAAACTTTAAAAATAATATTATAACAAACTGTAAAAATAATATATTCGAAATTTTAGAATAAAATTTTAATTTTTTTAAAATATTTTATAACCATTTAACCTTTTTTTGGACTAAATTTAACTTTCTTCAATACTAATGTATAAAATACTAATTTGTATTTAAAAGACATTATATAATTAATTAATATAGAATAGTGTTTGACTTGAAAGTTATGAACAAATAACAACTCTTCTCAATCAACTACTGTCCATACGAACCATATTGCCAACCATCTCCATCTTTGTTACTATCCCTACCAACTCTCATTCAAATATTATACCTAAACCCTAAACCGCTTCAGTTTTCTCTTCATTACGTAAACTTCATATGCTTGTTTCCTCCTCATCTTCATTCTCCTTCTCATTGTGAACCCTACGAATAATATTGCCTTGTTACTAACCCTCATTACATAAACTTTATACGCTTGTTTCCTCTTCATTCTCCTTGTCATTGCGAACCATATTTGTTTTTGCGAACCCTACTATCTTATGAACAGTTCGTATTTCTGCGTTGTTCTTATTTGTTCATATTTCTGCATCGTAACCCTATTCACTACAAGAAAAAAAACGTTTTGCGGCGGTTAAATAAGGGGTTCGCGGCGATTGTAACTGCCATAGTTTGATGTTTGCGACGGTTCTCCAACTATCGCAAATTCGTGCGTCGCGAGGCTGTTTTGTGACGGTTAAAAAAGCCGTCGTTCCAACTGTCGCAAATGTTTGCGACGGTTCTAACTGCCTCTAATAGAGTCTTTAAACCACCTACTTTTTGTTCTAAGATGGTATTGCGACGGTTACAAACCGCCTCTATGTGCTTTTTGCGACAGTTACAAACTCCCTTTATATACTTTTAGCGACGGTTTAAACCGTCGCAAATTTGAATTTTTTTTTTTTAATTATTTGTTTCTATTTTTTGTTTATTTAATTAAAATAAAAAAATACTCAAATCTCATTTACATAACTAAAATACACAAATATAAAATTATAAATAAATCTAATTCATATGATATATTCAAAAGTAACAACCATACATTGAAATTAATCAAAACAATAAGTAAATTAGTTTAAATATTCAAAAACCAAAACATCAATAAAGTGACT
The DNA here is from genome assembly GCA_037974835.1 of Cicer judaicum. NCBI lineage: Eukaryota > Viridiplantae > Streptophyta > Magnoliopsida > Fabales > Fabaceae > Cicer > Cicer judaicum. The sequence continues at coordinate 5,079,605 of JBBPBS010000968.1, read as the reverse complement.
GAATGGAAAAAAACAACATCAAACTTAGTTCATAATTCATCTAGATAGTTCCTAAATTCCTAATGATATTGTTCCATGAGTAGACCAACAACTAGACTTAGAAGAACGTCTTCTATCTCTTGGCGATCCAATGTATGTCTTGCCTGTAAAAACATATAAGTATATATATTAAATTCAACATCACTTTTTCACACATACTTAAACTATAATATTAACATCAAACTAACTAAACTTAAACAAGATCAAATGCTCAAAAATCAAAACATGCAAATATCAAACTAATTTTCTGATTTGATAGTGATAATAAACAACTCAAATAAAATATTAAAACATGATCTATGATTTAATTACAACAATATAAATAAAACAAAATATAAGATGGTCCACGGAAGCTAGGGTGAGAAAACATTTTGGAATTTATATGGTTTTCTTACTTAAAAAGCTTTATTGCTTTTTCTACCTATTTTGGAGCTCATATCTAACAGTAGATCACCATGACTACAACTTTTAACTTGAAGAACTACGGCAACAGTCAATTAGCACTACAGCATACAGTCAGTTTGACTTGAATGAAAATAAAAAAACATGACATTTTTGCAATATACTGTTTTTCAAAACATATTAAACAACAACAATAGGAACCTCAATATCATTTGCCAGAACAGCAGCAGGTCAGATGTACTCTTCCTCTTCCTTTGGAGAGTGAATGGTGACAATATCAGGAACGGGAGTTTTAGGACCTTGTTTACCTTTAGGATCCCAATCAAGCATGATCTTCACCTTAATTCCAAGAACACCCTGTATCATAGTAAGGAACAGAAGGATGATTAAAAGAAAAATAACATATTCATAAATCATATATTAGACTACAAGTCTAATCCTATCAAGTATACAAATACTTAGGTTAAAAATAAAATAACTTAGTTAGACATAAGGCAAAGTCATTAGATTATTATAACTAAGCAAAATTATTAAAATAACATTTTTCTCATATAGAACAGCTGCAAGCAGCTAAATAAATTCACAAAATGTACCACTAATCTAAGTACCGCAAATTCAAATGCCTTAAGAACATGCGAGGCACGGAAATGATGAGGAATATAGACAGAGCTATGAGCAACATGGAATCATCTCTTGAGGGGTTCAACATGTTGAGGTGCATGTATGAAAATGTTCAACCAATCCCTCAACTACTAATTTTGAAGCAAGTACTCATACAATCATTATCTCATAATCCCATATACCCAATACTAACCTGCTTCCTAATCCTAGGTCATCTGTTGGAATTAAGTACTCATACAGTCATTATCTCAATCAAAAGCAAGCAACAAAATAATACCTCAAAGCAACCACCACACTAAAAACCCCACTGGATATCCTCTCAGCACCACATTAGTAGCAAAAATACAACTTAATTAAAAAAACACAACACAATAGCCAAAACAACAACAGTAAGTAGAATCAATTTTTCAAGCAGGCTTGCCAGGAAGAATTTTATGTATAATTCTAATGACAATGCAGTGTCTTATAGGTCTCTCATAACGACAACTATTAACAAAATTTGGAGCCTAAATACACTGAAAGCAATGGGGAATTAGATGAATTGTAATTTGATAACCCTTTTCAACTAATACTAAATAACTTATATAGAACAAAACATTCAAGGTCAGACCTGCAGGGTGTGCGTATTCACACCTCAATAGGATCAACCAGACAATCCATTTACAAAAATTGTATGCCTATAAATCTTGGACAAAATCAATCCACTCACAGTATAGCTCATATCTTATTGCACTTTTGTTTCTTCTTGCAAGCAGGTGAACCCCAGATCAATAACTGCAAAAAATTCAACATGAAAGTATAAATAGCCAAAAATGATTATTGATAATCTAGTTCAAATCACAAAAACTTGACAAACACAACTTTAGACTGGTATATATAACTTAATTAAAAAAACACAACACCACAGCCAAAACAACAACAGTAATAATATCATCATCCAAAAAAATCCAAACAAAATAAACATTTTTTAATACAAAATTCTTGCAAAACTTTAAAACAAAACTTCAATTTCACTATATGATATCACACACTTAAATTCCAATTTTAATACCAAATTTGATCAAGTTTTAGGGTTACTAACAAACCATATATTGTGTTATGCCGTTGCAATGGTGTTGCTCTGCACAATCGCCAGAGACAGAGAGAGGAAGCTTCTCCGACGCTGGAGATAGAGACGAGAAGCAACGCCGACGCTGGAGACATAAGCGAGAAGGAGCGTCATCGCCTGAGACAGAGGTGGGAAGCAGCGTTGTCGGAGACAAAGATGGGAAGCAGCATCGTCGCCAGATTAGGGTTTGAGAGATTTTACAGTTTTGTAGAAGGCGGGACTACGAAATGATGAGAATGCACCATTGTATAATAACAACGCATAACTGATTTTGTTTTATTTGAAGGGTGGCAGCGGTTGTCCAAAATCGTCGCATGAACCGTTGGAGCGGATGCAGTTCTTCTCTAACCATCGCAAGCAAAGTGCCGCAATTATCAGAATTTTTTGTAGTGATTGTTCTTCTGTTTTTTAGGTATTGTATTTATTAGTTTTTTGTTTCAATAAAATGCACGTTGAATTTATACTGCTATCAATGCACAAATATTTATTGACATATATGTTTTATTTTATAGTGCCCTCGTCAAACTAACAACATCGACTGTGGGTGTTATATATTATGATTCATGAAGGAGATTGTTGATATGAATCAAACTATAATCCCAGAAACGGTACGGTATTTTCATTATTTGATTTTCATATATAAACTATGCATATATTTGATTATAACTTATTTATGTTCAATTTTTATATTGCACAATACTTTGAGAATTCTAGTCCAACATACTCTGAAAGAGATCTAATTGAAAAATAGGAATACTGGTGTTAGTATGTGATTGAAATGAAAATTATTTTTTTTGTTGGGAAATGGCATGCTACAAGGGATAGTTATATGAATATATGGTAGTTCTGTTATGTGTAGTTCTGATAGTTATATGTATATGAATAGGACACATTTGAAAAGTTGTGAATACGTAGTTATATGAATATGTATACAGTTCTGTGCTGTTGTCAATATGTGAATATGTATATGAATATGTTGTGAACTAATTGTGTAAATATGTAAAGTTATAAAGTTAAATTATAAAGTTATATAGTTCTATTGTTGTGTACTGATTGTGAAATGATTGTGTGAACTGATTCTAAATGAAAAAAAAATTTGGAAAAAATTAAAAGACAACGCTGTAATAGGTGCTTAATAATGCATATATTGAATGCACCTTTTACAGCGCTTTTTCAAAAAAGCATTGTAATAGATGCATAATAATTCATCTACTGAATGCACCTTTTACATCGTTTTTTCAGAAAAGCGATGTAATAGGTGTATAATAATGCATCTATTGAATGCACCTTTTACATCGCTTTTTCCAAAAAGCGCTGTAAAACGAGTATAACAAGCGCGCAATATGTCTACCTATTTTATAGTGCTTTTTTATTTTAAAAAACGATGTTGTATCTCTACAGCGCTGGATTCTACAACGCTTATTTTTTTGAAAAAACGATGTAAATGACTTAAAACAAAATGCTATAAAATAAGTTTTTTCGCGTAGTGATGGTCTCCTTCCAGATGGATTCTTTCGGGCTATAATTAGATAAACATTTGATACTCTTGTACAGTTGACTTTTACCATTCTTTGTGTTGCACAAAATCCACAAGTATACGATTTTACCAAATAGCAGTATATAAAATTATCGTATACATAGAGATTAATTTAACAATTATCCAACCAATCAAGATTTTATATTATTTATTGGAATCCATGTGATGTTATTTGACTTTTGCTTCGACACTGTAGCACTATCAAACAAATGTGATTATTATAGCATTAACAAAAGCATTATATATATATATATATATATATAAGAAATAAATGAATATTACTTATGTGTTGAAGACAGTCTTTATATCCGAGTGATTGCTGTAATGGTTGTGCAAGGGATCTAAATAATATATAACTTCCGAGGTCGCATTGATTGCAAACAACACCCAATGTGCCATAAGTATGTAGCAGTATAAGTTTAACATGCATTCTAGTGACAACAAAAAATTAATAAATACAATACCTGAAGAGTGCAAATAAATACGTAGGATTCGTAGGGTTACGGTTTCGTTTAAGAAGGAATATCGAGAATGTGCAGAAATACGAACGGTTCGTAGAACATAGTAGGGTTCACAATAAAAAAAGTACGTAATAATGTTGGTAGGGATAGTAACAAAGATGTAGATAGTTTGCAATAAAGGTGGTTTACAATATGGTTTGTAGGGACAATAAGGTTCGCAATGAGAAAGACAATAAAGAGGAGGAGGAGACTGAAGCATAGTGAAGTTTACGTAATGAAGAGGAAATTGAAGCGGTTTACTGTTATATATAAAATCCTATTACAACGCTTTTTTGAAAGAGCGCTGTAAAAGAACTCCTTATTTTATTTTTTAAAAGCCTATGATAGCACGTTTTTAGAAGCCTTTTAAAGCGCTTGTCCAAAAGCGCTATAAAATATCTCCTTATTTTATTTTTTAAAAACCTATTACAACGCTTTTTTAGAAGCATTTTAAAGCGCTTGTCTAAAAGCGCTGTAAAATACCTCCTTATTTTATTTTTTAAAAACCTATTACAAAGCTTTTTTAGAAGCATTTTAAAACGCTTGTCCAAAAGCGCTGTAAAAGACCTCCTTATTTTATTTTTTAAAAGACTATTACAATGCTTTTTTAGAAGCCTTTTAAAGCGCTTGTTCAAAAGCGCTATAAAACATCTCCTTATTTTATTTTTTTAAAAGGCTATTACAGCGCTTTTTTAGAAACGTTTTAAAGCGTTTGTCCAAAAGCGTTGTAAAAGACCTTATTTTATTTTTTAAAATCCTTTTACAACGTTTGTATAAAAAGTGCTTTAATAGATCATTTAATTATGTGAAAGCGCAAGTCTTTTACAATGCTTGTCAAAAATGCGCTTTAAAAGCTATTTAACATAAGATGGGAACGCTATATTTTACAGCGCTTGTGTTTAATGCGCTCCAAAAGTGCTGTTAAATGTTATGTGAGGGCACATCATTTTACAGCGCTTTTGAAAAAACGCTGTAAAAGCCTTGCAAACATTATGTGCAAGCGCTATGTGACCCTATATGACCCTACAACAACGCTTGTCAAAAAAGCGCTGTTGTATCTCCGTTATTTTTAAAATATTATACAGCAGCGTATTTAATAAGCGCTATAAAATGTTATTTTTAACGTAGTGATCTTTTCTTTTATTTCCTAAGTTTTCACTTCACTTTTCACAACAACAAAAACTTGTATGCGATTTTCTTATAGATGGTTTGTATTTGATTCTTGTGTTACTAAATTGTTTGCAGCATATTATCAATTATTGGGCTTCATGGTATGTTACTCCTCTCTCATGTGTCTTGTACAAATTATTAAGCTAGTTTGAACACCAGCTGTTCGATGTTGGATCTCATAGAGAATATGTGACTTCTCTAAAATTTCTGAACTGAACCATATAGTTTCTGGTTGAAATTTTGATACATGGTGTTTCTGAAATTCAGTTTGTTTGAATTTGGATGAATTTAATTGAACATCATACATAACATTAAGATATTGGTTCCGAAACTCAATTAAGCTGACATAGGATAAAATGTAGTTATCGAGTCCCAATTAAATGAGCATCGCATTGTTGTCTTCCATCTTCTGCATCGAAGAGAGTTGAAACTTGTCAATTATATGGTTGTCACGTGTTAATTTTAATAAATTTTGAAGACAAATTGTTGACAGTGTCAAATGATGTTTTTTCCTATATTTTTCAGGTGTCGTGTTTGCAGCCAAATTCTCCCTGCATTCTGTATTCACAGATATTGATGCATGTCCGAAAACAACTTAGCACATTCGATGCACTACGACCTTTCAGTTTTTTCAAGATGGTGAATGTGCTGAGATTGCAATCATTTAATTTTTCGAGATTGTATCGAATGTTAACCTTTTAATTTTTTGAGATTGTTAACCTTTTAACTTTTATTGATTTTAAATTAAATTTATTATTATGGTTCTTCATTATATTCATCATCATAGATGAGATTGCAATCATTTAAAGATTAAAGAAATTATAATACTGACAACTTATACAACATTTGTTTACAAAATAAAATATTTATTTCAATCTCAGTATCACCTATTAGTTATTAGAGAAGAGATTTTTTCAAATGAGTGACTTCAATCAAGGTCGTTGAACATACATAAACATCATAAAACTCCAAAATGAGCATTGACAACAACTTTAAAAATTCTAAGCGTCATATGAAACATGTGATATAATTGTGCATTATTACAAGAGTCAAACACAAACAACTAAAGAGGTGAATATTTATAACATATTATAAATGCAATAAGGTAAGAAGAACACATACCAAATAATGACAAGGTAGTTGTAACACAATATATCACAAGAACAAGTCATTCATAATTACAAACTTTACATATCAATCTACAATTATCATCAAGGCAAAATACACATAATCATATGTAATGTGATATGATGCACTTCTTATATGACACTTCTCTTAACATGTGCTACCAATCTAAACTCTAATGTATTTGGTGAACCAACGCAGTAGGACGAACACATAATAATTGGTCATATTCTCAAAGACTTACTTGAATCATATCTAGACTCATATAAGGGTTTATTATCGATAAACATGTGTTGTATGGTAGCTTCTGACATTCAAGAATTGCCCCCAAGTCATTTAAAAATTCTCTACTCAAATATACGTTCAAGGTTTGGCGTCTTGCCCGAAAACTCGATTACATTGACTGTCACTATCAAACTCATAATTGTCTTCCTCGAACACAAAAAAAGCTAACTCGTGACTTAATTATAAGCTTACAATTCATGAGGTCATCAAACTGTTACAAAAATCACCTGGTTATTAATTAAGCTGTCACAATTACAAGGTATTATTTTTTTCCACAATAGTTAGACGTACTTAAGACCATCACATGTACCTTTATCCTCTCGTCGTTTTACGTCACTCCTTAACGAAAATCATCTGATACATAATTTAAATATTCAAAATTTCATAATAATATTTACGATATGTATTTCACAATTTTTTCCCAAAATTGCATAGCAAAAGAACTCTCAACACATTTTAATTGTGTAATTTTTCACAATCACATCATCTTATCATTCCATTATTCTCAACACATTCAAGAATACATTTATATACAAATTTAGTTATTAATAAAACATTTATAGACATTCGTATCATCATGTCATTCCTTTAATTTCAATAGAGTCAATAACACATTTAATCAAATTCACGTCTTCATCTCATTCCATTCAAGGTTTTCCCAAATACACAATTGATATTCATCAAGGATGAATGGTACTTAAAAAAGTGACAAACCTTGATCTAACTATTTTAAGTTGTTGTTCAAGATACAAATCATATCTTCATAATTTTGGCCTAATTTTTTAAGGTACTCGAAAACACATAAAATGAAGTTTAAAATGTATTTGACCGTTTTAATTTCTTTTAACAAATCAATTCTTTATTAAAAATTTATCTATATTTTAATAAATACTTGTTAAGACAAAAAGTGAGGATAAAACATAAAGAATTTAAAACATTAAGTAAAAAAAGAAAAGGGAAGAGAAGAACACATATTTTTATTCTAGTTCACAATAATTATTTCTACATTTAGTACTCTCTCTTTTAGAGAGTTTTCTTTAGTAATGTCAAGGACTTAATCCAATATAAAAGTGACAATTGTTCAATGGGCCTTGAGTAATTAAAGCCTCTCCAAACTAAGTATTGTTTCTTTGCCTATCTATACATTGGGTGTTGTCAACCGCTCAACAAAACGAGTATTATTTCCTTGTCTCTCTAAGAATTAAGTATTGTAAGGCCTCTCGAGGCCACCAAAAGTACCGTCTCTATATTACTCAAGTTTCTTGGTGCCACTCACCTCTTGAGTTGAGTATTCTTGCCTCTCTAAGTAACAATCATTATTTCCTTGCCTCTCTAGGCCCCGAGTATCATTTCATTGCCTCTCCGCACATTGAGTGTTATAAAGGCTCTCTAGGACACCAAAAGTATCTTCTCTGAATTTCATCAAGATCTCACATCACTCATCTCTTGAGTTAAGTATTCTCTAAGACTCTCTTGATATCTATGTATACTTTCTTCAAGCCTCGTTATGATCTACAACATATTTAATTTTTCAAGTCTCGTCAGAATCTTCATTGTGTATTATTTTATCATCCTCACCATCTTCATTGTGTATTATTCTAGTCTCTCGTTCCAATCATCTCCTTTTTCAAGAAGGGTTCTTGCCGTTGTCAAGTCGTTTACAAGGATTGAGTATATATCTATTATGTTTATATTTGTTATGCTACAAATTCACTTAGGATTCTTACCGCGTTAGGTGGATATGCAAAAAATAAATCTTTTATCAAACCATGTTAAAACTCTTTTTTAAAGAGAATAATATGAACATAAAATCTTGGACGGTTTACAACAAGAAAATGACTTTTAGTAGGAAAACATTTATTATCAATTTTTTTTTCTTATTCAAGACTTTTTCTAAATATATTTTATTTAGTTGAACTTTTTTATTTTATCATGTCTTCTTCGACTCCCATCAAAATGTTATTATGGTGCAAATGTTAAACTCAGAAAGCAATACATTGATGGTTGGACGTTTGTCAACTACAATATTTGAATTGATCTCTTTTTATAACACTAATGAAAATAGTCATTGAGAGATAGTAGTACCGGCAACGGTTTTTTACAACTGAATCACATTACAAGCCTTTTATATGCTTTACATAATGCCTCTCAAAGAGTTTACATTCAGTTATAAGGAAATAACAGAATAACTACCCCAACTAACCGCCTAACTTCTAAATAACCATAAAGTTCTAATCCACTATTAACAGTTATAAAGTTCTCATCATTAATACTCGAAGAGCATACAGTAAAAACAAATGAACAAGGAAACAACTTGAGCACGCTATGACAAGTACTAATTAACTCTCTTAGTTTCTATATAAGGTCAACTCAACACATTTTTGGAAAATTATATTATTCTAACCTGAAATATAGTATTCCAAGAGGGAAAATATGAACAATTTTGGACAATTAAAAGCTATTAATATGGAATATTTGTATGCTTATAAGTATTTTTATTATCCTATTATTTTCAAATTTAGGATATGATTAGTCACCACAGTAAGTAATTATTTACAATCGCCAACAAGTGTCTCATATGCAAAAAGTTTTATGTTTTTCTAGTAGTGAGCATTCTGTTATCTGTTGGACATAAGTCCTCCTGATTATGGTTTTGACATAATTAACAAACATACAAGGTTCATGCAATTTTTGATAAAACTAACAGTTTGAAACAAGTTGCATTTCAGGAAGAAACACACAAACACTATACATTTGGACACAAGCTTGGAATAAAGTGGAGAATGTGCTGGACAAAGACGCAACTCTGCTTAAGTGTCATTAGTGGTTGTATATATTAGCCATTGTTGGACATAAGTTCCCCTGAGTTTAGTTTTGACATAATTAACAAACATACAATGTCTTGCGATTAAGCTAACTATTTGAATAAAGTTGCATTTCAGGTAAAAACACACACACACTAAACATATGGACACAATGCTTGGAACGCAAGGAATCAAGCTTGAAGTGAAGCATGTGCTGGACAAAGTCAACTATGCTTTTGTGTCTTTAGTGATTGTGTTTATTAGGCTTTAGACTTATCATACATGAGTTCATGCATAAGTGTTGCCAAGATTTAAATGTTTTTAAATTGAACTTAGTAAACAACATCGATTAACTAATCAATTGACTAATCCATTGGGCAATCGATTGATTGACTCAGGAGTAAAGTTATCACTGATCCAATCAATTAGTGAAACGATTTTGTGAAGGATAGCAGTGAAACTTAAACTCTGGGTGCAAAGCAATCGATTGGACAATCGATTCATGCATCAATTGAGAAATCGATTGTGTGAGTTACAAGGGCAAGTCACAAGTTTATTAATCGATTGGGCAATCGATTTTGAGGTTAAGTTGTTTCTGACTTAACCTCTGTAACATACCAATCGATTGGAACATCAATTGATGAATCGATTGAATGAGACACAGAGACAAAAATCCTTAAACCAAATCGATTGGCAAATCGATTGGACAAAAGTTTTTCTAAGTCAGTAGCTCTGTGACAAATCAAATCGATTGAGACATCAATTGAATTTTATTTCTTGACTTGCAAGATATATACTAATCGATTGACAAATAGATTGGGTGTTGAAAATGTTTTATCATATATCAGAAACCAAGTTCCTAGTCGATTGGCAAATCAATATTTTCAAAATGGCTATGTTCCAGTAACAATTCAAATCGATTGCTAAATCGATTGGAATTGAACAACTGGAACACTGGGACAAAGCAAATCGATTGACAAATCGATTCGTGCAATTTTCTGAAGTCCCAGAGACCAGTCCAGTCGATTGACAAATCGATTGGAGTAATTGTTTCAGTTACCGACCAATTGCCAAATCGATTATGATGAAATATCAATCAATTGTGGAATCGATTGTTTTGATCTCGTTGTTGGAACAAAACATTCGAAATCGATTACTCAATCGATGTTGATATGAACTTGTCTCAGTTTTCTGATTTATGAATTAACACAATCGATTGGGAAATCGATTGAGGCATATGTTTTCAAGATTCACGAAAAACAAGAAACACGAGCATCGATTGGCAAATCGATTGGATTGTTTCTATGCTTTATAAAATCGATTGGTAAATCGATTTATTTGTGTTTTTCTAAAACATATAAAAACTGTCTCAAAACTGTTTTTCAAAAAGAATGAACATAACTTTTGATTTGACATTGAATTCGAAATTTTCCAAAAACAGAACCTTTGAGACTTTGAACTTTGATACACACAATACTTTGAGAAAACTTAACCATTTGGCAAACACTTATAGTTTGAACATCATTGTGTGATCAAGTCGCTTTTGTTAGAAAGATCTTGTGATCTTCTTTGTTGTCAATTTTCTGTAAAATTACATTGAAATCAAATTGTGTAAAAATCCAGTAGCTACACTGGTGGTTGTTTTACAAACAACCGAACCAGGATAAAATTCTGAGTATCATTCTTCTATCCCTTATCTTTTACTTAATTGTTTGATTGTTTAATATTGATACATGTTTCGTTTTGTGATTGCTTGTTAAATTGAACATACATAATTCTTGCATTAGAAGTACTGCCATATACATAATTCTTGCATTAGAAGTCACATTTCTTTACAATTGGCATCAAGAGCCTGTACTTATTTTAGAGAAAACTCTCATATAAGTCATGACTTCTGTAGAATTCTTAAGTGAAGGTGCTTCACTTGCAAGGCCCCCTACTTTTAATGGTGCGGCCTATATGTACTGGAAACAACGTATGTTAATCTTTCTTGAAGCGAGTGGAATTGACATTCTTGATGCTGTAGAAAACGGACCGTTTGTGCCTACCTTAGCTGGAATTGGTGAATCTGCTATATTGAAACCTAAATCTGATTGGTTTGAAGATGATAAAAAGAAAGTAGGTTATAATGCTAAAGCTAAGAATATTATAACATTTGCTTTAAGTCATGATGAATTTTTCAGAATATCCAATTGTAAATCTGCAAAAGAGATGTGGGATACTCTACAGCAAACTCATGAAGGTACCACGGATGTAAAGCGCGCAAGGATAAACACATTGATGCCCGAATATGAATTATTCAATATGAAGAAAGAAGAATCCATCAATGACATGCAAACCAGGTTCACGCACATTGTCAACAACTCGCACGCACTTGGAAAGGAGATTGAAATTGATCAGCAGATCAGTAAAGTAATGAGATGTTTAACTCGGGAATGACAGCCAAAGATTACTGCCATTGCGGAGTCGAAGGATCTTGGATCAATGTCTATCGCTACACTCTTTGGGAAATTAAGAGAACACGAAATGGAACTCCACATGCTAAGTGAAACTGAGCAAGTTGACAGAAAAAGGAAAGGGTTGTCTTTGAAAGTCCAAGCACATCAATCAAAGGCTGAACAAGAAAGCTGCTCAGATGAGTCAAGCAGTGAGACTGATGAAGAATCATAAATTGGTTTACTTGTCAAAAAGTTCAAAAAGTTTCTGAATAAGAAAGATAACAAGTTCAGAAAACCAGCAAGTTCTAAGACAAATGACACCAAGACCATAACATGCTATGAATGTGAAAAAACTGGCCACATAAAGTCTGAGTGTTACAAACTGCAAAACAAAAATAAAACTACAAAGAACAAAGGCAAGGAACCAGCACCAAAATCCAGAAAAGCCTATGTTGCATGGAATGATAATGACAACGATTCGTCCTCATCTTCTGAAGAAGAACAAGCAAATCTATGTCTCATGGCCAAAACAGATTCTGATTCCGAAAGCGAGGTTAGTTCATCTGATGAATTACAAAATGCATTTACTGAACTACATGATGAATATGTTAGCACTATTAAACAGTTAATTAGCACTAAGAAACTGTTAGAAGAAAAATGCATTTGTTATGATGAATTGAATTTGCAGCATGAGTCTCTTAAAGACATGAATGAAAAACTCAAAAAGGAAACTCATGCATTGCATTGTGATATTGAAAAATTCAACAGTGGCAAAACCAAGCTAGATATGCTTCTTGGAAACCAGATAAATTTAAATGAAAAGTCTGGACTTGGTTATATGCCCAATGTGAATGTTAAACAAAATCACAATAAACATGGTATTAGATATAGAACTGCTAAACATAACCTGAAGTATGCTAAATTTGGTCATATGCATAGTGTCTCTACTAAACCAAAACAATATGCCTCCTCTGTTGTCACATGTCATTTCTGCTGCAGAAAAGGACATTTTGTGTACAATTGCAAATTTAGAAAACTTGCCAACAGAGGGTGTAAACAGATTTGGAAGGTTAAGACACCTAAGTGTGTAACTAACCCCCCAGGACCCAAGTTAAATTGGGTACCTGAATCCAAACATTAATCTATTTTTGCAGGTGTGCTTGGCATCCAAGACCCACTTATGGTATTTGGACAGTGGGTGCTCCAAGCACATGACAGGGGACAAAACTAAATTTTTGTCTCTAAGCTTAAAGGACGACGGCTACGTCAAATACGGCGACAATAATAAAGGCAAAATCTGTGGCAGTGGAGATGTAGGTGTCAACTGCTGTTATCAAAGATGTATTATATGTTGAAGGACTCAAACATAACCTGCTGAGTATCAGCCAGTTATGTGATAAAGGCTTTAAGGTAAACTTTACTTCTCAGTCCTGCATAATAGAGCATAAGGAGAATGAAGGTATGAAATTGGTTGGTAATATATTTAACAACATTTATATGCTAGATTTCTCTGCATTACCTGCTAATTCTGTATGTTGTTTGTTATCAAATGCTGATGAGAATTGGCTATGGCATAAACGTGTTGCACACATTCATATAGATCATTTGAATAGGGTAGTTAGCAAGAAACTTGTCATAGGTCTCCCAAATAGGAAGTTTACCAAAGATAGGCTGTGTGACTCCTGTGAGAAGAGCAAACTTGTTAAGACTTCCTTCCCCCTTATAGATTCAGTTAAAACCTCTAAGGTTTTATAGCTGATTCACATGGACCTCTTTGGTCCTTCCCAAGTGAAGAGTTTTGGTGGAAATCTTTATGGATTTGTATTAGTTGATGATTATTCTAGATTCACATGGACATATTTTCTGACTCACAAGAGTGAGACATTCTCAATTTTTAAAACCTTTGCTGCATTAGTTCAAAATGAGAATAATCAGAAAATAGTCTCAATTAAAAGTGATCATGGAGGTGAATTCCAAAATAACTTTTAAAAACTTTTGTGAACAGAATGGTATCAATCATCTATACTCAGCCCCTAGAACTCCTCAACAAAATGGGGTGGTTGAAAGGAAAAACAGGTCTTTGGAGGAGTTCGCTAGGACTATGCTCAAAGATTCAAATTTGCCCAAGTACTTTTGGGCTGATGCAATCAATACAACCACACATGTAGTCAATAGGGTTCTGATTAGGCCAATCCTCAGGAAAACTCCTTATGAGTTATACAAGGGTAGGAAACCAAACATATCTTACTTTAGGGTCTTTGGATGTAAATGCTTTGTTTTAAACAATGGCAAAGAACATCTAGGTAAGTTTGATCCTAAGGCAGATGAGGGTACTTTCCTAGGGTATTCCCAAACTAGTAAGGCCTATAGAATCTACAACAAAAGGACCAAAACCATAGAAGAGTCTGTTCATGTAAAATTTGATGAACAATTTTCTGAAAATCTGAACAAGACTCCTTCTATAGTTGATACTCCTTTAGATGAAGTTGTAGAATCTGAACCACTAGAGACTGCTGAACCTGAACCTCAAACCAACCTGGACTGTGTTGAACCAATTAGATTAGATGATCTACCTAGAGAATGGAAGTTCATTAGAAATCATCCTATAGACAACATCATAGGAGATATCTCAAAGGGAGTGGCAACTAAGAGAAGCCTTAGACAGTTCTGCAACTATACCGCCTTTGTTTCCCAACTAGAACCAAAAAATGTTAAGGAAGCCCTCTTAGATGATGAGTGGATCATTGTTATGCAAGAGGAGTTGAACTAGTTTGAGAGAAACAATGTGTGGATCCTAGTTCCCAAACCAGCCAACAAACACATTATAGGAACCAGGTGGGTGTTTAGAAACAAAATGGATGAGAATGGTGTCATCACTAGGAACAAAGCTAGGCTAGTAGCCAAGGGGTATAACCAAGAGGAAGGGATAGACTATGATGAAACCTATGCCCCAGTAGCTAGACTAGAAGCCATTAGAATCCTGCTGGCTTTTGCGTGTATCATGGATTTCAAACTTTATCAAATGGATGTGAAAAGTGCCTTTCTTAATGGTGACATCCAAGAGGAAGTGTTTGTTAGCCAAACACCTGGTTTTGAAAATCCTGATTTTCCTAATCATGTGTACAAGCTAACAAAGGCCCTCTATGGGTTGAAACAAGCTCCTAGAGCTTGGTATGAGAAGCTTAACACTTTTCTCATTCAACAAAACTTTGTAAGAGGCAATGTTGACAAAACCCTTTTTATAAAAACTAATGGAAATGATATTTTTCTGGCCCAAGTTTATGTTGATGACATAATCTTTGGATCAACCAATAACAAGCTATGCAAAGACTTTGAAAATTTAATGAAAGGTAAATTTGAAATGTCAATGATGGGAGAACTCTCCTATTTTCTGCGATTTCAAATTAATCAAAGCAAGCTTGGTATTTTCATTAGCCAAACAAAGTATTGCAATGATTTAATAAAGAAGTTTTGCTTTGATAAGTATAAATCCATTGATACTCCAATGAGCTCAGCTTGTCACCTAGATAGGGATGAGATGGGAAAACTAGTAGATGTTACCAAATATAGAGGCATGATAGGGTCTTTACTTTACCTTAATGCAAGCAGGCCTGAAATTATGTTTAGTGTCTGCATGTGTGCAAGGTTTCAGTCTAATCCAAAGGAGTCTCATCTTAGTGCAGTAAAAAGGATTTTTAGATACCTTATAGGAACCAGAAACTTAGGTTTATGGTATCCTAAGGGATCTGCCTGCACTTTGGTTGGCTTCTCTGATTCAGACTTTGCAGGGTGCAAAATAGATAGAAAGAGCACCTCAGGCACCTGTCACTTACTAGGTAACTCCCTTGTTTCTTGGTACAGCAAGAAGCAAACAACTATTGCTTTATCCATTGCTGAAGATGAGTATATTGCAGCTGGCAGCTGCTATGTTTAGATCCTTTGGATGAAACAACACTTGTGTGACTTTGGAGTAGACTTAGGGACAGTGCCTATCATGTGTGATAATACAAGTGCTATTTGTATTACCAAAAACCCAGTCATGCATTCTAGGACCAAGCATATTGAAATAAGGCATCATTTCATAGGGGATAAAATTCAGAATGGGAATATAAAGCTTGAATATGTCAATACAACTGATCAGCTGGCTGACATATTCACTAAAGCTTTACCCAAAGAAAGTTTCCTTCATATTAGAATGAAACTAGGGATAGTTGATCAGAATGAAATCTGATACAGGTGCCTAATCGATTGCACAATCGATTATCCTATGGATTAACAAGAGTGATGCTTCACGAAATCGATTGGTTAATCGATTGCTTAGAGCACAGTGTCTAATTTGAAAAATTAGATAACTCGAAATCGATTGGTAAATCTATTTCGTGGTCCTTTGTTTCCTTCTGGGCTATTCTATTCCTAAATCCAATCGATTAGTAAATCGATTCTTTCTGTTTGATGAATCGATTTGGAAATCGATTAGTTTGATTCCAGACTTCTGACTTGAGAAAATCTTCCTCGAAATCGATTTGGAAATCAATTTAATCAGTATTTTGTTATGAATGAATCGATTAGGACATCGATGCTGAGATTGACTGGTTTATGGACTGATATACGAAACTGTGTTTACTGATATGGAAATCGATTGAGTAAATAATGGAAATTGATTGACATTATTACCGTTGCCAGTTTTTACTAGCCGTTGAGAGGTAATTATGGCTCAATTGATTTCACTTCCCCAGTAACGGTAACCCAATCGATTGAGCAATCGATTGATCTGTGCCTAGACTTACATAAATCGATTTGGGAATCGATTGTGAACAATTCTATATAAACCCTGCTTAAACCCCAATCGATTACTTCATATTTTTGTTCAGAAATTTTCTCACCAAGTCTTAATCTTTCTACAAAAATTCATCTCCCAACCTATCTCTACTACTCATCTTCATCTAAAAATCAAAACTTTCTTAACCATGGCACGTGTTAAGCAAGTGTGTTCCAAAACCCCCTCATTATCTTCATCATCTTCCTCAAGTGGAAGAACTCCCTCTCCACCTCCTATTTCTAAACGCGTGCCTATTCCTACACACAAGATCCTTGCCAAGGACAAAGGCAAGGCTGTTGCTGTTGATCAGGGCAAATCCAAGAAGAGAAAGGAGCCTCCAACGGAAAAACTTATGGCTGATGCTATGAGGACTCCAGCTCCCAAAAAGAAGAAGGCTGCTCCTTCTCCTCAGCTGAAGCAAGCTCCACCTCAGAAGGAGAAAACAGCTGCTAGTGTTGAGATTCCTATTGCTTTTCTCAACAGAAAAATCCATGAAGCCAGAACCATGGATTTCACCTACTTTGATGTTGGTGGCTTCACTTTCCAGGACCATCTGATGTTTCATGGTCTAGAACCTTTCTTGTCTTCATCTCTGGATTCGCATCCTACGCTCATTCGAGCCTTTTACTCGACATTCAAGCTCACTGATGATGGCTTCAAAGATGAAGTCAAAGGGAAGAGAATTTCTATGTCTTTCTTTTCTGGACTGCCCTTCCACGGAAAATCTATTGATGGCAGTTCAGAAGGCGACACTGCTGACGAAGGATGGGAAGCTTCAGTTGATCGTCATACTACAGTTCATGACTTGATGGTAGAAGGCTATGTGGAGTCTATCGCATTACCTATCGGCCAGATGAAAGTCTAGGAATGCATGTTGATGTATGCTCTCACGAGGATGCTTGTTCCTCGTTCCGGCAATCACACAGTGGTCCAAAAGCTAGACATTCTACTGCTCTGGGGACTGTACAAAGAGCTCAAGATGAGCTGGGCATGGATTGTACTCAGACACATGCATGAGGCTGCCCAAGGAAAGTTAGTACTTCCATATCCTCAGCTCATCACACGGGTTCTGAAGCATTTCAAAATCCCCTTGGCAAAAGAAGAATATGCCAAAACTACCCTCACCTTTGGAGAGTCAATTGTGAATCAGATGCAATTGAAAAAGGTGAACAGGATTTGGACGCGACCTCAACCTGTTGCTGAACCAGCTCAGCCTGCTGCGGATCAACTAGTTGAGCAGATTAGCGCATCATCTGTAGTTCTAGCAAAGTTGCTAGAGTTTATGGAAACTCAAGCAGCTCACAATGCTAGAGTTGAAGCTGCAACTGCAAGGATGAAATCAGCTCTGGTCAAGCTTCAGGAGCATCTGAACACGGTTTCACAAGATGTCTCGGCGATACAAGATCATCTTGGCCTCAAGTTGTCTTTCAGTGACATTGCTGATATTGGCCGACAAGCAACTGGCGAACCTGCTCCCACACGTCTAGCTAGCCCTGCACCTCATGTTGAGGAGACACCTGCTGAGGATAATACAGCGGTCTCTGCCTCATCCTTAGATAATAATGAGAATCATCCTAGTTTAGGAGTTTAGGTGTTTAGGTTCTTTATTGCTTTGTATCTGTCTTTTTGTTCTATATTGCCTTGTACCTGATGAGTTTATATATACGAATATCATTTTGTTCTTACTTTCTCTTTGTTTTTTTTTTACTTTGTTACGCCTTTTTGCATGCAGTAACAAAGGGGGAGAAAATGTTACAATTTAAACTTGTGTTATCAGTTACTTGTGTTTTCAGTTTTATGATGCTATTTCTGAAATGAACCATTTCTGATTTCTGATTTTGCTCTGTTACAATCACTAGTCACAATCAGTCTTGTTATGCTCTGATATTTCTTTACCTGCTGCAAATGAATTTGATATTATGACTGTTGTTGCTATTGCTCTGATTGTTTTTATAAAATTACTCATAAAGCTCTGCAACAATGTTACTGAAATGCAATGTATAGCTTTAAGACTATTGCAGTAATCATTGTGCCTTTTTGCACTGATGTTTTGCATGTTTTTTTTAAAATGATTCATGCATGCAAAAACTCAGGGGGAGCTTTTTAATTAACTGTTTGACTATATACCTTGAAATGTCATTATCAAGTTTAACTTGTATGTTTGTTACTTATGCAAAAAGGGGGAGATTGTTGGACATAAGTTCCCCTGAGTTTAGTTTTGACATAATTAACAAATATACAATGTGTTGTGATTAAGCTAACTATTAGAATCAAGTTGCATTTTAGGTAAAAACACACACACACTAAACATATGGACACAATGCTTGGAACGCAAGGAATCAAGCTTGAAGTGAAGCATGTGCTGGACAAAGTCAACTATGCTTTTGTGTCTTTAGTGATTGTGTTTATTAGGCTTTAGACTTATCATACATGAGTTCATGCATAAGTGTTGCCAAGATTTAAAATGTTTTTAAATTGAACTTAGTAAACAACATCGATTGACTAATCAATTGACTAATTCATTGGGCAATCGATTGATTGACTCAGGAGTAAAGTTATCACTGATCCAATCAATTGGTGAATCGATTCTGTGAAGGATAGCAGTGAAATTTAAAATCTGGGTGCAAAGCAATCGATTGGACAATCAATTCATGCATCAATTGAGAAATCGATTGTGTGAGTTACACGGGGAAGTCACAAGTTTATAAATCGATTTCGAGCTTAAGTTGTTTCTAACTTAACCTCTGTAACATACCAATCGATTGGAAAATCGATTGGAACATCAATTGATGAATCGATTAATTGAGACACAGAGACAAAAATCCTTAAACCAAATCGATTGGCAAATCGATTGGACAAAAGTTTTTCTAAGTCAGTTGCTCTGTGACAAATCAAATCGATTGAGACATCAATTGAATTTTATTTCTTGACTTGCAAGACATATACTAATTGATTGACAAATAGATTGGGTGTTGAAAATGTTTTATCATATATCAGAAACCAAGTTCCTAGTCGATTGGAAAATCAATGTTTTCAAAATGGCTAAGTTCTAGTAACAATTCAAATCGATTGTCACATCGATTGGAATTGGACAATTGGAACACTGGGACAAAGCAAATCGATTGACGAATCGATTCGTGCAATTTTCTGAAGTCCTAGAGACCAGTCCAGTCGATTGACAAATCGATTGGAGTAATTGTTTCAGTTACAGACCAATTGCCAAATCGATTATGATGAAATATCAATCGATTGTGGAATTGATTGTTTTGATCTCGTTGTTGGAACAAAACATTCAAAATCGATTACTCAATCGATGCTGATATAAACTTGTCTCAGTTTTCTGATTTATGAATTAACACAATCGATTGGGAAATCGATTGATGCATATGTTTTCAAGATTCAAGAAAAACAAGAAACACGAGCATCGATTGGCAAATCGATTGGATTGTTTCTATGCTTTATAAAATCGATTGCTAAATCGATTTATATGTGTTTTGCTGAAACATATAAAAACTGTCTCAAAACTATTTTTCAAAAAGAATGAACATAACTTTTGATTTGACATAGAATTCGAAATTTTCCAAAAACAGAACCTTTGAGACTTTGAACTTTGATACACACAATATTTTGAGAAAACTTAACCATTTGGCAAACACTTATAGTTTGAACATCATTGTGTGATCAAGTCGCTTTTGTTAGAAAGATCTTGTGATCTTCTTTGTTATCAATTTTTTGTAAAATTACATTGAAACCAAATTGCGTAAAAATCTAGCTACACTGGTGGTTACCGTTCATTGATGCTTGTGATCATCAAGAAGGAACCTCATTGCGATCTTATGTGAGTTTGCCAGAATAACTCAAAGGATGCAATGGATGTATGTTAGAATCAAGATAGTTGGATAGATAGGCTAGGAGCTAGCTGGACAATCTGTAAAAGTACTATAGAAGATTCTAGTGAAAAAGGCTAAGATCAAGTTGATCTTGGGACTGGATGTAGGTTGTTTTACAAATAACGAAACCAGGATAAAATTCTGAGTATCATTCTTCTATCCCTTCTTTTTTACTTAATTGTTTGATTGTTTAATATTGATACATGCTTCGTTTTGTGATTGCTTGTTAAATTGAACATACATAATTCTTGCATTAGAAGTACTGCCATATACATAATTCTTGCATTAGAAGTCACATTTCTTTACAGTCATTAGACTTGTCAAATATGATTTCATGCATAAGCATTTGCCAAGTTAAAATGAGATTTTAAATTGAACTAAGTAACCAAATCGATTGGCTAATCAATTGATACATCTATTGGGCAATCGATTGATTGACTCAGAATTGGAGTTGTCACTAAGCAAATCGATTGATAAATCGATTCAGTAAAGGACCTTAGTGAAACCTGAACTCTGGGTGTAACTCAATCGATTCATGCATCAATTGGGAAATCGATTGTGTGAGTTACAGGGGCAAGCTAAAAACCTTGCAAATCGATTGACAAATCGATTTCGAGTATTTCTTTGCATCAGACTTAACCTCTATAATGCACCAATCGATTGGACAATCGATTGGGACATCAATTGATTAATCGATTGAGAAAGTCAAAGAGACAACCATTTTCTAAGCCAAATCGATTGACAAATCGATTGGGCAAAAGCTTTTTATAAATCTGTACCTCTGTGATAAATCAAATCGATTGAGACATCAATTGTATTTTGTTTCTTGACTTGCAAGACATATACTAATCGATTGGCAAATTGATTGGGATTTTAAAATGGTTAATCATATATCAGAAACCAAGTTCCTAGTCGATTGGCAAATCAATGTTTTCTAAAGTCACTGTAACAATTCAAATCGATTGGTAAATCGATTGGAATAAAACAGCTGAATTACTGTGACAAAGCAAATCGATTAGTGCAAAAATACTGGAATCACTGTGATCAGTCCAATCGATTGACAAATCGATTGGAGTAATTGTTTTAAGTTACAGACCAATTGCCAAATTGATTATGATGGAATATCAATCGACTGCGTAATCGATTGTTTTTGATCTCGTTGTTTGAACAAAACATTCCAAATTGATTACTCAATCGATGCTGATATGAACTTGTCTCAGTTTTCTGATTTGTGCATTAAAAGAATCGATTGGCAAATCGATTCATTCTTATGTTTTCAAGATTCAAGAAAAACAAGAAACACGATAATCGATTGAACTGTTTCAAAGCTTTATAAAATCGATTGGTAAATCGATTTGATTGTGTTTTTCTGAAACATATATAAGCTGACTCAAATATGTTTTTCAAAAAACACTTAGAACTTTTGATAGAACTTTTGACATAACTCAGAACTTTGAGAAAACCTTTGAAAACCTTTTGTACAACTTTGAATACACTTTTTCATAACCCAGAGATTCTGAAAAAGTACTTTGTGAAAAAGGCTTGAAATCACACTAAACACTATCTTGGAAAATCTTATTGTGTGCATTTCATAGATTGATTGAGTCGTTGTGATCGTTGATCTTTTGTAATCTTTGTAAACAACATTGTAACGAAACTGCTGTAAAAATCCAGTACTGAAACTGGTAACTATCTTCTTTGTTGAGAGGGCTCATCAAGAAGAAGTTTCAATGTGATGTTGGGAGAGTCTGCGGAGTGACTTGAGGGATACAGTGGTGAGCAATAGAAGCAGGAGAGTTTAGTTTCTGGATAGATAGATTGGCCGTGAGTGCTGGACAATCTGTAAGAACAAAACTCTGGAAGATTCTATTGAAAGAAAAGCTGAAATCAAGTTGATTTCGGGACTGGATGTAGGTTGTCTTACAGACGACCGAACTAGTATAAATCTCTGTGTACCACCCTCTTATCTTTTCTCTTTTATTTTTATATTGTTTGTATGATTAATCTTAAATGCATGTGATAGCAGAATTCTGTTTTGTTTAATATTACTTGAATGGTTGAATTTGCATGCTTGTATCTTGATTAATCTGTTGAACAATTATTGTATATGCTGCATTAGTAATTAGACAATACATGTAATTGTGAACCTTTGCTTAGAAACAATTCCTTGGGACCATGATTGATATTCTGTTTAATAAAATTGGTGTTTGTTAAACTGATTGGCATTCTTGTGAATTTTTATTTGACTGTCATATACATAATTTTTAGAAACAGAAGCCATATTTTCCTACATTATCATTAGTATGTAATACCCTATTCAATTATGAATAAATGAATGAATTTCAATTTGTTATTGATCCCTATGACTTATTTCATCTTTACTGGTGTTTGTCAAATTCAAAGAGTGGCCAAACAAATTAAAAAGAAGATTGATGGACATTGTTGTAACTTTTAATAACATTGTCAAACTTTTAAGTACATTGTCAAAGTACACTAAGTGTAATTATTGCACACAATCATCAAAGTGTGATGTAGTAATAGGACTCATAACAATCAATTTTCAGTGTTGCTTGACTCCTTTATGAAATCAGAACAAAATGAATTGTCATTATCAAATAAACGAGAAGGATATTAATTATATTCTACATAAATATGATCTCCATCACTCTCATGATGCATGTTTTCTTGGCCATTTTCTTTCTCTTTTTCTTCAAGTTCAACATTCACATCCATATGCTCCACAAATGGAAGAACTTTAGGATCCACATAGGGTGCAACTAGTTTTACCCATTTGCATAATTGTCTTCAAACAATTGGTTCCACAATTTCTAGTGAAGAATATGTTGATTTATTACGATTCGTTTTAGTCTTAAGTTTTTCCTACATACGTATAATATTCAAAAATTGAATTAAAGATCTTATTCCTATTTTATTTTGTAACTTAATCGTATCAATATATGAAAGAAATTAACTTTAATGTTTTCATCCTATCACTCATCCGAACAATTGAGTTTTCCCAAAGCTTG
The DNA here is from genome assembly GCA_037974835.1 of Cicer judaicum. NCBI lineage: Eukaryota > Viridiplantae > Streptophyta > Magnoliopsida > Fabales > Fabaceae > Cicer > Cicer judaicum. The sequence goes on along the minus strand of JBBPBS010000968.1, from coordinate 5,055,841 downwards.
ATCTCATCCTAATCCAGTTTATCCAAACTTTAAAAATCTCCAAATGCGTCGATCTCTCTTCATTGTATCAAATTTATTTAATAAAGCTTTGAAGATACATCTTCGCCTAATAATAGATTCAAACTCTTGGTTAATCTCATTCCATCTAAACAATATTTGTTCTTCCCGTTGAACTTAATACAAAGATCAGAAAAAATATTTGCATAATCTTCAGTTCATTTGAAAACGCCGTCGTCAATATTATCGTCAACATTTTCATGCTTATTGGAAACTCCATAGTTGCAATAAGCGCTAGAGCAACTAAGGTGCGAATGACCGTTGTATTTATCTGACAAAACATTTAATAAACTGTTTGGAAAATTTACGCTGTACCCTAACAAACCCTAAACTCTAAATTAGACTTCTATCTTGATGATGAATTGATATATTTATCTTTATATAAACATGAAAAAAATTATTTTCATTAATAATATCATTTTAATTTTTTTTTTAAGTTTTTAAGTATAGACTTATTTATTAAATTATTTTTTGAAGTTTTCTAAAACTATCGAAAAATCTTTTTTTAAGTTTTTCGGAACACATTTTTTTATCGAAAAATTTAAAATCGTAAATTTTCCAATTTATATTATTTTGATTTTCTATTTTTTTATTTAATTTTTTTTATTCTTTTTATTTTTTTTAAAAAAAACAAGTGTGTGCAAGAAAACTTTTCACAATTTTTTTCGGTAATTTACATTTTCAACCTTAGGTGTAACATAAAGAATCGACTCTAGTTGTATACACATTATCATAAAACAAATCTATATTTTTTTCTCCTGAATGAAAATCGCACATGCATGTTTTATTATTCTTCCATCTTGCATTGTAGTATCAAACATCTTTCTAATCTTAGGTGTGATTATGTTCTCAAAACCACATCCTTTTTCAAACCTCCTCAGAAACCTAGCAAGAAACACATAATATATAAAAAGATGTGTTGTTTGATAGAGCCCTCTTCTTCCCCTTAATCCATTGCAAGAAGGGGAGAGTCTTCTTATCTTAATCTTAATATCTACAAAAACACTTTAGTCTACAGGCACTTTTCCGGCCATTTCTATAAAGGGCGTCTATAATTCTCCTAGAGATCTGTGCTTGAGTGGAAAATCCAAAATGGTACAAACTATTTTTTCACTACATGAAAATATTACCTGTAATTTGTAATACACACAGTTCAGTTCTTGTTATGAAAATATTCTTGTAAAGTTCTTATAAGATTATTGATTTAGAGAGCTGTTAGAATATAGAAAAATTTAGAAAAGAAAAGAGTGTCGTATAAGAAAGATAAGTATTATCATTATCAATTGAAACACATTACAAGCCTTTTACATGCTTTACATAATGCCTTTTATATGCTTTGCTAAGAGATGCTAGAAATTTTGTCGTTTTGAAATTGGTTGCTTAATTACTGAAATATTATATTTTTCTTCAGCTAGCTAACTCCATAACATTAGTTCTTTGATTTCTAGTTGAACTCAATTTCTTTTTGTTTTTTTCTCTTTGCATTCTTCTCAGTTTTTATCAAATACGAGTTAATTTAACTATCCAAACATATTTTTAATTTATATGTTAAGTGTCCCTCACTTAATGTTTCACATATTTTTTGTCTGGTAAGCTTTTATTACCGGACTAAACACAATATTTATACGTCGATATTGATGATAATTTAAAAAAATGAATTAATTGAATGTAATTAAGGTGTCAGTGTCGTGTCAGTATCCGATACCGACATGTCTCAGAAAGAAAAACAAAATATTAAATCTCTTACCACTTCAACCTTTTTCACTGCTTCTCCTCCTAAAGTGATTATCCATTTCATGTGTGAAACCTCTCACTCAAGTTCGAATTCAAGATATGGTGTTCAATTTAACGATAGGACTTAAGAACATTCAATTAACATTTTTAAAGAGTACAATTAATTATTGTGGTATTCAATCGGTATATTCCAGATACTATAAATAATGTATTAATGATTTTAATTGTGTTTTTTTTAAGATTTTTAGATTAATCAATTTTTTTTTTTTTTTAAAAATCTACAAGTTTATTTTTGACTAAAAATGAGAACTTGTTTTTAAAATCAATTATATGAATTATTTATAAAAATTATTTATGATAAATGATTTTTATATGAATGTAAATTGATTAGGTAGATTCGATATTGTAGTTTCATATTCTCAAGTTTGTAGTTATTCTAATATCTTTGTACTTTTACTAGAAATGTATACTTTTAGTTATCCTCGTCATATTTTGTGTATTTTTATGCAGACTAATTCTTATACCAACATATTGATTGGTGTTTGGAGATGTCAATGATTATTTTTTTCTTGCCATTTTATCTTATATGATACGAAATACGTTAATATGATTTTGTGAATTTGAATTTAATAGTATGCTTGTTAGTGTTAAGTTCAACACATGATTGATTTTGTGCCCTTTGCATCTCTGCTTGCCATCATCTCCAATGGTTGTCCAGAGAATGCTCAGTCTCTTGAGTAAGACACCTTTGCTTGCAAATAATATCCCGTTAAAAGTTCAAGCATCTACTTTGAGTTTGAGTTTCATAAGTGAAATACTTTATAAAAATTTATTGAAGATTTTAATGAATTAGTTAGTTAATTATATTAACTAGCTAGTTATTATATATACACTAATTAGTTGTTTATCTAAGTAGTTATATAACTCTTAGATATAATTCATTCTTTATATTATCAATAATATTCAATTAATTTTTCTTTGTCTATCTCTTATCAATGTTTAATACAAGAATAGTAATACTTGCTTAAAAATAATAGAAGTTGTCTTAAAATTATTTGTTATTGATTAATTTTGATTAATAATTTAAATATTCATTCTTAGAGATTTTAACGTAATAAAAATAATATTTAAAAAAAATATATTTTAAAATTAATTTTTACGAAGAACTTTTCAAAATAATTTTTCATTTTAATCACGTTTTACAATTTCACTATCCAAAAACAATTCTAATAAATAGATGAAATGCTTAAAATGATTTTTTAAAATAAACTATTTAAATTAATTTTTTATTTGAACTTTTATTTTAATTTTTATTTTAAATGTTATAATAAAAATAGAATACTATAAAAATTAATTTTAAGTTCTTGTAAAACAAAAGGGCCCTTTGGACTTGTTTAAGTGCTAGATACTACTAGTTCACTTGATGATTTGTTGTATTTCATTTGTTGCAGTAGCCTATATATTGTGTTTTATCATACAATGCTGGTTTTAATTTCATTCACTTGTACCATTTTTATGTTATCTATATTATTTGAACTCGTCTAAATTTTCTTTTCGATATTCATATTGTAGGTTTTTAAATTTACATTAAATTTTTAAATAAAAGTGTGCCAGGAAAATTTATGCAAAAGAAATGTCATAATAAAATTTGGTAATCATTATTTGACTTCTATTTATATTATGATGTACATTACATTTTTTTTATTGAATTGAAATAAAAGTCTCTAACTTAACATGGAGCTTGCTAAACTTTAAAAAAAAAAAATTAAATAAAGTATGCATGTCATTTTATATTTTTAAAAAATTAATTTATCAAACACTTTAATTTTAATTAATTAAATTTAATTTCAATTATAAGTCAAATTAATTTTTTAATTATTCAGTTATCAACTAACTTACCATTTAATTTTACCAAGCAGGGCATAAGTACTATTTTATGTCCATCAATGTCTGGAGTTGCCCTGACAAAATAGCATCCGCTAAATTTTAGATATTAATGTCAACGATTAGCAAGTCATTTAACCATGATGGAAAAATTAGTAGATTTGTCTGCTATAAATGTTAAGAATAACAATACTTAGTTACCATTAGAGTTAGTTGAAGTAGTTAGGCACATTTAGAGTTAGTTAGATAAGTTGTTAGAAAGTTAGTATTCGTTAACCAATATAAATAAAAGTATCATTGTATCATTTTTAATCTTCTATCAAATAAGGTTTCATTTTAAGTTTTCTAAGTGGAACTCTAAAACTATGGGTTCTCTTTTTTCTTCCAATTCTTATATTTTTTTATATGGTATCAAAGCGATAGTTATTTCGATAATTTCATCCTAAAAAATTTCTTGAAACTTTTTTTATCGAACTTAATTGATTTATCTTTTCTTTCTCATTTGATTCTTGAACAATTTGTTTATTTCCTCTCTTCTCTCTATTCAAAACTAGTTATGTCCCCTATTTCTTTATTTTCTTCTATTTCCCTCTCAAATTCCAATTTAGAACTAAAGGTGCAGATTAAAGAAGAAGATGTTGAATTGTGTTTGACAAAGTTGATAATTTTTTGCTAATTTTGTGAAGGTTGATTGGTTTTTATGAATTACTTAGATAGGAAGAAATCGACCAGGTTCAGAGGGAGCAAACAATAAAAGGATAAATAGTTAGACATATAATTTTATCCTAGTTCACCACTAACTTGGCTACATCCAGTCCCGTCATTCAGAAGGCTTTATACCACTAATTCAAATACCGTGAATTACAAATCATCTAACCCTCAAAGCTAGGGGTGTACATGGGTGCGGGTCGATCCGCCAATCCGATCATCCAACCTTACCCGATTTCCACCCCTCGACCTGACCTGGTAACTAGTTTTATTTACTTTTTAAAATTTTGTTTGGCAGTCCCAGCAGTCCAATAGAGTTTCATTACTCTTCTTTTTTAGATTTTCAGCTTCTTGAAGCCTCGCCGCCGTCCAACTTCTTCTTTTATCAGGTGTGATGGTATTTCAGGCCTCAGTTTTATGGAAATGTATGCAAAAAGATATCTATTCTAACAATATCCACAGCAGTTTCATAAATTGTAAATTTACAAAACACAAGATTGCGGAAGGTCCCTAATAATCAATTCTAATGAATGTCAAACAATATCAGTTTTTGATTATATGGAGAAATGCATCAAAAACAATTTGTATTCAAGATATTGATTTTCATGCAGCCTTGTCAAAACAATTTGTCATGCAAAGCTATTTATCACAGAATCTTTATCATGCATTCGATCAATATCAAGAACACAATAATTGCATAAATCTAAACGAGATAAGGGAAAGAAAAGTGTACGCAGATATTTATACTAGTTCAGCCGCTTTGTGACGGCCTACATCTAGTCCTAAGATCAAACCCGATCTTAGCCTTTCCAATAGAATATCTTAGAATCAGTTTACAGATGTTCCAACTCCTCGCCTATCAATCTTAAACTATTCTTTTCTATTCTAATCTTATCTCCCTGAATCCCAGAGTTTATCTCCAACAAACTCTTCCAAGATTTCAGTCCAGTGTCTTTTTGATGAGATCCCTCAATCACAAACGATCACTACCAGTTGTAACTGGATTTTCTCAAAGTAATTTGGATATAGAATTTGAATTACAGAAATTGAAATAGATCAAATATACAACGTTCTTGATCTTCATTCTTCTCAAAGCTATATTTCTCAATTTGTCTTTTTCAATCCTTGTTGATCACCAATGTAGATTGTTTAAGGCTGAAAAAGATATTCAAAGTAATATCAGTTGAGAAAGGATAAGTAGTATTGTGTATGTTGTGAAGGTGTATTGTCAAAATTATTATTCACAAAGTTATGAGAAGAAATGAGTAAATGCAGTTTATATAGTTTCAGGAAAAACAACGTGTAAATCGATTAGGCCAACCGATTTTTTAAGGTTGTAAAGCATGCTAATCGATTTATCCAATCGATTTCGCGAATCTTGTTTTTCTTGAATGTTGAAACTGGACATACTAATCGATTTACCTAATCGATTAGTTTACCTGAGTTCTTCAGACTTGGATGGATGTTCATATTTGAATCGATGTGCTCAATCGATTCAACCATGTACATAATCCTTAATCCATCTCTGTTTCTAAAAACTTTTGTACCAATCGAATTGGTCAATCGATTTCACTGGTTCTAGAGACACAGTGATTTTCATGAATCGATTTGGCCAATCGATTTGACAAGATACAGAGTTGATTTAAAACAACATAATCGATGTGTCTAATCAACTGTGGATTTAAGTCTGAAGCTCATTACATTGTTTGGTTCATTCAATCGATTTACCAAGTCGATTGATGCCAAACTTATTTCAACAAAAGTATGTTAGTGGATTGTGCTAATCGATTGCGTATGTCCCAGACCAAATTCATTTTGAAGTTAATTTGGGTAAATCGATTTGCTCATTGTTGGTTTGGCTCTGTGACATTCGAAATCGATTATGCCAATCGATGTAGACAATTAACAATACAGATATGATTGGCTCAATCGATTGGCCAAATCGATTAGATTGCAAGGCAGGCTACTGACTTGTACATTTTAATTTCAGTAAATATATCAATCGATTTGTCTAATCGATGTGAGCAATCAGTTTAGTCCTGGTGAATTAACCAATCAATTTGCCTAATCGATTTAAGGCTAACTGGCTCTCTGACTTGCACAATTTATTTTCTGATAGATGTACCAATCGATTTGCCTAATCGATTGATATCATACTTAAATGTGCAAATCGATTTTGTCAATCGATTGCGTAATCCCAGACTGCATAATTTCATTCAACCCTGTTACATAATCGATTTGACTAATCGATTTGCTTGTGAATCTTCAAGCTTTTGTTGATTTCTTAAGTTCCAAGCAATTGTCTCAAGTTTGTAGGGTTGAGTTGTTGGTCCTGAAATTTTTCTCAGTTTACAATGTCAAATTTATTTAATGATGTATGTTTGTCAATAATATCAAAAACAAGCAAATGTCCAACAATCTCCCCCTTTTTTATTTAAGTGACAAACATGTAATTTTAACTTGAGAAATATTTCAAGGAAACACAATGTAATAACGACAGTCTAGTGAAGCTCCCCCTAAATCTGAGTGTCCATGCTTTTCATATAGAAAAAAAATAAGGGTTAGAGCTAAACCAACTGAAAAACGTGTATCAGAGCAATTTGCAAAGTGATTACATATTAGAGCGAATTAGAGTAAATGGCACAAAGTGTAACAGAGCTATTATCAGAATATACTGTCAGGCTTAACAAGTATCAGAGTATATATAGTGTAGCATAATATTAGAGTTTAACATAAGTAGCATAGCATGGCATACTGAGTTAGTACAAATTACAAGTTTAAATTTTTCTCCCCCTTTGTCAGTTAAGTCAAAAAGAGGTAAAGGAGAGAAAAACTCAAAACTAAGCTCCCCCGGAGTTGCTAGCTAAAACTGAAAATGGGAAAGATTAGCAACAGGAGCAGTTTGTAAAATAAATTGTAAAACAAATGAGAAATAGAAACGGATTATGGCACGTACTATTAATGAAATGCAACACACGATATGATCAAAAAGTCAGGTTAATATATTCATTCATTCATTAGCAAATTACAAAGAAAGGGCAGAAGTACAATAAGAAAAGAACAACTTAAGAAAAACTAAAATCCTAAACATCTAAGGTATGCTGGTCCTCATTATTATTTGGGGAAGAGGCTGAGACCGCTGTATTACCCTCAGCAGGTGTCTCCTCAACATGAGTTGCAGCAACCTCGGCGTGTGTCGGAGTTGGTTCTTTAGTTGCCTGTCTCCCTATTTCAGCAACATCACTGAAAGACAACTTGATGCCTAGATGTTCCTGAATTGCTACCACATCCTGTGCAATCAGAGTTAGATCAGCCTGAAGCTTCTGCAAAGCATCCTCCATTCTGGTGTTGTGAGTAGCCTGCGCTTCCATTAACTCGAGCAGCTTGGTAAGCACATCAGAGCTGGCTGGAACAGACTCAGCAGCTGGTGGTCTAACACTTTGCTGGGTTTGTTCAGCACTAGCCTGAGGACGCATCCAAGCCCCATTTACTTTGCGCAGCTGCATCTGATTTACAATGGATTCACCAAATGAAAGGATGGTCTTGGTCGACTCTTCACCCTTGAACGAAATCTTGAAGTAATCCAAAATTTTTGTGATCAGCTGGGGGTAAGGAAGTACCAGCTTCCCTTGTGCAGCTTCCAACATGTGTCTAAGGACAATCCATGCCCAGCTCATCTTGAGCTCTTTGCACAATCCCCACAGCAGCACAATATCTAGGCGTTGGACGACAACATGGTTTCCGGATCTTGGAACAAGCATCCGGATCAGAGCGTACATCAGCATCCTTTGTTGAACCTTCATTTGGCCAATAGGTAGTGCCACTGACTCAGCAAAACCCTCAACCATCAGGTCCTGCACTGCTGTATGATGATCCAGAGATGCTTCCCAGCCTTCATCAGCAGCGTCGGCTTCGGAGCATCCGTCCACTGAATTTCCATGATAAGGCAGTCTAGAGAGACTCGAGAACTCCTCAAAAGTCATGGAAATATTTTTTCCTTTGACTATAGCTTTGAATCCCACTTCACTCATTTTGAAAGATGAGTAGAAGGCCCTAATCAAGTTAGGATACGAATCTAGTGAGCAGGAGAGAAAGGCTTCTATACCGTGAAACCGTAGATGATCCTGAAATGTGAACCCGTCTTCTTCGAAGTAGGCGGAGTACATGTGGCGTGCTTCATGTATTTTCCGTTTAAGAAACGCCGGAGGCAGTTCAGAAACTTCTACATACTTTGTTTTTGTTGGAGCATTCTTCTGTGGAGTAGAGGAAGTGCTTTTCTTCTTCTTCTTGCTAGCAATTTCTTTCATTGCATCAGCAAGAAGTTTTTCCGTAGGTGGCTCTTTTTGCTTGTTGGTCTTCCCTTGATCAGTAGCAATACTCTTGCCTTTATCTTTGGCTAGAATTTTGTGAGTAGGGATTGAAACTCTTTTAGTCAAAGTAGGAGGAGGTGATGGAGTTCTTCCACTTGATGATGATGGAGATGGAGTTCTTGGTTGGGTTTGCTTTACTCTTGCCATTGTAGTGTATGTAAGATAGTAGAGAGTAGCAATGAAAGAGGTGATGAACAGTGCTGGAAAAACTAAGCAGAGGCAAGAAATTCTGAGTCAGAATCGATTTTGTGTGGGTGAGCTGTGATGAAAATCGATTGATCACTGTTGTTTATATACTCACTGAAGTCCAAATCGATTGGGTTAATCAATTTATCCTACCGTTACTGGGGATGGTAAAAGGTTAATGTAATAAGTGATGTAACGGCTAGTAAAAATACTCCAACGGTAATATTGCTAATCGATTGCCCTAATCGATTAGTAGTTACCAAATCGATTTCGTACCAGTCTAGTAACACCAAATAATAGTGCAGAAAGGCAATTCATATCAGCATCGATTTCCCAAATCGATTTGTCAGATGAAAATCTCACACCAAATGTACACATCGATTTTCCAAATCAATTTGTGAGCTATAAATCGATTTCCCAAATCGATTTCGAGCTTGCTCATTTTTCTGTCATACCAGTCCAGAATGTAACTTGTATCAGCATCGATTATCCAAATCAATTCCTTTCACTGGAAATTTCAAACATAATAGACACAATCGATTTCGAGTATCCAAATTGAGACAAATGGATATATTATGGGTCAAATCGACATGCTCAATCGATTGGATAAAGACATTTTCCTGTGTAAATACAGGATAATCGATGTAACTAGTTGATTTGGCACATATTTCAGATCTCACTTGGATCTATTATGTCCAGTTTCATCCTGATGTAATGGAAGCTGTCTTTTGGCAAAGCTTTGGTGAATATGTCTTCTAACTGCTCAGTTGTGTTGACATATTCTAACTTGATATTCCCACTTTGAAACTGATCTCGAATAAAGTGATGCCGAATTTCAATATGCTTGGTTCTAGAGTGCATCACTGGATTCTTAGTGATACATATAGCACTTGTGCTATCACACATGATAGGCACAGTTCCTAAGTCCACACCGAAGTCCAATAAGTGCTGTTTCATCCAAAGAATCTGAGCACAACAGCTCCCAGCTGCTATGTATTCCGCTTCGGCAGTAAAGAGTGCAATACTCGTTTGCTTCTTGCTAAACCATGATACAAGAGAGTTTCCAAGTAGGTGACAAGTGCCTGAGGTACTCTTCCTGTCCAACTTACATCCAGCAAAATCTGAGTTTGAAAAACCAACCAATGAACATGTAGAACCTCTGGGGTACCATAAGCCGAGATTCCTAGTTCCTATAAGGTATCGGAAAATCCTCTTAACTGCACTAAGATGAGATTCCTTAGGATTAGACTGAAACCTGGCACACAAGCAAACACTGAACATAATGTCAGGCCTACTTGTAGTAAGGTACAGTAAAGATCCTATCATGCTCCTATACTTGGAAATATCTACTAGTTTCCCCATCTCATCCCTGTCTAGGTTACTAGCTGAACTCATTGGTGTATCAATGGATTTGTACTTATCAAAGCAAAGCTTCTTTATTAAATCATTTATTTTGTTTGGCTAATGAAAATTCCAAGCTTGCTTTGATTAATTTGAAATCCTAGAAAATAAGAGAGTTCTCCCATCATTGACATTTCAAATTTACCTTTCATTAAATTTTCAAAGTCTTTGCAAAGCTTGTTATTGGTTTATCCAAATATTATGTCATCAACATAAACTTGGACCAGCAATATATCATTTTCATTAGTTTTTATAAAAAGGGTTTTGTCAACATTGCCTCTTACAAAGTTTTTTTGAATGAGAAAAGTGCTCAGTTTCTCATACCAAGCTCTAGGAGCTTGTTTCAATCCATAGAGGGCCTTTGTTAGCTTGTACACATGATTAGGAAAATCAGGATTTTCAAAACCAGGTGTTTGGCTAACAAACACTTCCTCTTGGATATCACCATTGAGAAAGGCGTTTTTCACATCCATTTGATAGAGTTTGAAGTCCATGATACACGCAAAAGCCAGCAGGATTCTAATGGCTTCTAACCTAGCTATAGGGGCATAGGTTTCATCAAAATCTATCCCTTCTTCCTGATTGTAACCCTTGGCCACTAACCTAGCTTTGTTTCTAATGATCACACCATTCTCATCTAGTTTGTTTCTAAACACCCATCTTGTTCCTATGATGTGCTTATTCTCTGGTTTAGGTACTAGAATCCAAACTTGGTTTCTCTCAAATTGGTTCAACTCCTCTTACATAGCAAGTATCCACTCACTATCTAGTAAGGCTTCCTTAATATTCTTGGGTTCAATATGAGATACAAAAGCTGTAAGGTTACAAAAATGACTAAGGTTTCTCCTGGTTGCCACTCCTCTAGAGATGTCCCCTATGATGTTATCTATGGGATGGTTTCTATTGAACTTCCACTCCTTAGGTAACTCATCTATTGTAATAGGTTCAACACAATCACTATTGGTTGGGGTTGCAACTACCTCTGGTTCTAATGGTTCAGATTCTACACTATCATCCAAAGATGCATCAACTATAGAAGGAGTTTTGTTCAAGTTTTCTTTAAAAAATTCATCAAACTTTACATGAATTGACTCTTCTATGGTCTTTGTTCTTTTGTTGTAGATTCTGTAGGCTTTGCTAGTTTGGGAATAACCTAGAAAGATACCCTCATCTGCCTTAGGATCAAACTTACCCAAGTGTTCCTTACCATTGTTCAAAACAAAGCACTTACAACCAAAAACTCTAAAGTAAGAAATATTTGGCTTTCTACCCTTATATAACTCATATGGAGTTTTCCTAAGGATTGGTCTAATCAAGACCCTGTTGACAACATGTGTGGCAGTGCTAACTGCATCAGCCCAGAAAAATTTAGGTACCTTAGAGTCCTAGGGGCTGCGGTGTCCTAGGGGCTGAGTACATGTGATGAATACCATTCTGTTCACAATATGTATCAAAAGCATCATTTTGGAATTCACCTCCATGATCGCTTTTGATAGACATGATTTTCTGACTTGTTTCATTTTGTACCAAATTTGTAAACTTTTTAAAAACAGAAAAAGCTTCACTTTTATGAGTCAGAAAGAATGTCCATGTGAATCTAGAATAATCATCGATTAGCACAAAACCATACAGATTGCCACCAAAACTTCTCACTTGAGAAGGAACAAAGAGATCCATATGAAGCAGCTGCAAAACCCTATTGGTTTTGACCATGTCTACTGGGGGAAAAGAGGTTTTGACAAGTTTACTTTGTTCACAAGCAACACATAACCTATCCTTAGTAAACTTCTTGTCAGGGAGTCCTATGACTAGTTGTTTGCTAACAAGTCTATTCAAATGATCAATATGAATGTGTGCAATACGTTTATGCCATAACCATGTTTCATCAGCATTTGATAATAAGCAACAAACAAAATTAGTAGGTACAGCAGTTAAATCTAGCATGTAAATATTGTTAAATCTATTACCTACTAATTTCATGCTTTTATCAGTTTTGTTTTCAATTGTGCAAGAGAGTGGTGAAAAGCTTACTTGAAAACCGTTGTCACACAGCTGACTTATACTTAGAAGGTAATGTTTCAGCCCTTCCACGTATAAGACATTTTTAATTATAGGTCCCCAACTTAAATTGGGTCCTAGGGGTGAGTTTAAACATTTTGTGTCTTAATCTTCCAAATCTGTTTATATCCTCTGTTAGCAAGTCTTTTATGTTTGCAATTGTAAACATAGTGTCCTTTTCTACAACAAAAGTGACAAGTGATAGCAGAGGATACATACTATTTTGGCTTGACAAAGACATTATGCATGTGATTAGACTTAACAAATTTCTGGTGAGGATTAACATTACCATATCCTATTCCATGTTTAGTTCTATTCTTATTAACATGCATATTCTTGTTAAAACCAAGTCCAGATTTTATATTGACATTTCTCTGGTTGCTAAGAATATCATTTAGTTTATCCTTGCTACTAGAGAATTTCAATAAATCAGACTTCAATAATGCAACAGAATTCTCAAGATCAATGCATTTGGCAGATTTATCATGTGAGTCTCTTTTTAATTGTTCACATAAGTCTTCAATTTTCCTATAATTAGTTTTCATTTGATCATGCAACATGCACTGTTGTTCAAGCATTTTCTTTGTGCTAACTAACTGCTTAACAGATTTAACATATTCAGCATGCAGTTCATTAAATGCATCTTGCAGTTCATCAAAGGAAGGATTATATTGTGAACTTACCTCACTTTCTGATTCAGAATCCGTATTAGCCATTAGGCACAGATTTGCTTCTTCAGTTTCTGAAGATGTGGAGGATTCTTCATTGTCATTCCATGCAATGTATGCTTTTCTGTTTTTCTGAGCTGGTTCCTTGCCTTTAGTTTTGGAATTTCTGTTTTTGTTCTACAGCTTGTAACAATCAGCCTTTATATGACCAGTTTTTCCACATTCATAGCATGTGATTGTCTTACTGTCATTTTTCTTTGAGCTGGGTTGTTTTCTGAATTTGTTGTCTTTCATTTTCAGAAATTTCTTAAACTTCTTGACAAGTAACCCCAGTTCAGGTTCTTCATTATAATGTTCTTGGCTTTGGCGTTGTACCCAACTTTCTTTTTGTCATCTTCAGACCAGTCACTTTTAGGCTTTAGGATTGCTGATTCACTAGTACCTGCTATGGTTGGCACAAAATGTCCATTCTCTATAGCATCAAGAATGTCAATACCACTAGCTTCAAGAAAAATTAACATGTGTTGTTTCCAATACATGTATGCAGCACCATTAAAGGCAGGGGGCCTTGCTAACGCCGCACCCTCTCCGAGGAAATCAGAGGCCATGATCTTTTGATGAGAGTTACTCTTACAAAAGTAGGCTCTTGATGCCAATTGATGGTATTTCAAGCCTCAGTTTTATGGAAATGTATGCAAAAAGATATCTATTCTAACAATATGCACAGCAGTTTCATAAATTGTAAATTTTCACTAACACAAGATTGCGGAAGGTCCCTAATAATCAATTCTAATGAACGTCAAACAATATCAGTTATTGATTATATGGAGAAATGCATCAAAAACAATTTGTATTCAAGATATTTATTTTCATGCAGCCTTGTCAAAACAATTTGTCATGCAAAGCTATTTATCACAAAATCTTTATCATGCATTCGATCAATATCAAGAACACAATAATTGCAGAAATCTAAACGAGATAAGGGAAAGAAAAGTGTACGCAAATATTTATACTGGTTTAGCTGCTTTATGACGGCCTACATCCAGTCCTAAGATCAAACCCGATCTTAGCCTTTCCAATAGAATATCTTCGAATCAGTTTACAGATGTTCCAGCTCCTCGCCTATCAATCTTAAACTATTCTTTTCTATTCTAATCTTATCTCCCTGAATCCCAGAATTTATCTCCAACAAACTCTTCCAAGATTTCAGTCCAGTGTCTTTTTGATGAGATCCCTCAATCACAAAAGATCACTACCAGTTGTAACTGGATTTTCTCAAAGTAATTTGGTTATAGAATTTGAATTACAGAAATTGAAATAGATCAAATATACAACGTTCTTGATCTTCATTCTTCTCAAAGCTATCTTTCTCAATTTATCTTTTTCGATTCTTGTTGATCACCAATGTAGATTGTTTAAGGCTGAAAAAGATATTCAAAGTAATATCAGTTGAGAAAGGATTAGTAGTATTGTGTATGTTGTGAAGGTGTATTGTCAAAATTATTATTCACAAAGTTATTAGTCGAAATGAGTAAATGCAGTTTATATAGTTTCAGGAAAAACAACGTGTAAATCGATTAGGCCAATCGATTTCTTACGGTTGTAAAGCATGCTAATCGATTTGTCCAATCGATTTCGCGAATCTTGTTTTTCTTGAATCTTGAAACTGCACATACTAATCGATTTACCTAATCAATTAGTTTACCTGAGTTCTTCAGACTTGGATGGATGTTCAAATTTGAATCGATGTGCACAATCGATTTGTGGTGTTTTGTTCCAACAACGAGATCAAAACAATCGATGTGCTCAATCGATTCAACCATGTACATAATCCTTAATCCATCTCTGTTTCTAAAAACTGTTGTACCAATTGAATTGGTCAATCGATTTCACTGGTTCTAGAGACACAGTGATTTTCATGAATCGATTTGCCCAATCGATTTGACAAGATATAGAGTTGATTTAAAACAACAAAATCGATGTGTCTAATCAACTGTGGATTTAAGTCTGAAGCTCATTACATTGTTTGGTTCATTCAATCGATTTACCAAGTCGATTGATGCCAAACTTATTTCAATAGAAGTATGTTAGTGGATTGTGCTAATCGATTGCGTATATCCCAAACCAAATTCATTTTGAAGTTAATTTGGGTAAATCGATTTGTCTAATCGATTTGCTCATTGTTGGTTTGGCTCTGTGACATTCGAAATCGATTATGCCAATCGATGTAGACAATTAACAATACATATATGATTGGCTCAATCGATTGGCCAAATCGATTAGATTGCAAGGCAAACTACTGACTTGTACATTTTAATTTCAGTAAATATACCAATCGATTTGTCTAATCGATGTGAGAAATCAGTTTAGTTCTGGTGAATTAACCAATCGATTTGCCTAATCGATTTAAGGCTCACTGGCTCTCTGACTTGCACAATTTATTTTCTGATAGATGTACCAATCGATTTGCCTAATCGATTGATATCATACTTAAATGTGCAAATCGATTTTGCCAATCGATTGCGTAATCCCAGACTGCATAATTTCATTCAACCCTGTTACAGAATCGATTTGACTAATCGATTTGCTTGTGAATCTTCAAGCTTTTGTTGATTTCTTAAGTTCCAAGCAATTGTCTCAAGTTTGTAGGGTTGAGTTGTTGGTCCTGAAATTTTTCTCAGTTTACAATGTCAGATTTATTTAATGATGTATGTTTGTCAATAATATCAAAAACAATCAAATGTCCAACACGGTGCTCACAATTGTTATGATTTTTATACAAATTAGTTATAGTAAAATATTATTAAATACTAATTTTTATATAAATGTTGATGCAAGGTGTTCATGCGTCTAGACTAAATATTGAGTTTTTCTCGCAATTTAGCATTTAATTTGTTTTGGCTTTATAATCTCGTATATCCCTACTCATAAAAATCGTATCTAATTTTTGAATTGTTCCTTTCAAAAGAGAAAATTAATATTTGAGTTAAATACTATTTACTTAAATGTTATATTTTGTTATAGTTTTACATAATAAAGATGTGAACAAAAAGCTTATGGTTATGTTTATGATAAATTTAGTTTAAATTTTTTACATTTGTTAAATACAATTTTTTTTTATTTAAATATTATTCAGTTGGTTGAAGTACAAAAGATTGAGTTAGGTACAAATGTTTTATTTCAACTTTCAAATTGATTTCTCTTTATTTTTGTTTATTGTTTTAATCATTTGGTGTGCTAATGTGATTGTGTATTGTATTTAAAATTCTAGAGTTGTCTGAATTAATTTCAAGTGATGTTGGGGTGACTGAGCTTAACACAATCACTACTACATCTTAAGGTACTTGTTATTTCTTTGTTTAATGTATATTTTAATTATTTATTATTTATCTTTCTTTATCTTCTCACTTTTATTATTAATATTTGTTTTTGCATATTTTCAATTGCTTCCTTCCATACTTTGAGAAACATGTTAAGTGCTTGTATTTGAAGTTGACATTGCTTAGAATTGATGAATTTTAATATTTTATTGATTACTGATGTTGAATTTATTTATGTATTTGAAGATTGATGGATTTATTTTGTGTGAAAGATTGATGATTTTTTAACGAATTGAATGATGTGATTAAAATTTTATTGTTTTTGAGACATTCAACTATTAAATATATTTTTATTCAATTTATTTTTTCATAAAATAAAATATAGATTATTATTTATTTATAACTTGTCAACTCAACCCGTTCTTGATTGGGTCACTTCGGTTCGAGTTGAATGAAAAAAATACGGGTTTACAACTTAACTCAACCCAAAAATAATCCATTGGAACAGGTATCGGGTTTTGTCAAAACCGGCCCAACCCAACCCACATACACCCCTATTCAAAGCTAGTTTTCTCAAATATTCTACCAACCTGAAATTTTTGAAGAACTAACCACCTTGACCCTACAAACTAAATCTCCTCCTAACAACCTGACAACTCCAGATTGAAGAATGAATTATACCACTATCGGGTTGGATAGAAAAGATTGGAACTTTAAGTGTTTGCTCCTAACAAAGATAATAATAGTAATAGTAATAGTAATAGTAATAGTAATAGTAATAGTACTAATAATAATAATAATGACAATAATAATAATAACAATAGTAAGAATAACAATAATAATACTAATAATAATAGTACTAATATTAATAATAATAATAATAATAATATTACAAATAATAATACTAATAATAATACTAATAATAATACTAATAATAATAATAGTAATAATAATAATAACAAGAATAATAATAACAATAATAATAATAATAGTAATAATAATAATAATAAAATTTAAAATAATAATAATAATAATAATAATAATAATAATAAAAGTTGTCTATAAATCTTTTCTACCTTTGATTGGGGTATATCATTTCATTCTAAATTTTATTGGAGTTTTATTCCTTCTTTGGACCTTCAACTTGAGTTTTAGGTTTGACCACAAATTAGATCTATTTTGATACTTTTAACTTATAGTTGGGACTGTAAAAAATTGTTTGTCATTATTTGTCTTGACTTTGTCTTTAATAGGGAACATACAAAATGTTCTTGTGATCATTGTGTGGTTTAATTTGATATTGATTTTGAGGATTTTTTCAAGAATTACATTAAGCAATATGTAAGGCACCATAAGGACAATGATGTTCTTGATTTCTTTCACAAAGAGACATGTGATCTTTGCATGAATATATTTTATCACCTGAATAAATCACTCAAAAACACAACTTAAATAGCAATATAATCAAAATCATAATTAGTTATTAATTAACTATTTATTTATCCTCAAAAACTTCATTTAGGATTTTACCTCAACATGATGTTGCTGGGAGGATGAATAAGACATTGGTCGAAATAGTTAATTATTTATTATCACAAGCAGAGCTTCCACAATCTTTTTGGGGTGAAACATTGAACAAATTTGTGCATGTTCTAAACCTTTTACCATGCGTGTCCTTACAACATGAAGTACTAGAGATCATTTGAATGTAAATCATTTGTGTATACTCTTAAAGAGGGTGTTAAAAGTAAACAGTGTGTGTTCATTGATTCTGGTATAGATGGAGTTGGGTGAGGGTTTAATGTTCCTGTTATGAAGAAACACGTTAGAAGTTGTGATATTAAGTTCACAGAAGACCAACGGTTGAAAGACATTGTTAGTGTAAATGTCACATGTGAGATTATACAAGAATAAACAAACTTGAGGTTTTTGATCAGCCAAATGAAGTTAATGTTGATGATCTAACTAATGATAAAAATCATCGCAACGAACAAATGCAATTAGATTTTGATGCACAGAGAATACTATTGTGAATTATGTTAGAGCTTCTATAATGGGGGAGGTATGTTGGATGAGTCTCTCCCCGAGTGGCAGCTCACACCAATTAAAAGAAATATAAAAAGATTGTGTGCGTGCGCACTTGTGAATAAGCTTGGCGATGATGAAGAAAAAAATAAAAAGGACTAAATCCCTAAGTTAAAATTGAGAGCAAATGTGTCGAACAGAAAAAGTGAGGCACAAGACACAGCTAATGGACAAAGTTAAGAAATACTTTGGATACTAGTGGTGGATGTTGGTTCGAAAATAGTTCTCCGTTTTAGCTAAAATTTTAGTATGTTGTTTATCCCACTAAATTTCTTATTCTAATATTTTTATTAGTAGTTTTGTTTTCTCTGAGAGTTAGTTTGTAATACTCACTTTTGTGGAGGTGCTATGTTATTGTTTAGTTTCCACCATATAGTGATAATTATTGTTCTCTAGTGTACTAGGTAAACTTTTAGTTGTTCTCATTATTTGATACATCATTTTTTTTTTTGTCTAGATGATTCATGATTTTTACCTTACTTTGAGGGGTTTTACATGTTAAAATTTATCGTATCGGATTTATAGTCATTTACTCATTTTATTATTATTATTATTGGTATTGGTTGTAATTGATAATTTATGAGTTTGAATTTCTCAAAAATTAATTAATTTAATAAACTTCTGTTGTACACTCTGGCCTTAACAACGATCTTGTCTATTAGGTTTAACGGTCTATAAATTAATGTGTTTGATTTTGCACTGAATTTATCAAAATCGCAATGCACTACCATATAATTTTATAAAAACTACATAGTATAGTCTTTACAAAACAGAGTAGTTCAATTTGATTATGTCAAATTAACTGCAAAATAAAAAATGCACTTAGTGATTATAAATGGGTTGGAGTATATTATTGTACTCTAGTTTAAATTTTTGCTTACTAAAAAGAAATTTACTTTGTATTTGTCATATATAAAATCTTGGATTTAAACATTATATTCTTGTAGGTAGTATTTAAACATTATTAATGCAACCTCATATGCTTGAATTTTATATTTAAAGTATTAAGTGAAAGGTTATACATACATCTATGCAGTTAGGTGAATCCTACTCCACTAGTATCAATAAGCAGCATGAGACACTGGCGTAGAAATTAACATGAGAAAACTTTATAAAAAAAGTACTTTCTTTCTTATATGGATCGAGACTAACAAAAATGATATATACAATGATAACACCATTGTAAACAGTATCTTAGTAAACAATCATATGTGACTTATCACGCGCATCACATGAGTAATCGATCTAATGTTATAATTCTTCCAAACCAAACCTTACTCTGCTTCCTAAAACACTAGCTACCAAATGATAATAATAAATCAATATGTAGTTACATTAGTTTTTCGGATTTGAATTTGGACCTTCTCCTTAAAACTTTTTCATTTATTCCTTCTCAATTCATTAACCAATCTAATTGGAAGCCAACAAAAATGATAAGATACAAATTTTCAATGGAAAACAAGGTACTCAAACATCTTTGCCATTAGAAATGGTCAAAATCATTACATTCATAAAATTAAAATTGCCAAAGTTATAATATTGCTAATGTCATGTCTTTGTGTCTGGATCAATGTCATGTCGGTGTCCGTGTTCGTGTCAATAAAGAAGACTATTTTAAGAGAAAACATTGCAGGTAGTTAGTTATATGAGACACTTGCCTGGTCATCCAAGTCTATACGTTTATATAATTTACTACGCTTCTCTGCTTCTGTATAAGAGATTACTTCACCTGTGTACTCTCCTAGAAAATCATTTTTGTTGGCAGAGTTCTTAAATCAATAAAATATTAGTGATGACAAACAAACATTTTTTTCGCATCATTTTAAAATAAACTAGTACTTTATCTAGAATGAAATATAAACAAAAATATTAATTAAAAAGTTTATCTAACTGATATAATTTAGATATAAATTAAATACATTAACTTTTGAGTAGCTATTTTTTTTTTTCCGAACAAGATTAAACATCTCAACCTTTAAGAATAATAATAATAATAATAATAATAATAATAATAATAATAAATAATAATACTAATAATAATAATAATAATAATAATAATAATTTGAGTGACGTGTTTAATTCTATTTATTCTTCTTCAACCTTCAGTATCTATTTAGACATAAAATTAGGGCTTCAATTTAGTAATTGTTTAATTCTGAATTGTATCTTCATTCCTAACTTGGTCAACAATAATCTTATTTAAAAATAATTATGAAAAAAAATGCTTTTTGATATTATGTTCTTTATCTAAGTCTTTATTTTTGAATCCAATTAGAGCATTTCTTCTAGATTGATTTTTTTTGTAGTTTGTTCAAATTGAGTTTGTAAATACTTCAGATTGACTATGTTCGTATTTTTATTGTAGATTAATCTTGATCAAATGTTAATCATATCTCCTTTTCAACTTTGTCAAATATTTTCTTCAATTACAAATTTGAATCAAATCTTATTTTAGATTTTTTTATCAAAAACACAAATCTTCTTTCATACTCTATGAAGTCATATATATTGTTCTCATAAAATACTTTGTTATCATCAAAATTATAAATATAAAACAAACTAGGTTCCAACAAGAATTATCTAATCATCATGACGATGATAATAAAAACTCAACAAATAATGGATAATAAGGTCAACGTGTTTGCGAATAAAACTTTACCAAAATCCAAAACTTCTTCAATGTTTTGATATCAATTTTTTTCCTACATCAACAATTTTCTTCAAGAAAGAAAAAGATAGAGTCAAGTACATTTGTTGAAGATTTTTCAAGATCACCAACAATATTTGGTGACAAAATCATTTCTTTTTAGCCAAATTGATATTTAAAAAAATGCAAGCAAAGATCTTACATAGAAATGTAGACTTTATATTTAACGCTTACCAACAAATAAAATGCAAGATTTTTATTATTTCTAAAAAATTCATGATTGGACTCTCAATCAAAAGTCCAAGCTAATGACCTAGGAGTTATGCATGAGGTTTGCTTCAACAACAAAAAAAGCCAAGATCTTGAATTGAAGTGTAGATTTAATTCAACATCTATTATAAAAAAAAAATGCGAAAATTTCTTGTTCTTATTTCAAGAGAAGACTAATCTTCCATAAATCTTTTAGTTGATGTATTTCGATATTTCATATTATTTGTAATCAATGTCTTTTTAATTATTTTTTCCTATACATTCCGAAGCTCAAAGTATAATACATAGATTCTAGTTTGAGGGGATGTTAGATATCTTAATTGGTTAGATTGATTTCTCAGTTACACCAGCTAATTAATTATTTTACACTAGTTAGTTGTTTATCTAATTGACTATTTAAGTATTTATTACGTTTGATGTAATTAACTCTCTATTATTAATATCATTCAATTTACTTATATCTATTTATCTCTTATCAATGACTTCAATTAAAAATTATAATATGGTATCAGAACTTTGAATTTATGACTTATTCTTTTCGTTCCAATTTTTATATTTCTGATGTGGTATATTACCTTGGTTGCGATTTTCACACTCCGTTTTTCTCATCACTATTACATAGACAACTTCCACCTCTTTTTTATGTCATCTTTGATCCACCATCTTTCCTCATGGCTTAATCCATTCTTTGTCGTCTATGAAAAATATCAAAGATGGAAAATAAATTTTTGCCACTGCCATCGCTTCCTAAATCACCACAAGTAACTTCATTTTATTCCACAACTACTTCAACCATTTTCCTAAAATCTTATTTTGATTATTCAAATGTTGAAGATGACGAAGATTCAAAATTTGATTCAGTTTCAGCCAAAGATGAAGTATGGAGTTATGAAAACAAATTTAAATTTTTGTAATTTATTTTTAATTTCTTAAAATATTTTTGTTATTTTTTAAATATATTATTTTAAAGTTTGATAAGGTGAACGAATTTAAATCTATCTATATTTTATCATATTAGCATATACCATGTCATTTAAGGGACCAATATATTCTATTTTAAAAGTGGGGACTATTTTCTCAATAAAAGTAATGTCAAATAAAAGTTTTTCAAATTAAATATATATATATATATATATATATATATATATTCTTTTAATTACATGTGTGCCCATTATTTCTATATAATACTACAATGTAAAGTAATTTTATATTGTCATTTAATTTTGATCATTCACTCTATTATATTATACAATATAATTTTTAAATTAACGGTAGTTATTTGAAAAATTATTTTACACTGTTAATATACTATCTTTATTCTCTAATATATGAATTACTATAATTATGTATACACATAAAATAATTAGTCGAGTTCCCTAAAGACGTTAGGTTGAATGAGCCCAAACTCCACTTAAAAAATAGGTGATTAAAATAAAGCCAAAATATGTAACAAGTACATGATAGGCACATTAGGAGCCTAGAAAATTGTAACAAATGAAAATGTATTTATGGAAAAATTGTAACAAACGAAAATGTATTTAGGGAGAAAAAAAATGGATGGTAGGTGGTGAATTTTTTTCTTCTTACTTTTCTTTGTTCAAAAAAAAAAGCGAGTGTGTTTGTGTGTGGTAAAGAACATTTATTTCTTTCACCTACTTTATCGCTTGTTCATGATATTCTAATTGGCCCTTCCTATTATTGTTGTTACTATTTGCTTGCTACTATTTTTGTTATTGCTTAGTTTATGTTCATAAAAGCTTCAAACACTTTGTTTAAATTTATTTATATTTATAAAAGTTTTAAGCTCTAAATTTATATTCTAAGTTGATGAAGATTTCAAGCATTTTGTTTATGTACAAACTCATGAAGAACTCAAGTTTTATGCTTTATGTTCAAAAACTAAATTCACAGTTTAAGCTTGTGTTAAAGTTTATTTTGTGATAAAGTTTCAACTTTTTTAAGCTTAAAGTTCAAATTTTATGTTCTAAAGTATGACTTTTACCTTTAAGAGTAGGAGGATTTGAAGTTTAGATGCTCACTTGTTTACTTTTTAAAATTTTGGGAAAAAAACTAAGCAAAAAACTTTGGATCAATGACATTTTGTATATTTTGGTGTTGAAAATTTGAATCTCGATTTTGACTATATTTAGTGTTTTGATCATTACTTTATGTGTATTCATTATTTTTGAACGATTCTTTTTGGAACAAAACTAGACTCATTCCGTACATTGGAAGCTTACACATGAGAACTGAAATTGATAGTCTACTTTTTGTTATATTAGTTATGAAATTTAGACATCGTAATCGTTCCAAAGAATGGCCGTTTTCTTAATATCTACATTGTTTGCTATTTTAATTAAATCGGTGAAGTTTGAGCTAAGATGCAGAAAAAATGTAAGAAATAATGTAATATGAAAGTGTAAATACTTTCTTGCTTATGTTTTCATAAATATTGTAAAATAACTTCTATTATTCACATATAACGAATTCCTTAAGGATGAGCCTAGTCTAGTATGTGTTGGAAAACTTTGAAACAAAGACTTGTCTAATTAAGGAACTAAGTTGTGAGTCTTCCATTTGTGGTGAGGACATATTTTAAGTCTTTGCCTATTAACCTATTTAAATTAGTGCTTAAAATTTATGAGATTTAGAATATTATGGGCATGCTTAAAAGTGTGAGAGGTGTGGCTATGAATTCTTAAAAAGATGAGCAAAGTACACATGAAAGAAATTTTGAAACAAAGATTCATTCGAAAAGAAATCAAGTCGTGAGTCTCTTATTTATGGAGAGGACAAATTTCAAATGATTTGTTTTACTTTATGAATGAAAGTTGAGATGCAGTTGTCTTGTGAACCCAAAGTAAGGCCTAGTAGTTTTGAGAGTTGAGAGTCAAAATTCTATAAGTACTAAGATGATGTGATGTGAATGTGAGGGTTTATTAGACCACATGCAGTTTCTAGTAATTTAAGAAAAGCTTCAAGAGGTAAGGGCACCTGCTGACATTGTTATGAATATGTGATTTGATTAACATGTAAGGTGGTGAATTATTGATTTATTTTTATATAATAATTTGATATTTGAATCGTTATCACATGAATAGTATTGAAAAAAAAATGAAATTCTTTATAAATACATGATATGATGACAATTGGATTTGGTGAATATGATCATGCATACATAAGCTTAGTGGTGATTTATGATTGGTACTCCAATCCTATCGGGATTTGACGGTCATTCTGTTGCTTAGAAGAACCCACAATCTTTGCGGAGATATGAAGGAGTTGTTCGGAGAAAACATCACTAAAATTATATGGTTACTTCGAAAAACAATAATGAAAATGAAAGGAAAGAAATGTAATTTTTTAATGTACTTTATGTATGGTTATAAAACTTCACTAAAATTATATGTTGAATATTACTACGAAAAACAATAACAAAAACGAAATGTAAAAATGTACTAAAATTATATAGCATTGCATGTACTCATTACTCCAACAATCTATATATGTGAATAGGTCACAACTACAAGCGTACGAACACTCCTTCCAGTTCTGTTACTTTCCATGTTGCATCTCCACTCTCACATGGGGATATACTTTCACTTTCACTGAGGCTCAAGCTACATTGGTGTCTATCTCTATTAAACCCCTTTTGAAATGGGTTTTCTATTTTTAATACTCACAATAAAATTTTATCTCTAATATGTAAAGAGGCGAGTGAGCTATTTATGTTATTGTGAATCTTTCTTTATGTCTTTCCAACTGCATTCATGGCCATCATTTTCATCTATTATGTCTTTTTTCTTAATTTGGTTTTGTAGTTAACTCCTTTGATAAATTCATCCATCTGTTTTGTAGTTAATTTGAAGACCAAAGTTACTTATATGTTGTGATATATTGAGGTGCAAAGTGAAGGGTGGGTGATCAATGAGTAAGCACACCGTTATTTACATTTTTCATTTGTTTATTTTAGCTTAATACATGAGGCTAGCTTAGTATAAATAGAAGCATTGAGAATATTAACAATCGTGCACATAATCATTATCCGTTGCTCTACTCTATTATTTTTTAATTTTTCACTAATTCCACTGCCACTCTTTCTCTTTATTTACTCTCTAACTATAAACAAAAATGCATTTATACATTGAGCTACTCTTGTTAGCTAACATTGTTGTATCGACCGTCTGCACCGGTTACGTCCTTTTAAACCAGATCATGTTGCTCAACCACCGTATTGAGATGGCGACATTGAGAGTTCACGATAGAGCGCACAACTCAAAAATATTTGGCGATGTAAATTTTCCCGTCCAAGGCAAAGGCAACTCGGTGGTTGGGTACAACCAATCATTCTCCCATATACTTCATTTATTTTTATATGAAGTTAGATAATCATTTTATATAATGTTATATGAAACTAGATACCAATACTTCTGAATGCATAATTAGATAGTTGGGTACGCCATTCTTAAAATGGGGTTTGCATATTTTTCTTGCATTTTAAGAATGATATCAACCTACCTTTAACGTATGTTGATGTTCAATTTTCAAATGGACGTGTAGATAAATACTATTGTGTTACAATATATGAATCCCTTGATTTTAGAAGGAAATCCTGCTATCTAGACTCAACTAGGCAATTACAAATATAAATTTTATTACGATGATTTTTATTAACTTCACATAAAATTAGAGTTTGTTTAATTAAGATTTTTGAATATTTTATTAACTTTTTTGTATTTGTTACATATTTAGTGTAAATATTTTCCCTTTTGTCAGTTTTAACTTTGCGGGTGGAACATCCATGAATGTAAAACCAACACAATACCTTGTACACAATGATTTAATGGTAAGCATGAAGTATGCTTGTTATGTTGTTGGTTATATTTTTACCTACAAGTAAGTTATTATTTGGAATTATATACCACTTATGTGCCAATTTTCTTTAATAGGACGCCATAATGTGGTGCATAGATTTCTCATAAAGTGGACTCTAAATATTAAGAGGTTAGATGATGAATATATTTTAAGTGACTATATAAAGTTCTCCAATGCATTGGAAAAAATTAGAATTCTCTTATTTGATTATTGAATGGAAAATTTTTTAAATAGAAATAAATTCTAAAGATGGCATATGTTTCTGGTGCAAATAACTAGTGTGGCATTTTTTTCATCTAAAAGTTCTAATTTTTACTAATCCATAATTTCACTAAACCCGTTACTACTAAAAATGAAAAACACACTGATTGAGTATTACCAAAATGGTTGGATTCTCATAATAATCATTCAAATTGATATCGATTAGATATTTAAACAATTCAATTTCCAACAAGAAGTTTGTATACTATGGTCTGACCTTTTTAATCTTGATAACAATTGATTTTATCTAAGTATGATTTTATTTTTCATAGATCTTGACTTAAAAGATAAGATAATTGTTTATGACTTGGATAATCAGTGATTAGAATTGACTAACTATAAGTTATTCATTTAAACTATTATATCCTACAAGAAGTATACCGATCATTCTCTATCTTAAAATAGAAAACTTTTATGAAGCTTTGGAAGTCTCACAAGATGCCAAAACCCTAATCGATGTAGAGGTTGAGCGATTTAGAAATTATAATTGATACATATTTTCAAGAAAAAAGGAGAAATCACGAGAAAACTGTTATCGATACAGAAACCCTAATCGATGTTTTTCCCTTTTTCATACAGGTTGAGCGACGTCAGAAACAAAAGGGTTATTGAGAGAGAGAATAGAGGATTACACAAAGATTGTTTTGTGGGAGAATGATAGTTTACTGATAGAGTTTGTGCAAGGAGGGTTACATGAAGATTGTAATGTATGAGAATGATAGAGTTCTCTAAGAGTTTGCGCAAAGAGGTTTAGGCTGAAAACCGATTTTGGTGGGAAATTCTTAAACGTGTGCCATAATGAAATATTTTTGTTGCGTAAATATATCAGTAAACAACGAGAACGATTTTGAACTGTTGTTTTATAAACTATGAAATTTATAGTTCAAATAGAACGAAATATAAAAATCGTTCTCTATTTGACTCTACGAGAACTGTTTTTTCACCAAAACATTTTAGTGTTCCTATGTGGATAATGACTCAAATAATGTAGCTTATGTGTCTCACTTATTTAAGTAGAGATAATTATTATTAGGATTGTAAGAGAAAGACTATTTTGAAAGAAAAAATAGCCACCAAAAGAGAAAAGAGAAGAGTAAACCTTAATCTCAATTTTGTCAAATCAGCCTCAGAAAAACATCAATTGCGCATTCGTTAACCGTTGGATCAGGATATTTTTGGACTGTAGGTTCACAATATTCAGGTATTCATTTTCAACAGTTGGATCAGAGAAACGATGTATGGAGAGGGAGGAATAATGCTTACAAATAAGTAGGTCTTTTGGGGTGTTTTTCTTCTTCTTGGTTTTCATTTGTAAACTTTAGTGCTTTATTATTTTGGTGGGTTGTAGGCACACTTTGTGCATCATATTGAGAATCCCTTGTACCCTTATTTGGTTATAGTGGATCTATTTCTTTTTTCTAGACGAATCATAGTTTTTACCCTTGTATTGAAGGGTTTTCCTCGTTAAATATATATGTTCTTTGTGGTGCTTTTATTGATTAATTTGTTGTCAAATATTTGTTGTTGTTCTTCACGGGTTCTTGTAAGTTGGGAGAATATTATATCTGTTGTGTGTTACTTGTTATCATGTGTTTGTGTTTACTTCATCAGAGTGGGATTAGAGCTTTTGGTTAAAAGGCTATTTAACAAACTTTAAGGGTGAAGGAAAATATGAATATAAAGATGGTATGCTTGAATGATACTAATTATCATTTGTGGAAAGGCAAGATGAAAGATTTGTTATTTATGAAGAAAATGATTCTTCCTAACTTTAATTCTAAAAGCTCAGATGGTACATCTATGGAAGAATGCGATTTTGAACATCAATAAGTATGTGCTTTTGTTAGACAATATATAGAACATAATGTTTATAATCATATTGCTAATGAGACAAATGCAAAAATCATGTGGGATAAGATACAAAATTGTTTGCCTGTAAATTCGGGAATAATAAATTATTCTTGTTGAATAGTTTCATAAGTTTAATGTATAAGGAGGGGACTTCATTTTAGACCACTTGTGAGATGAGCTATTGGGACTATTTCTATTGTAATCTTTACTAGAATCTTGGGAGATATTTCGATTTTTTTAACGATTTCAGCTGCTAAAGATGTTGTTTCTTTGGAAACGACTAAGGGTAGTGTTTTGAATGAGGAGATAACAAGGAGGACACTTGGTTCTTGATCTCATTCCGAAGTTCTTGTCACTGAAAATAAGGGATAAGTCAGAAAAAGAATCGAAGGATGGTAAATAAAAAGCAGAAGCAAGTCCAAGTTTATATACAAAAATTTGGAATGTCATTATTGTAATAGAACAGGACACATACAGAAGAATTGTTTTCTAGGGAAAAAAGGAGAATAAAGACAAGAAGAATATGCAAAAAAAATAGGTTATGATGATGATATTGTTACTACTGCTACCAGTAGCAATCTTTTTATTCTCCGTGATTATGAGTCAATCAATCTTGTATCTAATGAGAACACATGGATAATTGATATAGGTGCTACACTACATGTTACACCGAGGAAATAGTTCTTCACATCTTATACTTCAGGTGACTTTGGAGTTTTGAAGATAGATAATGATGGTGTATATAAGGTAATTGGTGTTGGTGATGTATGCTTGCAAAGAAACATGGGAATGCAATTGTTGTTTAAAGGAGCCAAACATGCTCCAAATGTTTGCTTCAATTTGATCTTTATGCATATGTTTGATGATAGTGGTTTTGATAATCATTTTGCTTCTAGAAAGTGGAAACTCAACAAAGGTAACTTGATTGTGGCTATATGGGAGAAAATTAACAAATAGTATTTGACAAAAGCTTTGGTTGCTAAAGACAGTGTGAATGTTGTGGATATTGAAGGATCTTTGTGGCATCAAAGGCTTAGTCATATCAGTGAAAAATGGTTAAATTGTTTAGCCATAAGTGATGTGTTTCCCGGATTGAATAATGTAGATTTGGAGAAATGTTCTCATTAATTAGTTGGTAAACAAACTAGAGTTTACTTCAAAAGGGACCCTCCCTCTAGAAAGTCAGAGTTGCTTCAATTGGTGCATTCTAACTTTTGTGACCTTTTAAATGTAAAATCTTTTATTGTTCATTTTATTTTGTTACTTTTATTGATAATTGTTCAAGAAAACTATGAGTTTATGCTTTGATGACAAAAGACCAAGTATTGAAGAAGTTCAAACAATTTCATGCTTTAGGTAGGAGGTAGACAGGCAAAAAGCTGAAACGAGTTCATATTGAGAATGGTGGTGAGTATTGTCGATC
The DNA here is from genome assembly GCA_037974835.1 of Cicer judaicum. NCBI lineage: Eukaryota > Viridiplantae > Streptophyta > Magnoliopsida > Fabales > Fabaceae > Cicer > Cicer judaicum. Next base: position 5,026,043 of record JBBPBS010000968.1, on the reverse strand, counting down.
ATTTGATGTCTATTGCAAACAACAGGGTATAACACATGAAAAGACTCCTCCTTAAACTCCTCGGTTTAATCAGAAGTCATGATGTAATCTTAATGGAAGACCAAATTATTGAAGACATTTATAAGGTGGAGAAGATTACACCTGAGAGAGATGACATATTGGTTGATGGTGATTTAGTTTGGTTCCTTGTTCTTTATTTGGATTTTTTTTTTTTGTAATGGTTATAATGATGAGCCACATGATTGTGTTGATGATCATCAACTTAGAGATGAGGTAAATATTCCAAATAGTGAAGATCATGAGTTGTCACATCATGAAAATCTTAGTGATGCTTATGAATCATCTTAAACCCAGCTGAAGAGGCCATGGAGAGTGAAGAAAGTCAAACTTGGTCGGATGCAATGCATGATGAGATGAAATCCTTACATGATAATCACTCTTATAATTTGCTGAAGTTGCAGAAAGGAAAGATAACTTTGGAAAATAGGTTGACCTATAGAGTGAAGCTTTAGAGTAACTCAAAGTCTCAGAGGTATAAAGCCAGATTAGTGGTGAAATATTTTCGTCAAAGAAAAGGTGTTGATTTAATGAGATTTTCTCACCTATGACAAAAATGTCATCGATTATAACTGTGTTGAGTTTGGAAGCTACTGTGATTTGGATGAAGAGATTTACATAAAGCAATCTGATGATTTTCTTTTTGAAGGCAAGGAAGACTATGTGTGTTGGTTGAGAAAATATCTATACGGTTTGAAGCAAGCTCCAAGGTAGTGGTACAAAAAGTTTGAATCTATTATGTTTGACTAAGGATACATGAATTCTAATTCTGACCATTGTGTATTCATTAAAAAATATTCTAATGATGATTTAATTATCCTACTATTATATATTGGTGACATACTTATTATTGGAAGAATATTTTCAAAATTGATAGGTTAAAGAAGCAATTGAGGAAGTCCTTTTCCATGAAAGACATGGGAACAGCTAAACAAATTCTTGGCATAAACATTATGGGTGACAAAAATGAGAATAAACTTTGGATGTTACTAGAACCATATATTGAGAGAGTGTTTCAAAGGTTTCAGATGGAAAACTATTGAGAGAGTGTTGCAAAGGTTTCAGATGGAAAACTCTAAGGAAGTAAGTACTCATCCTGCTACATATTTTAACTTGAGTTCTAAACAAAGTCCTTCTAGTAAATATGAGAAAAGAGACATGGAACGAGTTCCTTATGCGTCTGATGTAGGTAGTTTGATGTATGCAATGGTGTGTATAATGCTAGATATTTTGCATGTTATTGGTACAATCAGTAGATATTTGTCAAATCCAAGTAAAGAGCGTCATAATGTTGTAAAATGGATTTTGAGGTATCATTGGATACAAGATGTTTTGGAACTTAAGTTATTGGAGTTGGCTAAAGTTGATATTGATTATAATAGTTCTAATATGATGACTAAAACATTACCAAGAGGGAAGTTTGAAACTTGTTGTGATATCATCGGTTTGGAGATTATATCCACATAATCGTAAATGAGAGATATGTGGGGTATTGGGCTCCTTCTTATGTGAACAAATGCCCAAACATTGTAGCTCATGTGTCTCACTTATTTAAGTGGAGAGGGATCTTATTAGGGTTGTAAGATAGATACTATTTTAAAAGAAAAGGCAACCACTAAAATAGAAAAGAGAAGCGTAATCCTTATTCCAGATTTTGTCAAATCAGTCTTAGAAAAACATTGATTGTGCATTTGTTAACTATTGGATCGAGTTGATTCTTGGACAACACGTTCGCAATATTCAGGTCTTCGTTTCCAATATTTGAATCGAAGAAACGACATTTGGAGAGGTATGAATACTACTCCCACAACAACGGGTCTTTTGTGGTGTTTTTCTTCTTCTTGCTTTTCAATTGTAAGCTTTAGTACTTATTTATTTTAGTTGGTTGTAGGCATAATTTGTGCATCATTTAGAGACTTTCTTGCACCCTTATTTGACTATAGTGGGCTATTTCATTGGTCTGGACGACTCGTAGTTTTTACCCTTGTATTGAGGGGTTTTCCACGTCAAATATATATGTTCTTTATGGTGCTTTTATTTGATTCATTTGTTATCAAATATTTATTGTTCCTCTTCACGGGTTCTTGTAAGTTGGGTGAATATTATATTCGTTGTGTATTACTTGTTATCATATTTTTGTGTTTACTTCATCAGAGTGTGATTAGAGCTTTCTTTATTTTCGGTGCTTTTATTTGATTAATTTATCGTCAAATATTATATCTGATATGTATTATTTATTATTGTGTTTCTGTGTTTATTTCCATCTACATGCATCAACAAAATATTCAGCTTCATCATGATTATTGTCTTCAATTTCATTGTTTCCAATCAAAATATTTTGCTCTTCGATAAATTTCCAGCTTCAAAATTTAATTGATCTAGATTTGCATTATTCTCAATAGATATTATAGGATGTTTGCTAAAAAAGTTATTAAGAGCATCCATTTGAGATTCAATATCATTTTCTATTTATTTATTTATTTTGTTTTTGATTTTAGATGATCGCATAATTATTTCCTAAAAAACATTTCAAACAATCAAAGAGATGAAACAATAGTACATGAATGTTGATTTTAAACCTTTAAGTTAAACATTTGCAATGCTTCAAACGCCAAATTTTAATTTGATCTTAAAAAAATATAAAAGTTATTATTTTTAAAAAGGCAAAATGAATAAAAAAAATACTAATAAAAAAAAAACAATTCACCGTCTAATCGCTAAAATTTCTAAACATGGGAGATTACATAAAAGCTGGTAGGGGTTGTTTTTGGGAAAAAAGATTCAACCAAGAAAATGGTCAATTGTTCTCAATTTTTTAGTTTTTTTTTTACTAAAAACGATTAGACTAAGTAAGAAACTCTATTACTTGGTGTGATAAGTTTTTTAATTACTTCAAAAAATGTTAAGTACACTAATCCTATTAAGTATAAATTTGGATCTACAACCATTTAGTCATTCTCCCCACATTTTCTTGTTTCTTCGGCCTATCACGTTGGCAGTATCCACACACGATTTTTCTTGAAATTCTTCCTTCATGTTGATTGTTAGTGGCACTAAAAGAATGGAAGGTGAGTGTCATTGTCGAACTATCACGCTATAGTGAGCTTTGACAAAGTCTTATACTTCCGCGACCCTTGTGAATTCTTATAAATTTGAGAAATACTCATTTGACTCACTATTCAACTGCTTCCTACGTGTCTGATCTTCATTAGACTAAATCTAATTTGACTACCAAAAATTCGATTGTTTTCCGTTCTCGACTAACAAATTATTTATTTTCAGACTAAACAATATTTATATATTTTATTTTGACTCCAACTCTTATAACAAAAAAACTGGAAAAGTACAAATTGAATAAAGATAAACTACAAAGAAATCATTAAAAGAAAAAATTAAACGAGAAGTTTGAATAAAGATGGAATTTTTTTCATAAAAAACTTCTGACACGCTACATTTTAAAGTAATAATATTAAAAGAATACAAATAAAATTGTACGTTAACATGATAAATGATCGAATCGGATTTCTTATATTTGAGGCAAAAATTAGGTACTACTGCCACTATTAGTAATGACCTTGGTATATATCTTGGTGTACTGATGCTCTACCATTGAACTACCGGGAATTCTTATCAATTTATCTTGGATAAAATGCGAAAGTAACATACTAGTTGAAAAACCTTGACTGATTATTTGCAAGTAGGGCAACCTTAGCTCAAGCATCCCTTTTCAATATACTTGGTTATATTATCTAATCACACCAAATTCTTATGGTTGTGTATGATGAAGCAGAAAATATTTATAGAGAATTCATTTGAGGTACTACTGCAAATCAACGCAAGATACATCTTATCTCTTGGGATAAAATTTGTCGTCTTAAATCAAAGGGTGATTCCGATTTCAAAAGTCTTGGGATGCTAAATATGGCATACATGGTAAAATTATCTTGATAATTTATTGCATATTCCAATAAATTGTTGGTAAAGATTGTTAGACATATGTTCGTTTTTGATATTATTGACAAACATACATCATCAAATAAATCTGACATTGTAAACTGAGAAAAATTTCAGGAACAACAACTCAACCCTACAAACTTGAGACAATTGCTTGGAACTCAAGAAATCAACAAAAGCTTGAAGATTCACAAGCAAATCGATTAGTAAAGTCGATTCTGTAACAGGGTTGAATGATATTATGCAGTCTGGGATTAAGCAATCGATTGGCAACATCGATTTGCACATTCTCTGAAAATCAAGTATGATATCAATCGATTAGGTGAATCGATTGGTACATTTATTAGAAAATAAATTGTGCAAGTCAGAGAGCCAGTTAGCCTTAAATCGATTGGGCAAATCGATTGTTTGATTCACCAGGACTGAACTGGTTGCTTACATCGATTAGACAAATCGATTGGTACATTTACTAAAATTAAAATGTGCAAGTTAGTGGCATGCCTTGCAAGCCAATCGATTTGGCAAATCGATTGATCCAATCATAACTTTATTTTTTGATTGTCTATATCGATTGTCATAATCGATTTCGAATGTCACAGAGCCAAACCAATAATTAGTAAATTGATTAGACAAATCGATTGAACAAAATTAACTTTAAAATGAAATTGGTCTGGGACATACGCAATCGATTAGCACAATCCACTAACATACTTCTTTTGAAATAAGTTTGGCATCAATCGACTTGGTAAATCGATTGAATGAACCAAATAATGTAATGTGCTTCAGACTTAAGTCCATAGTCGATTAGACACATCGATTACGTTGATTTAAACCAACTCTGTAACTTGTTAAATCGGTTAGGCAAATCGATTTATGAAAATCACTGTGTCCCTGGAACCAGTGAAATCGATTGACCAAATCAATTGGTACAAAACGAAAAGGATTGTCGTTGAAAGCCCAAACACATCATTCTAAATCTGAACATGAGAGCAGCTCAGATGAATCAAGCAGTGAGGATGATGAACAACCTGAACTTGGGTTACTTGTCAAGAAGTTTAAGAAATTTCTGAAAAAGAAAGACAGTAAATTCAGAAAACAATCCAGTTCGAAGAACAATGACAGTAAGACAATCACATGCTATGAGTGTGGAAAAACTAGTCATATAAAGGCTGATTGTTACAAGCTGCAGAACAAAAACAGAAATTCTAAAACTACAGGCAAGGAACCAGCTCAGAAAAACAGAAAAGCATATATTGCATGGAATGACAATGAAGAATCCTCCACATCCTCAGAAACTGAAGAAGCAAATATGTGCCCCATGGCTAACACGGATTCTAAATCAGAAAGTGAGGTAAGTTCTCAATATAATCCTTCCTTTAATGAACTGCAAGATGCATTTAATGAACTACATGCTGAATATGTTAAATCTGTTAAGCAGTTAGTTAGCACTAAGAAAATGCTTGAACAATAGTGCATGTTGCATGATCAAATGAAAACTGATTATAGGAAGGTTGAGGACTTATGTGAACAATTAAAAAAGGACTCACATGATAAATCTGCCAAATGCATTGATCTTGAGAATTCTGTTGCATTATTGAAGTCTGATTTATTGAAATTCTCTAGTAGCAAGGATAAACTGAATGATATTCTTAGCAACCAGAGAAATGTCAATATAAAATCTGGACTTGGTTTTAACCAGAATATGCATGCTAATCAGAATAGAACTAAACATGGCATAGGATATGGTAATGTTAAGCATCGCCAGAAATTTATTAAGTCTATTCACATGCATAATGTCTTTGTCAAACCAAAACAGTATGTATCATCTGCTATCACTTGTCATATTTGTTGTAGAAAAGGACACTATGTTTACAATTGCAAATATAAAAGACTTGCTAACAGAGGATGTAAACAGATTTGAAAGATTAAGACACAAGATGTTGAAACTCACCCTCCAGGACCCAATTTAAATTGGGGACCTAAATTGAGATTCTGATTTTATTGAGGTATGCTTGAGATCCACGAAACACCAATGGTATCTTGATAGTGGAAGCTCAAAGCATATGACAGGGGACAAGTCAATGTTTCTGTCCCTAAACCTAAAAGAAGGTGGATTTGTAAAGTAAGGCGATAATAACAAGGGCAAGATCTGCGGTGAAGGTAACATTGGAAGCGAATCAACTGCTATAATTAAAAATGTCTTATATGTGGAAGGGCTGAAACATAACCTTCTAAGTATAAGTCAGCTGTGTGACAACGGTTTTCAAGTAAGCTTTTCACCACTCTCTTGCACAATTGAGAACAAAACTGATAAAAGCATGAAATTGGTAGGTGATACAGTTAACAACATTTACATGCTAGATTTAACTATTGTGCCTGCTGATTCTGTTTGTTGCTTATTATCGAATGCTGATGAAACATGGTTATGGCATAAACGTATTGCACACATTCATATAGATCATTTGAATAGACTTGTTAGCAAACAACTAGTTGTAGAACTCCCTGACAAGAAGTTTACTAAGGATAGGTTATGTGCTGCTTGTAAACAAAGTAAACTTGTCAAAACCTCTTTTCCCCCAATAGACATGGTCAAAACCAATAGGGTTTTGCAGCTGCTCCATATGGACCTCTTTGGTCCATCCCAAGTGAGAAGTTTTGGTGGCAATTTGTATGGTTTCGTGCTAATTGATGATTATTCTAGATTCACCTGGACCTTCTTTCTGACTCATAAAAGTGACGTTTTTTCTGTTTTCAAAAAGTTTGCAAATTTGGTGCAAAATGAAACAAGTCAGAAAATCATGTCCATCAAAAGTGATCATGGAGGTGAATTCCAAAATGATTCTTTTGATACTTATTGTGAACAGAATGGTATTCATCACATGTATTCAGCCCCTAGGACACCACAGCAAAATGGTGTAGTTGAAAGGAAAAATAGGTCTTTGGAGGAATTAGCTAGGACCATGCTTAAAGACTCCAACATACCTAAATTTTTCTGGGCTGATGCAGTTAGCTCATTTAAACTAATCAATTAGGTAAATCGATTAGTGTATGCAGTTTCAAGATTCAAGAAAAACAAGATTCGTGAAATCGATTGTATAAATCGATTAGTGTGCTTTATAACTTTAATGAATCGATTGGCCAAATTGATTCATGTGTTGTTTTTCTTGAAACTATATAAACTGCATTCACTCTATTCTTCTCATAACTTGTGAATAACATTTTTGATAATACACCTTCACAACATACATATAATACTACTAATCCTTTCTCAACTGATATTACTTTGAACATCTTTTTCAGCCTTGAACAATCTACATTTGTGATCAAAAAGGATTGAAAAAGACTGAATTGAGAAAGATAGCTTTGAGAAGAAGGAAGATCAAGAACTTTGTAAAAATGATCTATTTCAATTTCTGTAACCAAATTACTTTGAGAAAATCCAGTTACAACTGGTGGTGATCTTCGAGGTTGAGGGCTATCAACAAGAAGACACTTGACTGTATTCTTGGTAGAGTTTATGGGATTTAAACTCGGGAATTCAGGGAAGGGAAAGATAGAACAGGGAGAATAGTTTAAGATTGAGGCGAGGCGCTGTGTAAAATCTGTAAACTGATTCTAAGAAGTTCTATTGGAAAGGCTAAGATCAGGTTCGATCTTAGGACTGGATGTAAGCCGTCACAACGCGGCTGAACCAGTATAAATATCTGCGTACACTTTTCTTTCCCTTATCTCGTTTAAATTTCTGCAATTATTGTGTTTTTGACATGGATTGAATGCATGATAAAGATTCTGTGATAAGTGTCTTTGCATGATTAATTGTCTTGACATGATTGCATGAAAATCAATATCTTGAGTAACAATTGTTTTTGATGCATTTCTCCATATAATCAATAACTGATAGTGTTTGACATTCATTAGAATTGATTATTAGGGACCTTCTGTAATCTTGTGTTTAGTAAATCTACAATTTATTAAACTGTTGCGCATATTGTTAGAATAGAAATCTTTCTGCATATATTTCTGTAAAACTGAGGTCATAATCTCCATCAAAGATTATGAGAGCTAAGTATACTTTAACTCTTTCATAATTCCTTATCTAAACTTTCGTGCTAATTCCTCCTCTACATGGAAAGATATTGCAAATGTCTGGGAGGATATCAAGGAAAATGTCACTTGGGTTATTTATGATTGTCATACCACATGATTTATGAAAGACCTTGGATTATAGGTTACTCCAACCTCTAGACCCACTTATCTGGTGTTATTTCAAATGAAGAATATGATTTTTTTTAGCATTTAATTATAGTATTGCGACTATTAAACCCCTACTCCATAAAGATGTGATTTTTGTTGTTGGAATCTTACCTACTCCTCAATTCTCTGAAAAATATTACAATCTCTCTTGATTCCATTTTATTTTTATACTACTTAAAGTTGGAAAAGTCTTAATCATTATAAATTTTTCTTTGAAAATTGGCTCACAATAGACTCTTTACTAATGACAAAAGACATTCTAGAAGGATTTCCACTTCTAATCTTTGCTAGCATTATAGTGATTATCCAAAAATCATTATGCATATGTTAAGAGAGACTTGTGAGAAAGTTAAATATTTCTTAGATTGGAATTTATCTAGCAAGGCTATTGGTCGAGTTATATCTCAATGAACTATTTTCTTTGGAGTGGTTATGTAGGTTTTTTATATTAATAAAATAAATATAATTTGAATTGAACCAATAAAATATGTTAAATTAAAAATAAAATACAGAAAATTAAAAGAAAAAATACATCAAATTTATATTTTACTATTATTATTATTGTTATTTTAATAAATTTTTATTTATTGTAAAAGAAAATTATGAGGAATTTGTTATAATAATGTGCCAAAAGAGGATAAAGTTGTTATAATAATTTGTTATAATAACGTGTCAAAATAAATAACGTGTTCATGATATTTTGTCAATAAAATAACAATGTATTTTTTTAACAATTTTCTCTTGTTTAACAGTATTTTTTCTTCAATGTAATGAGTTTTATTTTATATTATTAATAGTATTTTGGTTTTTTTTTTAATTATTTTTAATTCATTAGATAATCAATAACTCAATTGTTAACAAAATAATATTAAGTGTTAATTTACCAGCAAAATAGGATTGAGTTGTCAAAATAGTATAACATGTTAAAACGAATGAATTTGTTTTGGCAAATTATTATAACAACTTCCTTCTGTTTTGACACATTATTATAACAAATTCCCTATTTATCTTCTCTAATAAATAAAAATTAATGAAAATAATAATAATAATAATAAAATATAAATTTGATGTAATTTTTTCCTTTATGTTTTTGTATTTATTTAATTTAACGTATTTTATTGGTTCAATTTAATTTATTTTATTTTATTAATATAATCTACTTTATTATTATTATTATTAATATTATCATTTTTATTAAAATTTAGAATATTATTAAAATTATTATTATTATTATTTATTAATGTGCTTTATTATTGTTATTATTTTTCTTATTATTATTATTATTATAAAAATTTATAATGTTATTAAATTTATTATTATTATTATTCATAATAGTATTTTGATTTTTTAAATGTTTTAATTATTTTTAAATTATTCAAATAACAAAAATAATTAATAATAAATACAAATATTCTTTAAATGGCAAAAAATGAAAAATAAAAATTGTCAGAGTACAAGGTCGCATCTCCACGATGCGACCATCTCTTAAAATGAAAGAAAAAAAATCTCATTCAGGAAGTCGCATCCCTATGTTGCAATGAGCAATTGGGGCAAAAAAATAGGGCATTTTTGTATATTTTTTTTAAATTAGGATATTTTGGAATTCAAAATTCAAAAGAGGGATATAGGCATCCAAAACCCTGGTTATGTACGGAATTTAGAAGGATCGCAATAACCTTGTTTTTTTGCGATCATCATTCTTAGACTGAACATTGATTGATAAAACTCTTAATCAAGCACCACCCATTGAGAAAGTATTTCTTCAATAGAAATCTCAACGTCCCTCATATAGTCAAGAAGTAGATTTTGGATGGACTAAACCTTCTGAAGGTTGATTCAAAGTTAATGTCGATGATTCTATTAGAGCTTCTTTTGATAGCTCTGCATGTGGTGGTTGATCTGTTGTTGCACACGGGTCAAATACAATTAATAAAATGTAAATAGAGATAATAACTCGAATCATTTCGCAAGGACTTCTGATATAATAATAATAACCGAATTGAAAGTTGAAATTAAAAGGTAGTTTTTTAGATTTTTGATTTAATAGATGAACAAAACGATTAATCCACTAATTCGAGTTTCAGACCTATCACAGATTCTATCAATGAGTTTAATTTCAAATTTGTGATTCTATTCTAATTTGACTATAGAATTGATCAAACAAGCATAATCAATTCTATGTGAATTTGGTTTCTTTGATTGGATTAAGCATCACAATCATCAAGTGACCCACTATTTAAAATTATTACAAAAGTCTAGATTACGAAATTTGCAATTTAGGCCCAGTAAAATTCAGAGTTGGTATTTTCTTCCAAAACAAAAGTTGTAGCTCTTATTTTTAGCTTTCCAACGCCTACTCGTATGCGCCAATATGATAGAGTCCTCCCAAGATATAAAATTCTCTCAAAGTATTTATACTCAAATTGTTTGGGCTACTGTTTACTCTCAAAGCACATCATGAAAGCTAGCACTACCATAGACTTGACAAGCCTCTATAATCTATATTTGAAACACATGCACATACTGATCAAAATGTCTTTATTCACGTTGTAACATGGCCAAGGTTAATCTCATTTAAACAAATAAGTTGAGCACCCCTACACTTATTTAAAAACTCATTTATCCCCAATATTTGGTCAATTCATTGTTTTTCACTTTAAGGCTTGTAATGAGCTATATAACAAAAAAAAAAATAGGGTAATTAGGCTCAAAGGGGTTTAAACAAATGGATAATTGTAGGGTAGACTTATTTGGCTATAGCTTAATCAAGAAAAAAATGCCTAGATCATTTCAATATATGCATGCTGACAAGAGTCAAGTCAAGTTCTTGCTTAACTAGCAATCATGAGTGATATAACACACAAGAAGAAAAAAAATATGGAAAAATGTATTCTATTCATAATAAGGCTAAAAAATCTCACAAAGGTTAATGACCTATCACAAATGATACACAAATTAGCATTTTAATCCAATTTATTTTACCAAGAATGCAAAGATACAATCCAATGATGCTAGTCCAAACAAACTCTCAACGTTTACAACCACAAAATCTGATGAAAAAGCATGCAGTGCAATGTCTATTTTTATTTTTATTTTTTGAAATATAACAAATAAAATCCCAAAACAAATAAAATCCTAAATACTAAAATCCTAAATAATACCCCCACACTTAAATTACACAATGTCCTCAATGAAAGTAACAAGTATTAAATAAGAGTAAGAAAAAGGAGCTCCTTGTTCAAACATCAATGTAGGTGGGCTTTTCCAAGGAGAGTTCTTCTATGGCAGCATCTTCAAATACATAGCTCTCATGGAATAGCTTGAGGCGTTGTCCATTTACTTTGAACAATTTCTAGGTGTTTTCACTTTTATTTCCGTCGCATCATGAGGAAGAATGTTAGTAACAACAAAAGGGCCAATCCACTTCAATCGAAGTTTCCCAGGCATAATTTTAAAATGGGAGTTGAACAATAAAACTTTTTGGCCAATGGAAAATTCCTTTCTAGAAATCATCTTATCATGAAAATACTTAGTTTTCTCCTTATAGAGCCGAGAGTTCTCATAAGCTTCAAGTCTAAGCTCTTCAAGTTGTTGCAATTGAAGCTTTCTCTCCAAACCTGCTTTCTCCATCTCAAGGTTACAACTCGTGACCGTCCAATAAGCATGGTGCTCTATTTCCCCTAGGAGGTGACATGCCTAACCGAACATAATTCGATAAGGGGGCATCCCTATTTGTGTTTTGTTGGTTATTCTATGAGCCCAAATAGCTTTTTCAAGTTGGTGGCTCCATTCTTTCATGTTTGGCTGCACCATTTTTTCTAATACTTCACGTAAAAGCATCGGTTGTTGACACATCTCACTCCTACGTGGGATTGTTGTTCCTGCTATTTGGCATTGTCAACAAGTTTTATAAGTCTCAAAAGCATCTTTAAACAAAGTGGGCCAAAAGAAACCTGAGTCTAAGACTTTTCTTGTTGTTTGTTGAGAACCAAAATATCCCCAAGCTTGAGAGGCATGACAAAAATGAAGACTAGATTGAGACTCATGATGGGAAACACATCGCCCAATTACCTGATCACTACAGAATTTCCACAGATATGGATCATTCCACACATAGTATTTGGAATCACTTTTAAGTTTGTGTATTTGTGTTCAAGATGCATATGTAGGAAAGACTCTAACAACTAGATAAATAACTAAATCAGCAAACCAAGGAGTTACCTCACACAACTTTAGCAGTTCCTCAATAGGGATGTCATCTTGAATACAGATGGGATCCTCATTGATTTCTATTCTGCTCAATTGATCTGCCACCAAATTTTCAGCTCCACTCTTATCTTTAATCTCTAAATCAAATTCTTGGAGTAACAACATCCATCGGATCAATCTCTGTTTTGCTTCTGGTTTCTTCAGGAAGAACTTCAAAGTTGCATGGTCAGTAAAAACAACTAACTTTGAACCTACCAAATATGATCTAAACTTATCATGTGCAAAAACAATAGCTAAAAGTTCCTTTTTAGTGGTAGTATAATTAGCCTGTGCAAAATATAAAGTCCTAGAAGCATAATAAATAACATAGGCAGCCTTACCAACCCTTTATGCAAGGACTGCTCCCACTGCATAGTTAGATGCATCACACATAATTTCAAAAGGGAGGGTCCAGTTGGATGGCTGAATTATGGGAGTAGAGGTTAACGTTGTATTTAAAAGATATCAAACACCTTTTTGAATTTGTCATCAAAGGTGAAACTGACATATTTTTGCAACAAATTTGACAATGGAAGAGCTTTCTTGTTGAAAGCCTTGATAAAGCGCCTGTAAAAACTAATCATGCAAGATTGGAAAGTGCCAGGAGCATTGCATAGGCCAAAGGGCATCCTAATATAGGCAAATGTGTCGAAAGGTCAAGTGAACGTGGTCTTTTCTTGGTCCTCTGGTGCAATATGGATAGGAAAATAACCAGAAAAACCATCAAGAAAACAATAATGTGACTTACCAGCCAACTGTTCAAGCATTTGATCAATGATTGGTAAAGGAAAATGATCTTTTCTAGTTGTCTGGTTTAATCTCCTGTAATCGATGTATATCCTCCAGCTGTTATGCACTCGTGTGGGGATAAGTTTATTATTTTCTTTTTTAACCATTTTAAGTCCAATTTTCTTAGAGACTACCTGCATCAGACTCACCTATTGACTATCAGAGATGGGATATATAAGGCCTACTTGTAAAAGCTTGGTCACTTCTATTTTTTTACAACATCTAAAATTAATGGGTTATGTTGCCTTTGGGGTTGCCTGACTGATTTTACCCCGTCCTCCAGTGATATCCTATGCATACACATGAATGGGCTAATACCAGCAATATCAGCAAAGATCCATTTGATTGCCTTCCTGTGTTTTCTTAAAATCTGCAACAGCTTCTCTTCCTGTTCATCTTCATGTTTGGCTGAAAGAATCACAGGTAGCTTGTCACTTCCTTCTAAATATGCATATTTCAAATTTTCAGGTGGTGGTTTAAGCTCTATAGTCGGTGGCTGTTCAATGGAGGCAACAACACTAGTGGCCAAAGCTATGTCTGCAAAATCAATTATGTTAGTAGAAATATCAATATTAGCAGAATAATCAACCTGTAAGGCAACTTTGATCTCAGCACACACAGAGCATAATTGAGTATTTGTACATAATTCACAAGTATACGTATCATCAAAACTAGACAATGAAGGAAAATTAGTAGCAAACATGTCGGGGTAAATGTCATCAACCAAATCATCAAGCAATTCAATTTGAAAAAATAGAATGCTTTTCCATGGGGTGTTTCATAGCATCAAAGATGTTAAATTTTACAATGCTATCTTTTAGAAATTTTGCATATCCTTGAATCTGTTTAATTGCATCAAGGAGGGGAATGTTCACTTCCACCTTCCTAAATGTATCCAGGATCTCGTTGTCCTTATCTACCTCGTCCATTTTCTTAGTCTTCACTGCCCTTTGAGGAAAAGGAAATGACATATTTTGCTCAACATCAACAATTTCAAGTATCAAAGTGTCTTTGGCAACCTTGTTATTTTTCACTGTAGTTTCAAGTACCTTTGGTGTTTCAACAGCTTTTCCAGACCTCAATGTAATTGCACTGACATTGGGAGCAATCTTTCCCATAATTGAATAGTGGAATCTATTCTTTGTTGAAATTGGAGATTCTAGACAGTCATCATCTTAACGAGATTCTCTAATGAAGGTGCATTGTTCTCCTGTTGTGGAAAATTTTGTTGTTGTTGCTGTTGTCTAGGTTGTTGTTGTGCATATGAATTCCCCTATCTTAGGTTGGGATGGTTTCTCCAACCAAGATTGTACCTGTTAGATGACATATCACAGTTGGCTTGAGGATTGTATATATTTGTTGCATATGTTTGAGGAGCATCAACAATTGGATTGTAGGACATGAATCTATAGGATGCTATGGAGAAGTGCAAATACCACAGACCACTGCTTGGGTTTTACCTATTTCCATTGTTTTTACTAAAGATGTAAGCTCATGAAGTTTGCCTTCTAAATTCTTGTGAGAAGAAGCTTCAATTTCATTCACACCCCTTGTCATCACTATTGAATTGCTTCTAGTTGTAAACTGTTGAGATTTAATGGACATGTTCTCAATCAAAGTCTTTGTGGCTTCTAGGGCCTTATCAACAAGTGCTCCCCCACTAGCAGCATCCAAAATGCTTCTATCCATAGGTAGCAATCCTTCATAAAACTACTAGATGAGCAACTGTTCAGAAATTTGGTGATGAGGACAGCTTGACACTATTTTCTTGAATCCCTCCCACTACTCATGTAATGATTCCCTGTCAATCTGCATGATGCCACATTTCTTTTCTGATTGAAGCAGCTCGTGAGGCATGGAAGAATTTTTCTAGAAACAATATCTCGATATCATTCCAACTAGTAACATAACTTGGTTGAAGGTAGTATAACCATTCCTTGGCATCATCTTGGAGTGAAAATGGGAAGGCTCTCAGCTTAATGTGGTCTTATGTGACTCCTTGAGGCTTAATGGTAGAACACACAACATGAATTCCTTCAAGTGTTTGTGGAGATCCTCACCTGCAAAACCATTAAACTTTAGAAGCAAGAGCATTAAGCTAGATTTAAGTTCAAATGGTACAGTAACTTCAGGATACGTGATACACAATGCATTATAATTAACATCAAGTGCAACAAGTTGTCTTAAGATTCTATTATTTGCATCAGCCATATTTTGCAGTAAGTTGTCACTTTCACTATCTAACTCTAACTCGTTAACACTAGCAGCTCTATTAAGTTTACGACGTAAATGAAATGTCATATCTATTTCAAGTTCAAAGGAATGAAGATTCACAAAACTAGTCCTAGTCATGCATCATCATAACAATGCAATGCAAAATAACAATTCTGAAAATTTCAACAATGTCCCTATTGCTAAAATTGAAATGAAAAGTCGAAAACCCTATCAAATAAAATCATAAAAATATAAAAATAGCACCAAAAATTTCAAAAAAACAAATAAAGGCAATGGAATTTTTTTTTCGAATTTTTGGAGAGTATGAAAATTCAGAGCAATCTGAGACAGCCGCCTGAAAATAGGGTTTTTATCAGTTAATATTGTTATCAGAGAGTCCCCAGCAACGGCGCCAATTTGATCTGTTGTCGCAGACGGGGTCAAATACAATTAATAAAATGTAAATGAAAGTAATAACTCGAATCGTTTCGCAAGGACTTCTGATATAATAATAATAATAATAATAATAATAATAATAATAATAATAACCGAATTGAAAGTTGAAATTAAAAGGCGGTTTTTTAGATTTTTTATTTAAGAGATAAGCAAAACGATGTGAATTTGGTTTCTTTGATTGAATTAAGCATCACAATCATCAAAATATTACAATTAATGATCAAGCGTCGCAAAATTATCATTCAACTAAATTAGAAATCGAAACCAAATTATGTCAAATAAATTTAATCGATCCTATTGAAATTCAATTTAAGCAATCACAATAACAATATAATCAAATAAACAAGAATAAAATTATTAATCTATATTGACAGTGTAACCTAAATCTCAAGGTGTTGATGAAACTCTTAACTCGTGGATTAATCTTATAAAATTAGTCTTCCATGAAATTAAAATAAAAATTATTTATTTCTTGTGGAAATCTGAATCCTAATTTTTCCATCTTTAGAAAAGAAACAAAACTACCAATATATAGTACTTGATATTGGGCTTTAGGGTTTAGAGTTTAAAACCAAGTGACCCGCTATTTAAAATTATTACAAAAGTCTAGATTACAAAATCTGCAATTTAGACCCAGTAAATTTCGAAATTGGTCTTTGCTTCCAATTCAAAAGTTGTAGCTCTGACGTTTAGCTATCCAATATCTACTTGTATGTACCAATCTGATATCCTGACCTCAAATTATAGCCTATAGAGTGAACAAGAGTCAAAATACAAATGATAAACTTATAATGCAAATAATAAAATTCAAATTCGACTCAAAGTTTAGAAACAAGCTATTAAGAGCTTTTAAAATACAACACTAAAAAACTAGAAACATGTGCCCAAATGCTATGGTCAAATTTCCCCACACTTAAATTTTTGCACTATGAGCAAAACAATGCACGCGATTCCAAATATTCTTACGAATGTAAAGTGGTGAGAGAAAACAAAAATATTTCTAGCTTAAGGCAATCATGAATAGTTTTGTTATTACAACCAAGGAAAACAAGAGGACAAGTTAACTAAAGAATGCATCATAAGTGATAGAGTCCTCCTAGGATATAAAATTCTCTAAAAGTGTTTGGGATACTATTTACACTCAAAGCACATCATGAAAGCTAGCACTACCATAGCTTTGACAAGCCTCTATAATCTATATTTGAAAGACATGCACATAATGATCAAAAGGTCTTTATTCAGGTTGTAACAATTAAGAGGATAAATGAGAAAATCCTACAGAGACTAGGCCTGAAAACGTTCTACGATTCGTATTTTGAAATAGGATTGGACTTTACGAATGTTTGGTATGAGAAATTCATGATATTGTAGCCTAGAGATAGATGCATGTCATGAAACCAATTAAATTTGTTGCAAAGGCAGCAATTTGAAAAGAGAACTCTTGTACCGTAAAACATAGTTCTAATCTTAAATCCACTAAGGAATTAAGGGTTACTTTGAAATTAAAGGTTCTTTCACTAAGACATTAGGGCAAGAATAATAAAGAGAATTTGGTAATAATTTAATAAAGGAATCCTGTAACTAGGATCAAATTAGACTCCAAGGTTGGATTCAAAGTAAAATTCATCCAAGACATTTTTCTTATTATAAAGGATGAATTTTATCATTTTTGTTAATTTCAAATATTATTTCAATCAATTTAGAAAAAATTTGTTCAATTTTAGTAATTAAATAAACCTTGATAGTAAAACGAAATCCTTGAGTTTGACACTTGGTACTACCATTTTATTATTACTTACAACGATTTAGTACAGTTGCTGAAACGCTATCAAGTTTTTGGCACCGTTTATAGAGATTGCCATATCACTATTGAGTATAATTTATTTACTTAATTGAATATTTTTGCTCTACAATAAAAAATTTCTATTTATTTTAATTATGTATTTTTTTATTTTAAAACTATTATTACTCACAATTTGTCTAACCTTGTATGCGAGGCTAGTCCTCAGCTGAACTTCTCTTTGATCCCGAAATTAAAAAACTGCGAAAGCAAATTGAAAGGCGGTTTGAGAAAGGAGACAAATGGGAAAACAGTTAGTAGTGGAAGAAGAGGATTTAGGGGATTTCTTCATATTTACGAAAATGGTCGATCCATCACCACCTGAACGCACCATCGACGAGTATGGTAATCAAAACATAAATCATGCTCGGTTGGCCATCCATAACCCACCAGTTATAGTCAACAAGTTTGAAGTGAGTCTCTCTCTATGCCGAAAGTTGAAGGAGATTCATTTTGTCGGTAAACATAACAAAGATGTCAATAGACATCTCACAAATTTCTTTGAACTATGTGAAACAGTTAAGGTGGACAGTTGTTCTTAAGTAGGCAAGATGTTGAGACTATTTCCATTGTCATTGAAAGATGATGCTAATGAGTGACTTAATTCCTTTTTTGACGATAGCATCACCACATAGGATGCCCTTAAGATAAGTTCTTGGAACAATATTTTACCTCAGTTGTGTTTGTTAGAAAATGGTAAGAGATTTCCATTTACAAACAGAAAGAAGGAGAGTCTAATCGTGACACTTACAAGATGTTCAAGAGTATACTAGCAGAATGCCCCAATCATGCTTATGACGACAATGCTCATATGCAAATATTATGTAACGGTTTGAGGCCTAGCACTAGAATTATGTTGGATGCAACAACAGGGGGTTCTTTGAATGACAAGATCGCATCAGAAGCACGCAAAAATATCAAGATCGTGGCATCAAATGAACAAATGATGTTGTACGATAGATGTGATGGGTCAACAAGAGGTATACTAGAATTTAATGTTATAGATGCTTGGTTGTCTCAAGGGATGTTGCCCTACAAACAAATACAAGATGTAATTGTCGTTGAGATAAAGAAGGGGGTGGCAACTCTAAATATACAACCCCAAGTGGCCTTTGTCAAACTAATGAAACATATTGGTTGTGACTTTTGTGGTGGAGCACATACAAATGGAGCTTGTGAAACATTTGATGAAGATGATACAGAAGAACTAGAAGATGTGAATTTATGGGTAATAACAGGAAGCAGAACAATATGTACTCTAGTACGTATAACCCTAGGATCCCTACTATAGTACATACAATCCCTACTCAAGTTAGGATCGTTTCTTCAACCAGGATTGCACATGTTAGATGACAAATTCATAGTTGGCTTGAATCTTCTTGCAATGTACCACAAACCTCTGCTTGGGCTTTACTTATTTCCAATTTTTTTACTAAATACATAAGTTCATCAAGTTTGCTTTCTATATTCTTGTGGGAAGAAGCTTGAATTTCATTCACTCACCTTGTCAACACTGTTGAATTGCTTCTAGTTGCAAACTCCTGAGAATAAATGGGCATGTTCTCAATCAAAGTTTTTGGTGCTTTTAGGGTCTTATTGACCAGTGCTCCCCCACTAGCAACATCCAAAATGCTTATATCCGTAGGTAGAAAGATTTCATAGAAATATTGGATGAGCAATTGTTCAGAAATCTTGTGATGAGGACATCTAGATACTAATTTCTTGAAGCAGCTCTTGAGGCAGGGAAGGATATAACAATGAAATATAAAAAATTAAAGTGAAAAATGAGAAGTGAACATTCCAACGCATCATGAGAATATATCAATATTGCTAAAATTAAAGTGAAAAATAGAAAACCATATCAAATAAAATCCAAAATATTTAACATTAACACAAAAAATTTCTAAAAATCAAATGAAAACAATAAAAAAATTTATTTGCAACTTTTTGAGAATATGCAAAATTAAAAAAATGGGTTAAATGAAGGAATTTGGAGTTTGTGTGATTTTCTGGAGAAATTTCAGGTCAATCGCCAGAAAATCGGGTTTTCTTTACTAGCAACAAGTCTATCCGACCTGTAGAGCAACAAAACAAGAAAAAAAATTATTAGGATGGTTAGTAATACTCTAAAATTGGTTAATATTGTTATCAGATAGTCTCCAACAACGACGCCAATTTGAACCGTTGTCGTACATGGATCAAATACAAGTAATAAAACATAGGTAGAGGTAATAACTCAAGTCGTTGCAAAAGGACTTCTGATATAATAATGTTATCCAAATTAAAAGTTAATATTAGAAAAGGGTTTTTTTTTTAAATATTTTTGTTTAAATAGATTAGCAAAATGGTTAATCCACTGATTCGAGTTTCAGACCTAACACAGATTCTATCATTGAGTTAAATTTCTAATTCTTTATTTTATACCTATTTGACTATAAAATTGATCAAACAAGCGTAATCAACCCTATGTGAATTTGGTTTATTTGACCGGATTAAGCATCACAATCATCGATGTATTACAATTAACGATCAAACATCGGAAAATTATAATTCAATTAATATAGAAACTGAAACCAAATTATGTCAAATGAATCTAATCAATATTATTGAAATTAGAATTAAGAAATCAAAATAACAATAAAATTAAACAAAGAGAAATAGAATCATAATGCAAAATTAACATTATAACCTGAATCTCAAGGTGTTGATGAAACCCCGAAACAGTAGATCAATCTAAGAAATTTAGCCTTCCATAAAATAAATAAAGAAATATGTTTCTCTATCTCTTTCTCTATCCGAAAATAGCATGTCTCAAATAGAAGAAAACACTGAATATATTGTACTCAATTTTTGGGCTTGTAAAACAAGTGGCCCACTACTTAAACTTAGTACAAAAGCCCAAATAATAAAATATGCAATTTAGGCCCAGTAAAGTTTTGCATTGGGTTTTTATTCCAACACAAAAGTTGTGGCTATGATGTTTAGCTTTCCAACACTTGCTCGCATGCGTCAATCCAATATCGAGAGCTCAAGTTATGGCCTACAAAGTGAGTAGGGGTCAATATGCAAATAATAAAATTAAAATTCAATTTCGACCCAAAATTTTGAAACAAGTTAAAAAAATTTGACACGTAGAATTATCCTTGTTCACTACTAACTTGGCCACATCCAGTCCCCTCATTAAGAAGACTTTAATCCACTAATTCAAATATCTCAAATTACAAACACCTAACCCTCAAAACTAGTCTTCCCAAATAGCCTGACAACTCCAGACTTTTGAAGAACTAGCCACCTTGACCCTACAAGTTAAGTTTTCTCCTAACAACCTGACAACCTCAAATTGAAGATGGAACTAAACAACTTTCAGGTTGAATACAAAAGATTGGAACTTGAGTAGCTGCTTCTAATAAAACTAGTAATAATAATAACTCTCACACTCTAATAAAAGAACACTCAAAATATTTCTAACTTGAATAAGTGTTTCTCTCTTTGAACTCTAAGACTACTCTTTTCTACTTTTCGATGATTGTCTTCTTCAGTCTTGAGTATCTATTTATAGTTAAAAGTTGGGCTTCGATTTAGTCTATGTTTAATTCTGAATTGTATTTTGTTCAGATTGCGTTTGTAAATTATTCATATTGATTATGTTCATATTTTATGCATATTGTGTCTGTGAAATCTTCAGGTTTATTTTATTCATCACTTGTTGTAGATAAATTTCGATCAAATCTTCTTAAAATCTTCTACAAATCTTGACCATATCTTCTTGCATACTCTTTGAAATCAAATATATTGTTCTCATAAAATATTTGTGTCATCATAAAACTCTGAGAATAAAATAAACTTGGTTCCAACGGTTACTTCAAAATAATTACTTTCATCAAAGTAGTGACTATCTTGAGTTTTGAGTGTTTTTATTTAAGCTTAGACTTTTTTAACAGAGGCAGATGATTAAATGCAATTAGAGCATTGCTTGTATTAGATAGAGACACTCGAGGCGCGTTTTAGAGCGCATTCACTAGACTTAGAATACCGAAATTGGAGTGGAGTCTTGGTGTTCCTTTAACTTAGATAAAACATCACATAATTAGCGCAAAATCGTATAAAATAATTTGATTTGCACAGTTAAACATAACATTGTGCTTTAAATTGTTTCCACAAAATAATAGTTATCATCAAAACGAGTAAGAGTCATAGTTTTTCAAATAAACTTGATTCTAATATAATCAATGATTAAATCAGTGTAATTCATTGTTGATATTGAATTATTAAACAAAATAATTTATGATAAAATTACTCCTAGAGTCAACAAATCTCTATTTATATAGAATAATAATAAAATAATATTTGTAATTTGTAATGATTTTATCATTACACATTGTAATGATAACTTCTTAACTTCAGTTGTAATGTTCCACTTAAACGGTCAACTTATTTTGCTGACCAAAGAAAAAAAACAAAAACTACATGAAATATATAGTTAGTGAAGAAATAGAAAATCTAAATATTTAATTCATCTAAGAATCACAAGAGAATAATTTATTTAATTAAATCTTAAAATTACCTAAAAAATATGATAACTAGGATAAAGAGCTATCAAGTATAAACAACAATTTAGAAAGAACATGATAATAACTGAAATTTGTCAAATGAAAAACACCATTACATACAACTATATATTTTCAGTGGTGATATAATTGTTCCAAAGTTAGAAATTAATTGTATACAATTAATTTTATCAAAAAAAAAAATTGTACAAAATCAATTAATGTGTGCTTTTTTTAAGGCCATAAAAGAGATGGTAAAATATCCCAATAATTGAGTATAAATGCCAAGACTTAACCACTCAGCCAATGTTTACATAAACATATTATACCTCTTATTACCTTTTTTCCTTTTTCCCCAGATTTTTTCTCTCTAGAGATTATAGCTACGACTAATTATATAATATTGATGATATTTATCCTACAAATCTCAGTTTATATATACTATGTTTTATAATTTGTAAAACAATAATAATAATTGTAGGTTACAAAAATTTTATGCTATTTTTTTAAAAAAAAAAGTTCTTATTTAAAGGGGTAAAAATGTCAAATTTATAAATTTAGTAGTCTAAGTAAATAATAAATAAAAATATGATGTTACCAAAATTTGATATCATATATATATATATATATATATTACCATAAACGTCCTGGTTTCAAGAGTGAATGTCGACGTGATGATATAAAACTACATAGATGAAGTAGATAATTTTGTTGTTAATAAGAAAACTGTTTGAAAAACTAATTGAATGTAAGCAAAATTCATAATAAATAAATAAATAAATAGAATTTTTGATGCACAAGATCAGCCTGAGTTGTAAGTGCAGAGCATACTTAATATGCAACAATAAAATAAGAGTTCTAACAATGCAAGATATTAAAACATGAATAAGATTAATACATGATTAATATTTACAATGATTTTGGAATACTTAAAAGAAAATATTACAAGTTTTTGAAATATTGGAGACACTCAAAGATTTCTAACTCTCTGTGTTTTTCTTCGTGCTAAAACTCTATGCCTTGGAAGTGAAGGCGAGCCTTCCTTTTAAAGGAAATGAATCATTCTTTTGCTGACTTGTGTAGCGGAGGAAATGATGAGATTCCTTCTACTGTTTGCTTTCGTTACTAGTGGTAAAAAATGAATTTTCCACGAAATTTGCATTTGTGTTTTTTTAAGTCCACAAGCAAAACTGGGCTAGGCCCAATACATGAAGGACTAATTAGTTTTTTCGATACAATTTTTTAATTGGGCTTAAAATATCTAGACCAGTGTCTTGAATATTTGATAGGGGTGAAGAGACCAAAATAGTCGTATTCATTATCATCTCCCAAATTAATCTTGCTTTCGGAATTAGTACTTGAGGAAGCTTTTGCGGGTTGAACCTTGCTCTTGAGAAGTTGGGCCATGACCTCAAAGTATTCATCTTCAATTTTTGTTGTGGGTAACTGAGTTTGTGCAAATGATTTTTGAGCCAAGAATTGAGTTTGCATCGGGTGAGGCTTCTGCAATCCCTGTTTTTGAAGCCATGTGAATACGACTTGTTTTTTGATACTTGGTGGAATAGAAAATTTCGTCCATCATTTGACTTTGAACCTTCTGACGAGGATTGTTTGGCCGTTCTTTTGAACAATTTCAAAATACTAGGCTAAAACTCATTGTAAGATGAATTTTGTAGAGAAGAGCATTAAAGGATAACAAATGTGTTCTCTGTTTGTGGGTTTGTAGTGTGTTTTGTATAGTTGGAAGATTTCTTGGACTTCCAGTTTTAAGATAGCTGGAATTGAGCCATATAGTTTACACCAATGGGAAAACCATTGGGGAATTTTTGAAGGATCCATAATTAGATTAAAGAAAAATAGTCAAGTATGACTATATTTTTGGCTTTGGATGAGGAAAATATTATACCAGGCCTGTTGGTAGTTCTAGAAATAGAAAGTCCTACAGTGGTTTATTGTTGTTTTGAAAAACCAGCTTTGTGCAAAAATCTTTGAAATGACTAATTGAAGACTTTTATTATAAAAATGGTCCTTTATTATCCAAATGTTTTGAAATTCTGTTTTAACAAAATACTCAAATTATGGTTTGAAATTTGTTAAGAAAACATGGGATTCATTAAAATCACTTGTGAAAATTCCTTCTATGGGAGTTTTGAAAGAATATTTTGAATGTTTTGAGAACGAGTTTTTGAAGATGAAGACTTTCCCCTCTCTTAATTTTGAAGAAATGGCAGTACATTTAAGAGACATTCAATCTTTTTTTTGGAGCATTTGGAGCTCTGTGATTTTTTTGTAAACAAAGCTTTTCTTTTGTTATTGAAGCTTCTAGTGCTTCAATGTTTTGAGATTGAGAAACTTGTTGGCTGTCAAGCCATTTTTTAATTTGGTTTCGGTATCCACCCTACAATCATCTAGTAAGTGTTAACCATATTGAAATTCAAATAGATTATCCAAAATCACATACATAAATCATAACATATAAATTAAGAAAAATTATAATATTAATCATGATCCACCATGAACTAGTTTTAATTCATATTTAAAATTATAACGACCACAAATGTCGTCTTTTAGAAGTAGATGCTAATAGTCATCTTAATTTTTATGATTGAGATATTGACTTAAATGATACCAGTTTGATAAAAATAAGAAGAAGAACAAAAAAGTATCATGTATTGAATTGACATCATCCAGGTGACCATATTATTCATAAAGATGAGGAAAATCATGAGAAATTACTTTTGAATAATGTCGTTAACCATCATTAAAATTTATGATTATTTTTAAGTTTTAATTCACGGTAGACCACTTATAAATGTAGTCTACCTTAAAACTCACCATAAATTAATATCAAAATGTGTACTTTTTTTAGAAGAGGGTTGAATTTATAGTTGTATCTAAAAAGGGAAAAAAAGTGCTAGAAGATAGACTGCCATCTTATTGATGAACGGTAGCTAGGGTTAATATGATCTAATAAGATAATTTGAATTTGTATTCATCTGCTAAGGGTCCAAACCTCTGAACAAACAAATTAAAAGAACGACCCAATCCATCATGGGTCATTCATAAACGAAAGCCCAAAATAAATAATATTCATTAAATGCTTTGTTATTAATTAGAATTTAATAGTTGATAATAATAATAATAATAATAATATTAATTTATATTTTAATTATTGATTAAAGTTAAATAATCCAAAAAATATAATTCAACAATTGTCCCACTCGGATAACCCTCATCGATTATTAAGATATATACAATTTTTTAAAATAAGAATATCAACTATTTACAGAAGCACTTATCACAAAGTAGAATAAGAAAGAAGAGCTTTAACAATGTAGAAAATAGGATCCGATATCAAACAATACATCATAAAACTACTATAATTTTATTAAGAAATATGTGTTCCAATAATGGTCTAAGTATCTAAAATGCTATAACAAACTCCATTAACTCAAAATATCAAAATACTTTAGTGATGAGTCGTCATCGATTCTTGTTTTTAAGTAATTTATTATTAGTTTTATTTATTTTTATTTAATTTTATAAAGGAGCATATGTTAAAGAATAGTTGTTAAGAACAACTTTCAAATACTTTCTCAAAAACAAGTTTGACTCAAGTCAATCCTCTTGATTGAACCATCTACAAGTTGTTATGAATTATTGTCTATGAAATGAGAATGACCCTTTCTTATTTTGTTTTCTTTAAAAAAATTCAGTTTTGTTTACATTTTATAGTTTTTAGTTTTCACTGACGTGTAGCAATGAGATACTGTTCAGAAACAAGGGTTATGACTTGTTTGTTGATTGCATTTAATAAACAAGGATTATAAATGAAAAAATGAACAAGGATTATGCCTATTTTCCACACATTTTTTTCTGCATATAAAAGAAGAATAAAAACCAATAACACAAACCACTAAATATTTCCTACCGTCAGTGTAATACATAACCGTTAGTTTTCCAATTTTATAGGCTCATTGCTTACTTTGTAAACTGCAGAAACATGATAATGAACTTATTGATAATGAGAAACTATATAAACCACTAACTACTTGATTCACTTTATTGCTAAATTTTTAATTTCTCTGAAGCCACAAAAAGGAAATATGGTTCTTTGATAATATTTATAAAATGAACCAAAGGTACCTTAATTGATAAACAAAGAGAGTGCAAAATGTTAGATAGACAATCACCATCAAGATGAGCTGAGACAGAGGAGAAGGACCCTGCTAAGTGTGTTAACCATTAAATATAAAACAGAGACAGCTTGATGATGAATCAAACAATAAGAACTGGTACAATGAAGTCAAACGATTATCAGCAAGGTCCATTGCAAGTTTGGCTGTCCAAAGCCACAAAATCATTGCACTAAGAGATACATGTTTACGTGGCTTGTTTTCTTTCTAAATAACTTATATTTGAGAGGTAATATGATATTATGACATTTCAAACTATACTAATACACCTGCAAACAAATAATTACTTTCCAGCCATAAAAAATATGCAAATAGTAGTTGTACAGTATGGTGTCAAAATTTGTTGATGGGCAGAGAGATCAAGAGCTGAGGAACATACTAGCTACATCATGTTTCCAGCTTCTGTATCAATTCATGGCACCCAGTTCCCATCTTCACTGGCAAACCAAGACAAATTCTAGCAGAAGGAGAATCCAAATTGTCCACCTGCCCGTGACAAGCTGCTTCAACAATGAAATTTGACGCTGTCTCGAAACATATTTTGAGGAACGGGGATGTAGAATCTGCTATGCTCCCCTTTCTGCTCATAGGGCGATAGCAACCGGAGTGTGTCATAAAGTCAGCAATAACCATCAAGTGTCGGATATTAACCGATATTCCATAAGACTTGAAAACATTTTGTACTTCCCTGATGATGGTTTCTTTGGCTGCTTCCACCCCGTAAGTGCTTAGAATAGCGTGCACGTTGTTTGAATAAACATACCTAACATTAAGATCATCTTGCATCTCCCAAAATGATTTAAAATGTATGCCAGATGTTTGAAGTGCTGGTATTTTCTCTTTCACTGATGAGGGAATTTCTTCTCTTTTACTATCATCTTCACCATAGTAGATTACACCACTTTCTTTACATGTAATAGCTTTACACTGACCAACTTTTCCAAAGTTCTGGATACAAACCTTCTCGGCTGTTTTCTGAGCAATCTGCAAAAAGATAATTTGAAATAAGTGAGTTCTATATGTAAAGCAAGCACCAAAATAGAAAATTGACATATTACTTCCTGATTTTATTTCACTACATAATTTCATTAGAAATTAGTTGTAATTACTTTTTAGTCCACATAACAAAGGATGCCGTACTTCCCTACCCTAAACAAGTAACAACAAAATGCCTTGTCATGAATCAATCGTAGTAACAGAACATTTAAAGACAGAACACCAATTGTGAGGCTAGCTGTTATGAGGAAGAACAAGAAGAGGAGAAATTGGAAAAGCTTAATGTGGAACAAGATGAACGTGAGTACAACTCGTTCCATAGGTGTTATGGGGCAGTCGCTGAACGAAAAACCTTGGACAACTACTAATATTAATTGACACAGGAGCTACCCAGTACCCGTAAGCACATACTCCCTCTAGTCTCTTACATAAGAAAATTTTTGGATAAATCTTTTATCCTAAACAAAAGAAAAAGTTACAAATTTCAAGATGTATTTATTGTTTAATTGTTTTTTATATAGAAATGCAATCTTGTTCATGCTTCGGATTTGTCGATAAAGGGTAATTGAAGATGCAAGAATTTTTAGAAAGTTAGGAATGGACAGAGTAGTAGCAAATAGAAATCCATGCTCAACCTACATTTTTGCAGTCGGGTTATTTAAAAAGAAGTTCACTACTAAACAGAAAATGATTTGCAGTAGAAAGTACCTGAGCCAACAATATGTGAGGTTCACCCATAAATTTAAAGTGGATCTCAAAACGCCTCCTCTCAAATTTCACATACACTCTCCTGTCAAATTTTTTGCTCACAGGTCCAAATTTTATCTTTTCAGATTTCGAATTTTCTTCAGGTCCTTGAGAGTAATTGGCATCAAGTGTCACCTTTTTATCCTTCTCATTAACTTCAATATCACTGCCATCCTCATCACCTTTTCCATCCTCATCATCTTTGCCATCCACATCATCTTTTACATGCTCATTATCTTTGGCATCCTCAACACCTTCCAAGTCCTCTGACAGCTCACCATCTTCAAGTGTTTCCTCTTCAGGACCATCATCATAATCAACGTCATCCACAACTTGTCGCTTACTCTTTTGAGCATCTAAACCGAGATCTTCAGCCCCCTCTGTGTCGTCAGCATCACCGTCATCGTCCTCATCATCATTAGTTTCACCATTGCTAGGATCATCTTCTGCACCATTTGAAGAATTTGGTTGTGCGTCTGTCTTAAAATTTGTTATGCCACTAATTTTAGCCAGCAGTGCAATGTTGTTTTCTATTGCATCCTCCAACCCTCTCACAAAGGAAACTGTAAGAGTTTCTTCCCAGTCTTTAAGCGTAACATCAGTGTATTTTGGATAGTGTTTAGGTTTATGCAGCTTCATCATAAGCTTATATATACTGCAAATACGACCATCTTGAACAGTTACTGGTACAACAGAAACTTTCATACTCTCAATTATGTCAGCTACAGTAATCTTTTTCATTTTGTCAGCCAGGCAAATAGCATCTTCCCTGTAAACAGAAAATTCATCAAAATTTATGCTGCTATGTAGAAAAAACAAGTTTACATAAAAAGTAATGCACAAACACAAAAAAAACGACACTGGAGAACCGAGAACAATGTCAGCATCTCACATAGATTTATTAGGTCTCAGGGGGCATGTCATAAAGGGAGTCTTGATGTGAGCAGAGGCTGCCGTCAGGATCTCTTGCAAACGTGGAATTCCAAGAGTCACATTCATTTCACCTCGACCAGCAAGGTGGAAAGTATTCAAACTGAGTACAAAATGAAAAGACGAAGATAAAACGGTTACTCAGCCACACAAAAATTACTTTTAAATTTAACAAAATAACGAAGGAAAACAAACAGATATGCAATCCTAACCCTACTAGCTCCTATACAAGGCACAAATTTCATATATATACAAGACTTTTGCAATTATTGAGAATTTAATGGCCATCAAACACAATTTTACCCACTTCCAACCATTAAAATTTATTGTTTAGCTTGTTTTATTTTGTTCCTTCCAAATTGTAACAACAGAAGAATAGCAGGCTCAACAAGAAGAGGCAATAACATCTCTAGAGGTTGTTATAGTTGTACAAGATCATAAGAAAGTGGATATAAAATAGCACCAATCAATGACACCGAGTGATTGGAGTGGGAGCAGAGGGCATGGTAATGTTCCAATTTAATAAACAATTATTCCCTTAGTCAGGTTCTTGGGACAAAACCAATTTGAACTAGCTCTCTACTGAACATGGTAATGCACATAGTAGTACTGAGTGAAGGAAAACAAGCATGTTTAGTTGTCACTAAGTTAGATCAACAAATATAATTTACTAAAATGTCAACGGCAGCTATTTAAGGTTTTATTGACCTTGTGACAATACTAAAGCTCATGTGGTTTAAGTGTATCGTCAACTACTATTTATTTTTTAAATGACCTCTATTTCCCATAAATGATTTGCTAAAGCTTTTCGTGAGCATATATGTTCCTAGCCAATTAAACCTCAAGATGAAATATCAACTTAAAATATTGTGCTTATCTGAAGCAGCTATATGGTTTCCAGTGATCACAAAAGACTGGGATCACAATTTAAATATTCATGTTTTTTCGTGAAACAGATTGATCAAAAAGACATCTTATTGTTACATGCTATGTACAGAGAAAACAAGGACAAAATCTATGACGATTTAAATAACTTACGTCATCTGAGTTGCAGGTTCACCAACAGACTGAGAAGCTAACACACCAACTGGCTCACCTGGTTGAGCAAGACTTGAGACGTACTTGTGTTCCATCAACTGCAGGAAATTTGTCTGTGTCATTGAACCGGAATTTCTTTGTTTTGAAGAGAAATCACGAATGAATTTTTCTGCTTTTCCTTTAAGAGCATCAGGCAGCTTGTTAATATATGGACTGGAT
Organism: Cicer judaicum; assembly: GCA_037974835.1. Classification (NCBI taxonomy): domain Eukaryota; kingdom Viridiplantae; phylum Streptophyta; class Magnoliopsida; order Fabales; family Fabaceae; genus Cicer; species Cicer judaicum. Next base: position 4,995,558 of record JBBPBS010000968.1, on the reverse strand, counting down.
TTATCTAGCTCACGGCAACAGCTGCTGTAAACCAACTCTTTGTTCTGAAAATATATAACACAAAAATAAATAAACTATGAATACAATATCTAAATGTAATATATTTATAGTTTTATTAAAAATATTAAACAAGTTCTTACAGTTGACAATGCTTCAAATTTATTGATAAAGCTAGTTTGATGAACATCCACACCATCTTCTCCATAGTGAAACTGAATAATTGAACCATCAGCATCACGGACAGTATGATCATAACAAACTTTAAGACACTCGAGGTTTTTCATTAGACATCTTTGCAGGTAACCACTTCTAGATGTTTTGACTGCAGTGTCAACTAACCTGTGAAGAAAATATGTCAACTAACTTGTGATTTGGGGAAAAAGACGTGAAGTGAAGTAAGCTTTCAACAACTATATACAGCCTATATACCACGTCACCAAGATTTAACACCATTTACTACTAACGTAACGGAAGGGGCCAAGTTGCCTTAATATATGTAAGTTAAGGGACCAGAGTGACCAGTTTTAAAGTTAATTGAACTTTTAAAATAAGTTAAGGGACCAAAAAGGTATTTAAGCCCCACTATTTAGTATTAGGTGCCATTATGCCTTTTAGATTTTAAATAGATATACACAAACAATTAATAGCATATTGATTCGTAATCCTGAAGCTTTTATCTTACCCTTCTCGACCAGCCATACAATGAAAGTAATATTCCTGTGGACGAAGACCTGTAAGAAACCGATCAATAATGAATCCTCCTGCTCTGGGAGAACAATCCCATGGTGCAAAGCATGGTAAGGTCTTTCCAGAAACCATACGTGGGACTCGTTTTCCTTCCAACTCTTGCTGGCCAAGATGAGAAGAGATCTGCTGGAAATTGACCTGTTCAAAAGCATATGAAATCATCTTCATTTCACTAAATATCATTAACTTAAATGACTAGTATCGATTGGAAAGGATGAAAATGGACTTAGGATAGTGCTTCCAAAACAACATCGAAAACAGTATGTATTATCCCATGAAACTATGAACCAATTGCCAGACTAGTTATTAATGTATTATGTCTGGTTAATAAAAGAATCTATCAAAACCTATTGAAAACAAACTTATTTTACCAAACTTTTTCATACCACAAGAAACTATACGATTAGTCCAACATCCTTGAATTTTTACTCTGTCGTATCCACTAAAAAAAACCATTAGCTCAATTAAAAAGACAATCGATTTCCACTTGAAAGAAGTCAAAATGCCCAAACTAAGTTTATAAAACCTTCTTAAAGACATGGAGCAATGAACAAACCATATCTGTAGTTGCCCCCTTATACGCCTTTTTTACGAAAAAGATTGATAGCTCATAATTGAGAAAAAAATTGACGTTTTATAACTTTAGATAACATCAGAATACTCTTTTATAGGATCTTCCATCTCGTAAAGCACGAATAATAGATTTTACCTAGGTCCTCAGACAAAATGTTTGGACTTCAAACAAGTGTAGTGTGAAAGAGACGTTAGCACTCAAATACTTAAAGGAGACTCTTTTGTTTCTAACAGAGCACACACAATGTGTAGTATAGTGCATTGTATCGTTATACACAAACACAGTTAAATAGAGTGATGAAGACGCAACAGTACACTTACCATACTGCCCTTAGCTCCAGATGTAGTCATAAGAGCAATACAATTTTTTCCTGAGGGTTTTAATGTTCCTTCAGATAGTAGCTCCTTCAATACCCCAGAGCTTGTTCTGGAGTTAAGATTACTTATCATCTTCCTATCTAAGTATGTTATGGCTGCTTCTCCGTTACTGCGTATTTTTTTCTCAACGTCCAACTGCATCGTGATTGGATCTGAAATACCAAATATGCCAACACATCATAATTTTACACAAAAAGCTAAACAATAATAAGAAAATGGCAAGTACGAATTAGATGCTTGTCTCGCAGTAAGATAATACATGAATACAATTTGGTTAGGGAAATGCTTTTATACAAAATATGATTCATAAAGCATGTCACTATGTGTACGTGCAGATGTTCTTTTACATTATAGTAGGATGAAACGCATACACCAATCTGTCATAACATGTTGGACTGTGCTCCTACTATTTTCCATTCCCAGGATAAACACTAATCTAATATTAACTAAGCCCATCAGAGAACACTTAAATAGGATGAGAATAAATTGAATAATGAAACCATGTCACGGCAGTAGATGTTTTCTTCCATCCACATTTTGGAAGCATGTTTGATTCTAAGTGGTAACAGACCCCCTATACTTATACGAGAAATTATATTGATTATAAGACATTATTTGGTCAGTTGGTCCAAAATTATACTATTTGGTCAGTTGGTCCAAAATTACTTGCAGGACAAAAAGACTTGTCCCATCTTTCGTTTGAAAATTGAACACAGGACCAGACAAAAAAGGAGGTGAGGGATCAAACAAACACCCACAATTTTGTGCCTTACCAAACCATGGTACAAAAAGTTGTCCATAGAAAAGCTATTAAAAAGACAAAAATATCCTTACCTAATTAATATATATTCTCTTTCCTCTCTCCCTCCACTCTTTCCGCCCCCCTCAATCTCTCTCCCTTACAGAGGTAACCATACATAGGTCCACATTTCAAGCAAAAATGCCCCCAGCTATTCATGAAGACACACCAAATTTAGCCAGAAAGTCAGCCCCACCCCATCAGTCAATGGTGGAAAGGAGCAATAGCCCAATGTAATTTTGGTCACGGCAATCCTTCTATGAAGGATCAAGAACCGAACACAAAAATAAACAAGTCAAAAGCCTGAATATGAACATTCATTTTCCATTTAGTGTGTTTTTGGATATATAGATTATTAATCATTTAGTAAATATTCATCGCATGAGAACTATATAATAAGCATATATGCATTAAATAATTTTCTGAAGCTTAACTAAGAAGCTTATTGATATCATTTTAAACCCGTGTATCCAACTGCACTTAATTTTTATTTAGAAGCAACATCCATAGAAACCTTGTGGCTATAACAATAGCTCTAGGAATAACATAATCCTTAACACACGAATTTATCTTCTGTAACAGACAACCCTTTTTAAACACAAACACCTGCATCTATCTATGTTCGCAATAACAAAGGTCTACTTCAGTTTGTTTCAAAGAGAAATATTTTGTGGGGCTCTAGAAACAATTGGCAAGAAGAAGTAAATGCAAGAAAGTCTAGAACAAAATCGGAAGCCAATATTACCTATATTATTACCCTCCATGACTCCAATGAATTCACGATGAACAATGTCACCAATTTCCTCGCAGCTTTCAAGTTGATTGGTTCTTTCACTATCCTTTCCTTCTGTTAACAGAAGATCATCAACCCCACATGTGAACCCATGCATCTGAATGACAAAATATATCAGAATTAAATCCTATAAAATATATCATATTTGCCAAACTAGAGAAATAGTGACTAACCTGTAAAAAGTTTGTGAATAATCTACTTAATGCCGAAAGTAGAATACCAGCAGTATTTGAGCCATAAAACTCTTGCACTGTATGCACAATTCCATAATCTCCAAATTGAGCCTTATCAACTACACCACGCACCAAATCATTTCTATAAATCAACAATTTATCCTCATCGGGCTCATCCTTCTTTATTGATGTATCTTTAGTACGTTTTTTCCCCTCCCTCATTCGAGTCTTAAAAAAACTAGATGGGATTTTTGCATTCTTCTCAACAGTAAATGGTGGGGAACCTTTAGTGATATGGTATAGCAATGCACTGATAAGCTAGACAGAAATAGATCCAAAAATTACTTTATACACCCATAATGGCATGTAAAACAAAGAACAGAATATACACAAGTAGGAAAATTAGAGACAAGTGCGAAAAATGTATAGTAACCTGTTTCCCTGTCCACAATGGCTCTGGCTTCCATATTGTCGGAGGAAACAGAAACATTTCACTATCAGAATTTGACATGAAAATTTTCTGTCCTGGTTTGCCAGGTAAAGGGCCCATCCCAGTTGTGGATACACCAGAACTGTAGAGAAGTTGATTGAAGTCTTCACGGCTCAAAAAGGTATCTTTTTTTGTGAGAAGAGCAGCACTTACAATATGATCCTGGAAAATTCATTTGAAATTGGAAAAATAAACTTCAGAAACTCACCCCAAAACAAATCATCTATTTAATAAGAAAACTCAGTTTTTATCAGCCAAGTGTCACACTCTAATTGTTTGCAAGCATTAAGAGTCACTCTGTTGCGTTTGTTTTCTCTCCGTTGATTTTTTTTTCCCTGACCACGTGCAGCACAGGCAACCTCTGCTATATAGAAATAAAGCTCATTAACTATTTATTCAAATAGGAGAGGCCTGCTTCTGATCTAGTGGTCATGGGTCTACTTTGGGGATTTGGGAAAACAACCTCAGTTCCCTTGTGTTAACCTGTATGCATTTGATTCTCTCTTGACCCCCATTATATTGAAATCCCAATGCAGTAACGAGTCCTTTTTTAGTTATGTATGTTAATACCTGAATCAAGGCTCTGATTGGATCACCACTTGTAGGCTTCACATATTGGTTGTTGGCATTTACAATATTGTAAGCTTCAGCACGTGAAATTTCATCTTGAGGAAAATGAACATTAATCTCATCACCATCAAAGTCGGCATTGTATGTACTGAGATGACAACAAAAGAAAGAGGTAATTGACTTTAGCAACCAAGATAGGCAAAGATGTTATTCATATTAATACACAAAAATAAGTTCTCAAGATATGGTCAAATGTATTAATACATAGATAGCTACATATTTATACTGCAATCGGACAAAGCTCAGAGAAATGATTAATATGTTACCTGCAGTTCGCATAATGCATGCGTACTGTTTTCTCCCCCTTTAGAACACGAACTACATGAGCCATTATACTAGGTTTATGAAGTGTGGGCTGCACAATAGAATGCAATGTCCAATTCAAAAAACAATAAGGTACTAAAAATGGCCATGTTCATATCACACATCATTGACAACTTAAATGAAAACAGGATTAAAAGTCAAACTAAAATGTGTACTTGCATAAGTATGTGTGTGTGTGCAGGCGCATGTGTATGTATATGAACCACATCAACTTTTCAACAGATGCGAACAGTCAATCAGCATAGTTGCATCATATTATTGTCATAGAGTTGTTGTCATTTTTTGTTCTTTTAAAAAGGGAAAAAAATCAAAGGAATAGAAGACAATGCAATATTGATTATTATATTATTAAAAGTTAGAACACATCAAATGAGATCATGCATTACCTGTCGGTTGACAAGCACTACATCACCATCTTTCAAGTGACGATACACTACTTTTCCTTCAAATTCATTGTCATGTATCTTCCCATTATGCATGATAACCCCTCTTGCGGATTGTAATTTCCTTGATGTCAAAGAACGTGACCTCCTATCTAGTGGAAGCTTGAGTGTTGATGTTTTATCAGCATAGAGTGTAGCACCAGGATGGGTTTCAGGACCATTTAGGATAGCATTCCTTAGTTCCACTACATTCCAAGGAGTCACTCTCTGCAATATATTAACAAAAAAGCCAATGGCAGGAATCAGGATATCATACAAAGCATTCTCATGATGTTTTATACCAAACCTAATAATATTCCACTCCATGCAAAGTCCAAGACACAATTATTATATTACAAAATGCCAGCAAGAATTATCATTGGTTTGTCGACATGTTAAATTTAATAATTACATACTGTTTCACTTCATTATAGAGTAATATCCCAATCTACGTTTCTAATGCTCAGGAACAATAAAGTGATCAAAATTTGGCTGCACCATGCAAATTCTTAACCAGATGAATAAGAATGCTTTAATTTCAGTTATAATTCCTTATCTTCTTTAACTTATACATACAGGCTGTTCCATGGGACAAGATGGTTCGTCTATCTAGGACCACCAGACTTATTTAAGAAAATAATAAAGTAATCAAAGGCACAATACCAAAATATTTGCTACTGTTAACAGCATAACAGACACAAAAACAATAGATATGCATATTGACTAATATGTAGTTACATCTCTCACCTCAGGATATGTTAACCTCAGAGCAAAATATGGAGGAATCCCAATTTCATTGACTGCCAAATAAGGATCTGGTGAAATGACAGACCGGCATGCAAAATTAACTCTCTTTCCCATCATTTTCTGGCGAAAGATGCCTTCCTTCTTTTCCAGCAACTGACATATCCCAGTAACCAAGTCTTTTTGGCCTATGCCAAGCAAAAAATATTTCTATGTAGGTAAGAACTATAAGCAAAAAATCTGAAATAGCTACAAAATAACATGCTTATCTAGTGATCGACAAACTCATCTCATGGAATTGAAATTTTGTTTTAAAAAATGTTATTGAGTTTTGGTTTTTAGATCTTCGACAATTACTTTGCATTTTACTTCAAATAATTATTTGTTTCTCCTTCATTATAATAATTGTTCTTTTATCAAAACAAAAACAAAAAGATCCCTTTGCAAACATTGGTATTACATAAAATCATGTATACGTCCATTTGGTGCATTTGTTTTTTTGCTAATTGAATTTGGACAACTTTTTACCATTGACCAATTACAAGCAAACAGAAATACACCCAACTCCATATGTTCCTATGCCAAATAATGAAAACAAAGTGAACCAAATGAAACTCTCACCAGAAGCAGTTTTATTGTCAAATAGGAGGTTTACAGATCGCTGAAGATCCATCCACCGCCTTAGAACCACTGATGCATCTGACTTGTTTAAATGGGCCCCTCCCAAGGATATGTTGGACTCTAAAACCCTAGTCAACAAAACAGTTTGAGCATGCTCCGACACCTACAAAAGACATTGAACAAGTAATTAAGCACATGTAGGATGATAATGACAAATTCTATGGTGTACAAACCCATCATATGGTCAGTACACCAAACTGATTATTGTAATATAGAAAATAAGTAAAGAGGGAATACAAAAGCATGAAACTCATTAATGAAGCTCTGAATTGTTCAAAATTTAATTTGTACTCCCTATTCCTGTTTACTCGTCACTTTTCTAGACAAAGTTTATTCCTATTTACTTGTCATTTTCAAAATTCAATGCAACATTAACTATAACTTATTCAATAACAACCTTAACTATTTAATGCAGATAGAGAAACAGTAGAATGAGATAGTATATAGTTAAAAAGACAAACAATTTCATCAAAAGAAACAAAATTTATTAGTTTTCTTGGTACGTGTAAATAACCTTAAAACGGAAACTAAAAAGGAACCAAGGAAGTAATTCATAATACAAGTAATGATATTATACAAAAAACTAACACCAACTACTCCATATATACTAAAACAATGTAAGAGAAGACAACAATACTCTTTACTTGGTATACTACTATTATAAAAGTTATTATTGCTTGATAACAATAGCTTCCATATAAAATAATATTTTATATTTTTCAACAATATTATAGTATCAAACGTTATGAAATGATGCAATGAATAAAAACACCAATAATTCATATTCTGTAACAGTTCCAACAGAATAAAACATATTTTCAAAAGTTGAAGAAATTAAAAAGGGAAAGGAAATAAAATTAAAATAATAAATATGAAAATACACATTACACTTCATCTTTACAAAATAAGAGATATATGCCTTATAGTATTACATGGCTTCCCAGCACTTGTAGAAATTTACAAATTCAAGTCAACAGTTTCTTTTTTTTTTTTTTGGGTCATACTTACTTTATCATCTCCTTTAGTTGGGGGACGGAATTTGATTGGTGGAACGTAAATGTTCTCTAGAAAGAACATTGAGTGACCGGCTTTCTTTCCAAAACCTTGACCTTGAATGTCACTGATATACAAGCACAGTCGAGCTTCATTTTCCCACAAAAGCTCTAGAATTCCCTGAACCTATAATTTGAAAGGAATTAAATGAAATGCTCCATTCACTTTAGCTTAAAAAACAAAAGGGTTATAAATGCAGTCATTAAGCCAGTATTTTAAAGAAACTAACCTGGGACGGTAGCAAAGACCCAGAGAGTGTAATTTGCTGAGCAAGTTTATTACGCCTTTTTGCATTACTATTTGCAGTATCACCAAAGGTGATATCCTCTACATCTGTAGTATCCCCATTTCCTAAAGATATATCATCATGGATTATTTCACTTGCCAAGGATGCATCATTGCCTGAAATAACATTTGCTCTGGCTTGAGCAGCTGAGAGAGCTTTCTAGAGAAGTGGAATGAAAAGAAAAGAAAACAAGGAATTAGACATTGCAGCAAGAAATACAACCAAGCTTGAAACTATGGACATGACATTGTATCTTGTGGTCATGTACATGGTATCTTGTAGCCATATATTCAAATACTGCAGCAACCACAAAAGAATCAAAGTATGGAGAGAATAAAATATTTTACCACGTGAAACCATCCAAAGATTGGTTTAGTGATTTTAGGATTGATGTTTCCACAATTTTGACACTTCCTGTATTCCTTTTTTAGAAACTTCCTTAGAACAGACATTGCCTCGCTAAATTGAAGGGACGTCCAATTTTCTCCCAGTTGCTCAGCACTACTACATTGGCTGTCATCACCATCAAGTAAATCTGCGGATTCATCTGGGATAATTGCATCCAAATTTTTTGCCTTGGCAATATTCCCTTTCATAATAAGTTCTAACTGGTTTGCACGCAACTCCACCTTGAATCATCATGAGATCATATGAACAATGGTCAAGAAATGCACATAAATCTTACGGAAATAACAAAAACAGAGAAAGAATAAATAAAATTACCACATCAGCATATACTTACCTCCTTTCTGCTAGCCTGAAAATGATGGCACGAGAAACACGTTCTTCGTACAATATTGCTAAGCATAGAAAACATCAAAGGGTTGTAGACAGGAGAAACAAGCTCAATATGACCAAAATGCCCCGGGCAATGATAAGAGTTTTGACCACAAGATTGACAACTGCATCAAGCAAAAGATTTGTGTCAGATTCCTATCCCATAACCAAACTGCATAATATAAATACAACTTGCAAAGCATAATACAACATCAAAATAAACATAGCCAGTTATCACAGCAACAACTAAAAGAGGATTACAACCCCACCAAATCCTATCTCCACAAAGCCAAGTTAGAAAGAATAAAAAAACTCCAGCGTCTATGATCGTTTTTAAGATATAGAATCGTCATCCAAACCAAAAAAACTTAGCCACCGGCAACACCAACAATCGCCATACTAATGAAAGAATAAAATAAAATTTAGCATATAGAGAAAACGATAACAAATTCATATGGCACCCGTCCTAATTAAAAACAGCCTAAGAAGCTAACCACATACGCAACACGTTACTAAAACATAAAACTAATTAAGAACAGGCAAAATTGGCGTTGAAATTGAAAAGTAGTAGAAGAGAAACATACGGAGATTTCTCATAAAAAGGACCTAAGGCAGGATCATACAATCCACCAGGAACAGGAGCATGGAGCGTATCAAGAAGAATGGGATTGGTTATCTTGACTCGACTACTCTTAAGTATTTCTTCGTTGGTTAGAAAACTGAATGCCACAGCCTTCACGCTATTCGTTGCGCCCTGCAATTCAATGATGATAAAAAGCAATCAAAAACGACGAGTAGATGATGATGAAGTAAGGTTTGAATAACTCAATTATGATAATAAACAATCAAAAACGACGAGTAGATGATGATAAAGTAAGGTTTGAATTGATGGATGGTAAATATAAATACCTCAGTAGCGAGAGCCATGTTGGTGCAAGAAACTTCAGAAAGATTTTGATGAAACACAAGAGCTCAGAGATGACAGGGGCAACAGAGGAAAATTTGAGCTAAATTTTGAAAACCGCCGGGAGAAAGCGTGACTGGAGCTATGCTCGCCGGGAACGAGGCTAGCGGACGGAGGCTGGACACGAGAGAGTGAAGTTAGTTAGGGTTTATGAGTTCTGAGTTTAAAAAAGAATTAAATTTTTTTATTTATTGAAAAAATATAAAGTTTTATAATTGATTACTAATAAGATAAAAGATAGATAAATTGATTTTATAATATAATGTATAAATAGATAGATTGAAAATCTTTTTACACGTTCACTCAATCAATTAAAATATCTCCATGGTAAGAATTAGTTAGCTATTTTATAAAAAAAATATCTAAATTAGAATTATAACTAAATCTAAATAAATAAAAATATATACCGCTAATAAAATAAAATAACTTTATACATGTTATAATTATATGAGAAAATTATTGAAGAAAAATAAATTAAAATAAAAACAATCGAATGAATAGTTATAATACATGATATATAAGACTTATCTATATATATATATATATATATATAT
>JBBPBS010000968.1:4961472-4984927 GCA_037974835.1 Cicer judaicum | reverse complement strand
TATATATATATTTTTAATTATTATAATTTTGGTAGATATGTAACTATAAAAATATTACTTATTTATATATATATATATACTCAAAATATTTTATAAATGAGAAATAATAGTTTTAGAACTATTGTTATATATAGTTCAATAATTTAACATGTCTTAAAATATGGTGATATTTATTTAAATTAAAAATTAAGAAAACGTTATTTAAAATGAGACAGTTCCTATTAGTTTTAAATGGTATATTTGATAAACAGTTTAAGGGCAATTAATATAGTATTTTGCAGATCATATAATTTTCAATAAATTTAAAAGATACACCATATTTTAGCCAATGTATATAAGAAATATTAACGAGTTTCACGTATCATTGTAAACTTTTATGTTTTTTCTATTGATTTATAACTTTAATAGTCATAACTCCTTTGTTTTTTTACTCAAATAACAGTTTTTGTTAGTAGTCATGCAGCCTATAAAAACAAATAATAATAATAATAATAATAATAATAATAATAATTAGATTAAAATGTATGTATGATCATTTAGTTTTTTAATTTTACGATTTTAGTCTAATTGAGAGATTTTGGTCGGTCGCATTTATCTTATTTCTGATTTAGTAGCCCCTCACTTAAATTTCTTTTAAAATTAGTTGCCATGACTTTTTTATTTGACATGTTTCACTTCTATTGGCCGGAGTGGATATTTTAAAAAAATTATTAAAAATAAAGAATTGAGTATTATTTTTGTCATGTGACTTATTATAAAAACAAATTAAAATTACTATTTCAAACTAAAAATCCTAATGTCATTTATTTAGATAACTAAGATGACGAAGAGAAAGGGAGGAAAACAAAGACTCACACCACGATGGAGAAAGGTGAAGACAAAGGAGGAAGACAACGATGAGTTAGAGTTCCATATTAGAGTTCATAAATTGGAAAAATTGATGGTAGTTGAATTTGATTGAGATAACTAAAAAGCGAAAATAGGCAGCGACAAAGATGAAGTATCAACAGTGGTGCTCATGATTCTTGAAGTATGGGGAAGAGCGAGGGAGTCTTTAATGGACGACAAGGAAAGAAACGATGGAGTTTGCATATGTTGGTTCAAATTCTTCTACAGAAGCTTTAAAATCTATTTTGGGAGTTTAAATGATCAAAAAGATATTTTGATGTCCGATTAGAATTACTCGTCGATGAATAAATTAAATTAACTACGGTGAATCTTTTACGAAGAATTTAATGCGTTATGAGTGAAATGGTAATTTAACAAATATATAGATATTTTGAGATATTTGTTAATTATAATTTATATATATATATGTTTGTGTGGAGGGAAAAAGGAAAGAGATAGAAAAGAAAGAAAAGGAAATAGAAGGAAAGGAAAATTAGAAGAAAAGGAAAACCAAAGGAAAATAGAAATCCTTCCTCTCTCCCCTGGCCTCGGGAGCTTATCTTCCTCCTCCCTCCATTGTTATTCATTTTTGTTTTCTTTGCTTCCTTTTAGTTCCAGAAAAGAAACCCAAGGCTTAGTGGGTGAGAAAGATCAAGTTCCCAGCTTCTTCCTTCTTCCGGGATTCGAAAACGGAGTTAGGGATTTCAAAACCGTCAAACACAAACCTCCCCGTTTCATCTAGATCTAAGCTTCGTTTCACGAAGAGATAGAAGGGAAAGTTGCTCACTACCACACTACGGTGCTAGGGGACCAACTTTGGAAGCGACGTCGCGAGCGGAGATTTTACCGGATTTACTCGCGGTACCTTAAACGCACGTTGAAGCTACTGTTCAGGTAAGGGCTCCTTCCAAATTTCTAGTTTGCATTTAGGGACTTATCTGTGGATGTGTGGAAGAGAATTCGTTAGGGTTGAAGTGTTGATTTGGGGAAAATGAATCTAAGGCTTTATGGGTAAGTTCTTAGAGTTAGGTTTTGGTTATATTGATGAATGTTTCGTGGAAAATGAATTTAAACTCATTTATGTATGATTTTGAGTAAATGAAACTCGTTGTGTTTGAGTGGTGAGTTGTGTTGATTTGTGTTCGTCGTATTTGACGTGTTCTTAATTAAATACTGATGAAATTTGATATGTGTATGGTTGAATTTTGTGGAGAAATGAATCGATGTGTTTTGGTGTGAATCGTGGGTTGAATTTGATAATATGTTTGAGTTTGTTTTGTGTGGAATTTGAAAACCATTACGTTAAACGAGTATTAAGAATGGGGAATCTCTTAATGTCTTGTTTACTTAATGTGTGTTTGTGAAAATCATTTAAGTTAAATGAGTATTAAGAATGGGGAATCTCTTAATGTCTTGTTTACTTAATGTGTGTTTGTGAAAATCATTTAAGATAAATGAGTATTAAGAATGGGGAATCTCTTAATGTCTTGTTTACTTAATGTGTGTTTGTGAAAAACATTTAAGTTAAATGAGTATTAAGAATGGAGAATCTCTTAATGTCTTATTTACTTAATGTTCGTTTGAAAATCGTTTAAGTTAAAAGAGTATTAAGAATGGGGAATCTCTTAATATTTATGTTTGCTTAATGTTTGTTGTGAAAATCGTTTAAATTAAATGAGTATTAAAAATGGGGAATCTTTTAATATCTGCATTTGCTAAGATTGTTGTGGATAGAGTCAGTATATGCTCATGCATTTTCATTCTTTTTGTAAATCGTGCAGACCCGTGATAGGTGGCACCTTGATAAATAGTACTTTGGCCTGTGATAGGCGGTACATTTATGGTTTACGTTTTTGTAAATTGTGCAGACCTGTGATAGGTGGCACCTTGGTAAATAGTACTTTGGCCCGTGATAGGCGGTACATTTACGATTTACGGTTTTTTGTAAATTGTGCAGACCCGTGATAGGTGACACCTTGGTAAATAGTACTTTGGTCTGTGATAGGCGGTACATTTACAATTTACGTTCTTTTTAGTAAACCGTGCAGACCCGTGATAGGTGGCACCTTGGTAAACGGTACGGGCCTGTGATAGGCAGTACGTTTATGGTTTACCCTTTTTAGTAAATCGTGCAGACCCGTGATGACTGGCACCTTGGTAATTGGTACTTCGGTCTGCGATAGGCGGTACAATTATGATTTATGGCCCTTCGAGGAGGGTTTTGGTTTGGAATTCTGAGTCCATGCATTTTGGCATATACGCATTGCATTAGGGTGCTTGGCACACGAGTCGTGTTTGAATCAAGTTATGATTAAGTGTTATGTATTAATATTGTGTGTAAGTGTGACTGATTGTAAAACTATTTCAAAACCAAAGTTGTCGTGGTAATTGTGTTGGAATTGCTAAGTGTTATGTATTGATTATCATGTGTAAGTGTGATGGATTGTAAAACTATTTCGGAACCCAATTTGTCGTGGTGATTGTGTGGGAATTGCTAAGTGTTAAGATTTGGAGTTGTGTATGAATGTGATTGAATTAGTTTATGTATTTTTGGAAAAATACGCAGGGAAATCGATTTTCCAATCGATTTGATGAGTTACAGGGACTTCGCTAATTTGACAAAATCGATTTGCCAATCGATTTTGTAATCTGTTTTTCAAAACCATTTGAGAAATCGATTTGGCAATCGATTGGTATGTTTCCTGTTTTCTTGAGTCTTGAAAATATATTGAAACAATCGATTTGCCAATCGATTTGGCCATTACAGCAGCTCAGCTATTTGGACAAAATCGATTTGATAATCGATTGGATTTGTTATAGGGGCTTAGCTATTCATTCAATCGATTTCCTAATCGATTGATTTAAGCCCAGAGTACAAAATTTACAAAAACACCTTCAAGCAATCGATTTCCCAATCGATATGCTTAGTGGAAATTCTTATTTTGAGTTAGATAATCGATTGCTCGATTGATTCATCAATGGATTGGTTTGTTGTTTATTACTTGATTGATTTAAGACTTTATTTGATCTCGTTTTTACTTGGCAAGTATTATATGAACTTTTAGCATATGGAAAATCCTTTTAAGGTGCATGCTAAGTTGAAAGGTTATTTTGTGCATTTAAAAACTTAAATGTTATGTGTTAATTGTTAATTTCGGTTGGTGACCCTTTACAACTATTGTGGAAATTTGGGCTTTGCCCTCAGATGAGAGTCAGGACAATCCTACCGGTTCGTACCCTATGGATGGGAATGTAGATGGGAATGCATGACTGGAGCTATGTTAGGAGGATCTTACGGGGCGCGTGGAGATCACTCAGGGTGTATAGCTATAGTTTTTTTTGTAGAATGATCAGATTAGGATGACATAGAGGGAACATATGTCTTTCTTTTGGATTACGTTATTTTGAACTGGAAAACTATATCTTTACTAATATTGTCAGTATGACATCTTATTTGAATGAGTTCTATGTATCATTTGTTGTTGTGTAAATACTTTGGATTCATATTGCAAGAGAACTATTCCGCCGTGTATCAATTATATTGACTTAAACATTTATCAAAAGATGTTTACTTATTTATTTCTTTGTTTTATGAATTGGTTTTTTTTTTTTAAAAAAAAAAATACACCCTCGCTTTGAAAATCGGGGTGTTACACCCATCTAGGTATTGTGACTCACCAATGCAAGAGTATGAAAAATGCCATTGAGTTAGTCTTTCCTATAACTCGTCGTAGGTGGTGTTTATGACATATAATAAAAAAAAATCCTGAAAAGCTCGATCATTATAGTAAATATAAAAAGATTAAGTTTGCATTGAAAGAAGCAGTTTATGACACAATCACAAAAGAGGCATTTGAAGAAAAATGGTGTTCGTTCATCGAAAAATTTGAGCTTCAACAAAATGATTGGTTGAATGGATTGTATAACGAACGTCATAGATGGGCACCAACCTTGCTAAGGAAATATTTTTGGACAGGTATGTCTACTAAACAACAAAGTGAGAGTATACATTCTTTCTTCGATGGTTATATCAATTCAACGACAAATTTAAATCAATTTGTAAAACAATATGATAATGCTCTTAGAAGTCGAGCAGAAAAAGAATTTGAAGCAGAGAGACTCCCTTTGTAAGTTTTTTTCGTCCAGAAATTATGCATCCATCATGTACATATTATATTAAAATATTTCTTTTTTGTTTATTGAAATTTGTAGAAGAACAATACTAAAATAGTGAGAAATCATAATGAAAGTAACATATGCATAGAATCATCTATTGAAGCTATCAAAAGTAACACATTGGTTCGTATTTGATTTTATGA
Organism: Cicer judaicum; assembly: GCA_037974835.1. Lineage (NCBI taxonomy): Eukaryota > Viridiplantae > Streptophyta > Magnoliopsida > Fabales > Fabaceae > Cicer > Cicer judaicum. The sequence continues at coordinate 4,979,720 of JBBPBS010000968.1, read as the reverse complement.
ATGAGTGTGTGGTTGTATTATTATATGTAAGATGGTTGTATTATTATATGCAAGATTGTGCTAACTAATTGTATGTTGTTGTTCAGGTTGGAGGTAATACATCATTCTTGGATCTTTTGTCACAATTTAGCACAACTATGTGATAAAATATAATAATTTTATCAATTTTTTATATGACATTTTGTTGCAAAAAACAGTCAAGTAAATAATTGTATGATAATCATGTGTGTGATTTATCACATTTGTCACTTTTTTGTCATTAATGGATTTTAACAAAATGTTTGGTCATTCTTATCAGAGACATGGTTAATGTTGTGAACCACTTGGTTAATGAATTTTAACATAATATTTGGTCATTCTTATCAGACAAAATATAAATCGGGTTAATGGCTTAAAAGAACATGGTTAATGTTGTGAACAACTTGGTTAATGAATTCGAACTGAAAACTTGGGCATTCTAATCAAACAAGATATAAATCTAGTTAATGACTTAAAACAATATAGTTAATTCCTTGCACAACTTGGTTAATGGATTTTAACATAATGTTTGGTCATTCTTATCAGACAAAATATAAATCGAGTTAATGGCTTAAAGAAACATGGTTAATGTTGTGAACAACTTGGTTAATGAATTCGAACTGAAAACTTGGGCATTCTAATCAAACAAGATATAAATCTGGTTAATGACTTAAAACAATATGGTTAATAGATTTGACAAACATGGTTAATGTTGGTTAACTAGGTTAATGAATTCGAATTGAAAACTTGGATTTCTAATCAAACAAGATATAAACCTCGTTAATGACTTGAAAAAATATAGTTAATTCCTTACACAACTTGGTTAATGGATTTAAACAAAATGGTCATTCTTATCATACAAAATATAAATCTGGTTAATGGCTTTAAGTAACATAGGTAATATAGTGAACAACTTGGTTAATGAATTTAAAATCAATTTGAATGTTTGAAGGTGTTAATGACTTGCCAATTAATTTAAAATCATTTGAAGATAATTAAACTTAACTTCAAATTTGAATTTTCAGACATAATTCATCTGAACTATATAACTTGAGCAATTTTTACACAACTTAATCAACCAAATCTAAATCCTTACTTAATCATAAAGAATGAAAGAAATAAAGTTCATTCATATTTGTTCATAAAAGCATAAAGAAGGAAAAATACAGGCAAAAATTGCAGTTCAAACCCCACCAACTACATCGCTATAGAGAACCCCCAACAAACTCAAAATATGCCCATAACACACTTATTTCTTCTTCTTCTTCTTCTTCTTTGATTGACTACACTTTTAACTCGATTCCTTGGTTTATCTTTCATTCTCGTAATTATGTTTGACGTTGCTTTTGCTGAACTGTTCACATTAGACTCACATGCAACTTCATCCCCAACATTCTCAAAAGGGGTACTAATTCCCACCTCATTTGTTAACAAATAGTATGTTATTAACAAGTCTAATTGCATATCATAAATATTTGATAAATAAAAAAGTTCAATATTTATACCATCAAATTCATGATCGGATTCATGCATTGGTTGACGTTTACACAATTCTTCTTTCAACAATTTTACATCACCCTCAAGAATCGAAATCTTCTCTTGGGACTGCCTATTCTCTGCCACCAATCGTTGATAATCAACATAACGTACAGTTTGATTTTCTTGTTCATGCAATGCTTCATTTACCATGTCAAATTCAAGTTCTTCATTGTGGCAGTTAACTCTTCAATTATCTTGTAAAGCGAAAAACAATTGAAACACACACATTATTATTAAATAATTTATACAATCAAATAATATAAATGCTTACCATGTTATTTTGAAATGCTTTTAATATTGTTTTCTTCTGACACTATAAGATTGGCCAATTCAAAAATCTCGGGAAACTAAACTTGGGAACAGATGCTTCACCCAATGACAAGTGGTTGAACGCCCAGATCTAAAACAAATATTAATGACTTAGTAGATGTATTTTAATTTAAAGATAACACAAGATAGAAGATAGTGACATAAAATAATATTAAATATATACATGTAGGACAGTTGCACAACATGTTATGTGTGTTTGCGAATCTACCTTCCCCTCTTTCAACACAATTTCAATCCTACTTAAACTTTCAACTAAAACATTATACACCGCAACACCCCAATTGTAGCTATGCAGAGACTCTAGATCATCAAGTATTTTAATATAACGAGTATTTACTCGATTTCTTGATTGTGGAAAATAGAACTCGCCAAAGGCGAGGAGTATATAAAGTCTACAAAAATTGACTTTGTGCATACGATACATGTGAAGTAACACATCAATCATTTCACAAGTTACTTCTTTTCCTCTAAACAACATCAATGTATCACATTCCTCATTTTCATATTCTTTCAAAGACTCACCTACTATTGGTAGCCCTATAGCTAAGCATACATCACTTGGAGTAAAATTAACTATCCTACCTCTAATCCTAAATCCCCCACTACGTCATCCCACCTACTAGCTAACTTCGACAATAAAGCACCAAAAATTTGTAAATTTTTTGGCATATCTAAAACCCATTTGAATGGAGTTGTCATAATTTGAGTTCGATGTGCATTTGTCAAATGAAGGTTGATTTCATGCAACAAATTTGGTAAACATACATGTCTCGCACGTATATGAAAAGTATGAATATATGGTTAATAATGATAAATAAATTGCAACAATACAAATACAACTAATTTATAAATTCCTTACATTTTTTTCATTTGTCGGTGCCATGTCTTAAAGCATCAAAACTATATAAAAATAAATACCAACATTCAAAAACTAGCAATTTACCTTGAAGGTATATTAATAATAATAATGTATTTGAAATGAAAAAGACAAAAATAGAAACATAGAAGTCAAAAATAGAAACCCTAAAAATCAAAAAATCCTAAACGAAGAAGTTAAAATAGAAACCCTAAATCAATAACTAAAAATAGAAACGAAGAAGCCACAAATAGAAACCCTAAAAATCAAAAATCCTAAACAGAGAAGCAAAAATAGAAACCCTAAATGAATAACTAAAAACCCTAGTGATATGGAAAAGTAAACTTACAATGAAAATCCCAAAAAGCAAAACCGAAACTGAGTGCAAAGATCGAATATGGAGCAAACAAAGAAAACGACAAAAGATCGGTAGAAGGGTCGATTGCAGCAAACGAGTGAACGACAGAAAAATCGAATGCAATCGACAACGACGAAGATAGAGAAACGAAGAAAACAATATGGAGAAGAAGAGAAGAAGATGGAATGGTGGAGAAGAAGATGGAGAAACAGAGAAGATGGAGAAGAGAGAGAAGAGAGAAAGAGAGAAAGAGAAATAAAGGGTTCTCAAGAATGGAATAAAAATCATTAAAATGACTAAAATGTCCCTAAGTATGTATACGTCTTTATGTTTGTATACGTATACGGTATATGTGTTTGTATATGTGTTTAAATGTGTGTTTAAATAACATTTCTCAAAGTACATTTAAACCTAATAGTTACATAATTATAGTAAAAATGATGGTAGTTAACAATGGGTCGGTGAAAAATTTAGCTCAATGATAAAAAAATTGAATTAACATTAATAGTGACAAATAAAAAATAGCACACCCATATATCAATATCAAGACCATAAAATGGAATAGCAGCAAACCAGCCAAAATGAAGTAATTGATGCTGCCTTGATCATTATTATCCTAAGGATGCTTTTTTCCTAAACCTTCGTGAATATCTATTGTTGAATCTTCGTATTGGTTTTTTGGTCCACATACTTTTATAGATGGCCTTCTCATATCAGCCTTTTGATGTAGATTTTTAGTCATTAGCAGTCATTGGTAGAGTATACATGCATTTTGTGGTACTCGTAGTATAATCTCTTGTTTGGATCAGACTTTAACTTATTGATTAGATTTGAATCATATGCATATCAAAATATTCTTCTAAGCTTCTCTGTTAGTGGAGTGAAGCGGGTGAAGTACTCATTTCTTTTATATTTTCCTCGATCACTTCGTCCACCACTTGGATCTCTATCACTATGAGGATACCATTTGTAATCCTATTATTTCTTGCAGCTACTTTTTCCATAACTATGTACCCATTTGCTTGTCTTCTAAGTTTGTCAAGTGTCTTAGAAGGTGTCCTACCCAGTAAATCAAAAAAAAGTTATTGGCTTCAAGAGAGGATCCATCTTTAGAGTATGCAAGAATACAATGTGCCTCAATGCCTCAAACGCTTATTGAATTTTCATCCTAGCATTTAAAAACAGTAAAATGCTCATGTCGGTCAATATTTGAGTCATATTCTTCCATGGTTGAGAGGCAGAATCATATGGGTACTGGTTCTATATTGATTTCCTCAATGTACAAGATTTGTGTTATGTCTTCCTTCTTTTGCATTTTTATCTATAAAGCACCTCGAGAAAATGCTTCACTTCCTAACTTTGAGGTAGAATCGTTGTCAAAGTTGTCATCTTTTGCTAATTAAGCTTTTTACTACTTTTAAAAATCTTCAATCAACACTACCTTATTTTTTATCTTGTCCATTGATAGAGTTTCAGCAAGTGTATTAAATCGTTGCAAGTAATAATAAAACGATAGTACCGAGTATCGAACTCAAGGACTTATGTCATACAACGTCACTTGTTGACCCACCACTTATGTCATACACCATCATTTCTTCATTTGATGCCACGATCTCAATAATTTTTTGTGCTTCTAATGCGATCTTGTAATTCAAAGAACCCCCTACTATAACATCCAACATAATTCTAGTACTAGGCCTCCTCAAACCATTACAGAGTATTTTATATGGGCAGTGTCGTCATAAGCATGATTGGGGCATTCTGCTAGTAAACTCTTGAACCTCCCTGTAAGTGTCACGACGAGATTCTCCCTCTTTTTGTTTGTAATTGGAAATCTCTTGCCTCTTTCAAACGAACACAACTGGGGGAAAGTATTGTTATAAGAACTTATCATCAAGGCCATCCCACGTGGTGATGCTACTGGTAGGAAAGGAGTTAAGCCACTCATTAGCATAATCTTTCAATGACAATGGAAATAATCTCAATCTCTTGCCTTCTTTAGAACTACCATCCATTTTCACTGTTTCACATAATTCAAAGAAGTTTGTGAGGTTTCTATTGGCATCTTCGTTAGTTTACAACAAAAATAAATCTCCTTCAACTCTCGGAATAGAGCGGTGCTCACTTCAAACTTGTTAACTGTAACCGGTGTGTTATGGATAGCTAATCGAGCATAATTTCTATTTCGATTTTCATACTTCTTGAGGGTACGTTCAGGTGGTGGTGGATTAGCCATTTCTACAAATATGAATAAATCCCCCAAATCATTTTCTTCCACTACTAATTGTCTTTCCCTTTGTCTCTTTTCTCGAACCTCTTTTTGATTTGCTTTCATAGTATTTCATTTTCTGGATCAAAGAAAAGTTTAGCTAAGGATTGGCCTGACATACAAGATTAGACAAAATTGTGAGTAATAAACAATTTTAAAATAAAGAATGATAAATAATTAAGTAAGTAAAAATTAAAGAGTTTTAAAACAATTTTTTTTTTCAAAATTAAAAATAAAATAAAAGCAAAAAACTTTATTTAAGTTAATAAATTATAACTCAATAATGATATGGCAATCTCCGGCTACGGTGCCAAAAACTTGATAGCGTTTCAGCAAGTATATTGAATTGTTACAAATAATAATAAAACGTTAGTGTCGAGTGTCGAACTCAAGGAGTGCGTTTTACTATCGAATTATATTTAATTACTAAAATTGAACAAAAAGTTCCTAAGTTGATTGACATAATATTTAAAATTAACAACAGTAGCAAAATTGATCCTTTATAATAAGAAAAATGTCAGGGATGAGTTTCACTTCGAATCCAACCTTGGTGTCTAATTTCATCTTAGTTACTGCAAAATTGATCCTTTATAATAAGAAAAATGTCAACGGTGAGTTTCACTTCGAATCCAACCTTGGTGTCTAATTTGATCTTAATTACTGAATTCATTTATTGAATTATTACCAAATTCTCTTTATTATTCTTGCCCTAATGTCTTAGTGATAGAACCTTTAATTCCAAAGTAACCCCTAATTCCTTAGTGGATTTAAGATTAGAATTAAGCCTTACCGTACATGAATTCTCTTTTTAAACTATTGCCTTTGCAAGTAATTTAATTGGTTTCATGACATGCATCTATCATTAGACTACAAATTCATGAATTTCTCATCCCAAGCATTTGTAAAGTCCACTTCTGTTTCAAAATACAAATCGTAGAAAATTTTAATGTTGATCAAGCAATAAAAAGCATGAAACACAAAGATTAGAAAAATAATTCAATAAACTCATTCATATAACTAGAAATCAAATCAGAAAAATAAGGATTTCATCTTGTTACACTCATCCCTAACAAATAGGGTTTAGTTACTCATGACAAAGATACAAAAGATAGGGATTAAAGAAGAATTACAAAAATTATTCATGAATGATTCTTCATAAAACTGCGCCAATGGTGTTAGAAACGAACGTCTTTGAGTTTCTTTGTTAGGGCACAAGTCTCCCAACTTCCCAATAGTTAAAAAGATCCTAGAAAGTGAAAAAAATTCATTTTAATGAATGATGTCGCGTGCCACGCACATCGTTTGCGCTTCAAGCGCGTCCCGCAAAGGCTTTAGCCTGAAAATGCGCGTCAGACGCACAACTTTTTATGTTTGACGTTGTATGCATTTTTCTCCTCTTTTGAGTCTGAATTGGGTTTCGATGTCTTCATAAAAGTTTTAGCTATGGATCTTAGTTTTCATTTTCACTTGGCATGACTATAATTGGACATTGACAACTCAAGATATGGCTATAATACTCCACATAGGTAATGTTGATTTCTCGCCGAAAATTTTACACTGCACTAAAACAAAGTAGCAAAGCAAAACTATGAAAATTCTCTACTTAATCAAGGAAATTAGAACACAACCATTTTATTAAATCAAATAACTAAAATCAACAAAATATATCAAACAACTCCTTAAATTAACTAATGAATAAAAGATAAATAAAACTAAAAACAATGAAAAATATGCATATAATGAAGAGTTATCATCCATTGTATCTTATGTCCTTCACTCATTTGGACTTCAACATAGGGATGATGACAAGTCTTAACATTTGGACCTTTCAACGTTGTTTTCCTGCAATAAGAAGGAGCGTTGGCATGGCCAGGTCTTATCTTTGTTAGGTTGCCTCAGAAATGGGGAGTTTGAATGTTTGGGTCCTCCATTTCAGCTTGAGGGCAATGTATGTTTTCTTTGTAACCATTGTAGCTAGAGCAATTAATTAAGATTTTTGAGCTTTGTGGAGCACCATATTAGATGATCTGGTCTGGAGTTACTAAGACTCCTTGGTACAATCAGTTTAAACCTACAGGACCAATGAAAAGGCGCCTGAAGGAGGTTTTTATACAATAAGTATTGAGCATCATTACTCATTTATGCATGTTTATACAAAAAAGTAATAAAATGTTGTATTCTCTTTCATTATCTTTTAGTTTTTAACCGATGAATCTAAATTGCTTTTGTTCTTGTCTCCAATTCTAGTTTTGATCTTCAATTGACACATCAAAATTCAATCTTTAGATTTTTAAATTTCAAATCCTGCTCTTGCTTGTATAATTTATTTTGTTGCATATTCCATGTTAAACTAGTGAAGCTTTTGATGATCAAGCTGTTTTTTCTCACAATCTTTTTTTGCAAGATCTAAAGTTGCACATGTTAGTTGTTAGTTAATGATAGTTGTTAAATCTCTAATTTAATGTATTCAGTGTTGTTAAGTATTTGGGCCTAACTGTTTGCTTTTTACAATTTCACATGAAATTATATTTGAATTTTGTAAACTAAATTACTAAAAATGTTTATGGTAAGGATTTCTCATGTTATAGACAATAGCTTATCCCACCATTTGTTGAAACTTTCTAAATTAATTTCATTAATGATTTCTTTGACATATGTAGGTCTATATGTTGTTTCTGTAGGTTTACAAAATTATTTTAATTTGCAGGGTTCAATGTGGAGAAAGTTCAGTATAAAAATGTTGATTTTATAGTTTGGGTAATTGGAGGGCAAGGACGACACAAACTCTACGACTTCGCCATTGATGCAACATTTTGGCAATTTAACCCATTCATTGGTAACCAATTCACACAGAATATAAGTACATAGCTCATAAGAGTTCAAACATATAAAAATATGAGAACCGACACCAACACAATTGATATCCGACTTCTTTACATAACAAAGTCTATTTGGGATGCACTTACACCTATAGAATTATAGTCCTTAAAATCTAACTAACATATCATGGTTAACATAAATTGTTAGAATAGAAGGTTTTTTCTCTACACAAATCAAAATTGTAGTACTAATTTGGTGTTTTTATGATTCTTGTCTAAATTATGATTCTTGTATAATTGTCTGTATTCTAACTTATTGTATTTCTAACTAAAGGTAAATAAAATAGCTAACAACAAAGCAATATAACTGCATAAAATAACTCCATTATTTCAACCATAAGAGTATGAACATATTAAGCAACAACCAACATAAATTACAAACTCAAATTGACAAATGTGTTTAAAAAATTATAGCATTAGGCTTATTATTAACAGAGACAATATCACAAACACATAGCATACAGTTTTAAAAGGATGATTGAAAATTGGGGTAACTACTACTACTCAAATTTCTCCATCACTTTCATAGTTTTTTAGGCATCATCACTTCTCAAATTTCACCATCACTTATATAGAAATTTCTCCTTCAATTTCATCATCAATTAAATATTAATAATAAGAATAATTAACAATGAAATAATTTCAGATTGTTGAGTAACAAACAAGAATTATTAGAAAATTACCTGAGAAAGCAACAAACACTTCTCGATAGTGAAAGAAATTGACACTTCTCAATGGAAATGCTCATTGATAGATGGAAGAGGAAGATAAAGAAAACTCATCGTCGGTGCTAAAGTAGAAAAATGTTGCGTCGGACCAACTCGTCACCAGCGATGAAGGCTGAAAGTTGCGTTCGATTCACGATTCACGTTTTTACTGAAGGATGAAGGTTAAAGGTGGAAGGATGAAAATGTTTTCACGGGTAAGATGCGCATGTTTAATTTGTGGCTGGGTTTGATGAAGAGAGAAGGTTGAAAAATGGGTTTGGATGATTAACTTGTGACTGGGTTTGCAGAAGAATGAAGGAAGAAGATGAAAATTAGGTGGATTTGCGCGTGATTTCTTATTTTTGGGTTAATTTAGGGATTTTTTTTGTTTGTGAAAACATTGAATTCCCAATGTCAAGACAGAGTCTTGAATCTCATACTTCATTCCATTTTGGAAATGGTGACACATAAATTGTTCATCAACCTCTTCACGAGAAAACCTAAAATGCATTGACAATCACTCAAACTTAGCAGCATACTCACCCACTGTCATATTCCCCTGGTACAATTTAAGAAAATCATCGCCTAGCTTAGTCCTGATACTCATGGGGAAGTATTTTTCTAAAAACTTCCTTTTGAACGACTCCCAGTTCACCTCCTAACGAGCTGATCCAATCAGAAGCCTTGTACTTCTCTACCAATATTCAACATCCCCTAGTAGCAGATACGTAGCATAGTTGACCTTCACCCCTGCTTGACAATTAATCATTTCGAAGATCTTTTCCATTTCCTTAATCCAATGGTCAACTTTTTTTGGACTCTCATCACTCCTAAACTTTGGAGGATTGTGACGACGAAAATCTTCCAATCCCCTTGACTCAACAACACGAATCTCTCTTTCCCTCTTCTCCAAATCTCATAGAGTCTTTGCAGTTGTTTGTGCAGCAACAGAAGCATCCATGTTATCCATTGCATCAGCCATTTGATCATCTCTGTTAACGCTGACTCTTGCAACGTTGTTCCTTCTTGGAGGCATTGTTTCCAACAAAACCAACATCAAGAAGAAATATTAACACCACTTAAAGAATTCTAAAAATAAATTTCAACTACATCAACTCATAACAACTACACAAGATCTAAAAACTCAAACAACTTACCCCAACTCATGTTCATATAACAACTCCCAACCTACAGGTCAACCGACCATCTAACCAAAGCTTTGGTACCACAATATAACACCCCAATTTTTAACAGTGCATGTGCATTTTTTTTTCAAAAATAACATCATAAAATAAAATTGGCCTAGATGCCTAAATGATTCAACACAAAATACACTAAAACTGCATAGATTAAAATTTAGAAATTAAGGGTCTTACATTTTGTTATTTTATACTATGCACTTAGATGTTGTGAGTTTGTTTGCAAAGTAATCATTTTTTATTTCAACAATTAAGAATTATATTGTTCTCGATTAATGTAATTTTAACCATTTTAAATAAATGGATATCAACTTTTTAGTCACAAAAGAAACTCAACTATTACTAGCTCATACTTTGATCTCCATTAACAGTGTTCTTCATATACATAGAAAAAACAAAATAAATAAAACTTGTCCAATTGAGATTAATGTTTAAAATCACAAGTAGATCAAAAAACAAAATACAAATATAGATCAAAATACGATTTTACATATTTTCTGGTGGAAACCAGATATTAATCCCAACTATTAGTGAAAAAGTGATTTTAACTATAATGGTTTGGATGATAGTAAAAACAATAAGAACAATTATCCAATATTTAACTTTATTTTTAAGTTTGTAAATTAAATTAGAAGATAAGGTTATATCAATGTCTATGTATTTTAAGGTAGCTATGAGTAAGTTAGATATAATAATGTGAGTGTTAATTAACACGAAGAATATTATTACCTAATTCATGAGTAATGCATGAGAAATTATTTTACTAATAGAACAATTCTTTACATAAAAAAGCATTGCAATGAGCCTTTGATAATCTACAATCCGAGTCAAAGCGTTAAACACAAGGATACATATATCAATGAATGATCATTTGATCACAATAGAAAAGAGTGCAAACATGATTGTTTGTCTCTAACAAAATCAAATATAAGTCAAAACTTTTGTTAGTCATTTGATTCGAAGAACAAGAATAATATATGAGTTAAGCCTCTAAGTAAGTCAACGCTTTGAAAAATTCAAATCCTCTGATAAAGAAAATGACTTTGGAAATTCTATGAAGCATTTTTCATCTGATAAAGCTATCATCTCGAATAGTCAATGCCTCTGATCAATAAGTCAACATTGAAGACTAACTTAAGTTATTGATATTCGTCAGAAGACAAAATTCTAAGAGAAATAATTTTATTCCTCTAATAACGTGGCACCAGAACATAAAGTATAAAAAAAAAGAATGTTGTATATCCTTTAATTAATACAATATAGTTGTCCAAATAGTACATCAACAACCTAAAATAGTATTGTGAATAGTACATATCCTTTAACGATTCAATGTACTATTGCTACATGTCTAGATCTCCAATACAATGTTCTCAACTGATATATTCTTCAGTATTTAAATAGAAACATTTTGAAACTAAACAAGATAGATGTGGTTTGGTATTATGATGAACGATAATCAACAAAGTTGGTCATCAAAAGAAAAAGGTAATGTTCAAAGGAAGTTTCTAGAAAAGCCTTGAACACATCAAAAGAAAAGATTGAATGAAAAATCCTTTATGTAGAGAGTTATTAGAAATTGATGTAAATCAATCAAGTTCTTTTTATACACTTGAATTGATATAGAAATTGAATTGTATTATCCTCTCTATAAAAGTTAAACATCTAAAGAAAGATTATGTGTCAACTCAGAAACATACTTGAATCAATATACTTAAGCTCGATAGTGATAACAACTCTTTAATTCAAAAGAGGCACTTTAAGAGGTGAAAGAATACTTGGAATCCTCAACGACAACTGACATAATGTTGAGAAGACTAGAAAGACTTCTAGGGATATATTCTAGAGAGGCAGAGGAAATAATACTTAAAACTTGAAGATTCAAAGTAAATAATATTTGTACGCTATTGAATTAAGATTCGGTTAATTCATCGATTGTACAGAGACAAAATCTCTTTGTAAGGTAAAAGACTAGATGTAGTAATATTTATTCTAAACTAGTATAAAAATACTTATGTCTCTTCTCTATCTCAACTCTATAATTTCATTTAAGTTCTTTATGATTGAACTTTAATCCAATTGTTTTACAATCAAATGTTGAATGTTTTCATAATGGACATATCTTTTTGTTTAGCATCGAAATGTTTTTTTAAATGGCAAACACAATTCTTACCCCAATTTTTTTGTGTTTTTTAGCAACTTCACCATCAAGCAACAACAATCTTATACTTAAGTTGGGCTAGGATTTTAGGTCTCCCACAATAATATTACTATCACAAAGTTTTATTCGAACATGGGCTCAACTCAAGTAGGGCTAGACATGAGTTGAGTTGATTCAATCATTGTTTCAACTCAACTCGACTTGATGAGTATTGGTTCAACATAAAATCAACTCGATTCAAGTTCACGAGCAACTCAATTCAACTCGATAGCTCAAATCAAATGATAAAAAAGCTTAAAGGAATAAATATGTTCCTTCAAATTTAAGTTAAACTATACTAATAAAAATTAATAAAAAAATTAGCTAAAGCCCATATAATTGGTAATTGTAAGGTGTTTTCTAGTTAGATTAGACTTAGTGTTTTGAGTGATGTCAACTTGCTTAGTCTAGATGATGTATGTGTGCTTTGTTGATTCTCTAGCTCTTGCATAGGCTACTTGAACAAGAAATCAATCACAAAAAAAACATGGTTTAAAACACTTCAAAAATATATTGCATGATTATATTCATTAACATGGTTTAATACACTTCAAAAATATTTTCTAGGTGACTTATAAATTTGTAAATTGACTTACCAACTTATAAATCGATTTAAGAATAACAAGAACTCAGTTTATGAAGTTCCAAGACTGTAAATTGACTCATTTATCATGTCAATTGACTTACTAGCAATACAGGGAGTTCTAGGAATCAACTTACCTTTGAGTGAATTGATTCACACAGCTTCAAACATCAAAATTGGATTTTCAAACACGTTTAAATCAATTCACCAACTTTGTAATCTTGAAATTTGACTGTTTTAAGGTAGTTATGGCAGTTAAAAAGTTATTTCTGACAAAATATTTTTAATTAGCCTAATTTTTTTATGCATCACATAATAGATTTTCTAAACTCTTCTGAACAAGAGTACTTTCTCTTATTCCTCGTACTCATGCACTCAAGGTCATAACAAATATTTAAAATTCTTTCTTGTTCAAGTCTGGTGTGAAGTCATGTTTTGAAGCAAGAAACTACAACGAGGGTATATCAATTATTGGGCTGTCTATTCTAGGTAAAGATCATCGAATGAATATCAATAGATTGCACATCAAAGAACTGAAGAAAATGTTCTTTAAGGGTTTTCTAGAAGGGTTATCTAGGTGTCTATCTTGCAAGGATTGAAGTGTGATCTTCATCTTGAAGATAGAAGTGTGTTCATAATGTAGAGCATTATTTCCAGATTTAGTGTCAAAGAGTGTTTAGGAAAAAGGGTTTATGTCCAAGGTTTTGTTACATTTGTCCAAGGATCTTATAAACATTTCAAATCAATAATAAAGGAAGAAACTCTCATTCAATTGAATGGAGACATGACGTACTGTACATATGAGTACAAAGTAGAGGAATCTGTAAAAATTGTTGAGTGATTTTCTCTTTCCCTACTCTTTAAGTTATGTTTTAATGAAGAGTTCTATTGTCTTGATTTCATGTGTTGAATGAGCACATTAAAATTCACATCATTTCATATGATTTGGATGTGTGTTAGTAGTGTAAAACCAAATAAGAAGTAAAGAGAAATGAAATCACACGAAATTTTATATCAGTTCACCCAAACATTAAGCTACACCAGTCCTCCCCCTTGGTGAGATTTTTCACTAAAATATTTGAGATACTTCTCATATTCTGTACTTACATAAGTTTGTCAACCTGACATTTCTTTCATATATTTTCTTATTCTCAACAGGCTTACAATTCTTCTTCTTAGTTACACTAGACTCGACAACACATACATTTAAAATTGAGTCTCTTTTACAAACCAAAAGATGACTTCAAAAAGTTTACAAATAAAATATTTAGTTTCCATCAATTTCTCATGAATTGATTGAGATGAAATGGATCTTCACACTCTTGTATTCTTTAGATTTTATTATCTAGGATGAACTCTAAACGTGGTTGAACTTTTAATCAAGTTTTACTCTTTTATAATAAGAGTATTTGAATACTTGAAGTAAGTTCTTATTCTTCAAGGTCTCCGCTCTTCTCTATTTATATCACGATGTTAGTCAACCACGTCAAATAGGTGATCTCTTTGATGAAACCTACCTTTTCTAACTTTTGAGTTTCTTGTCGAACTGCCATTCATTTTTCTCCAACTAATTTTGTCTTCTTTTATACTATCGGCTTGACGGTATCATTGATAGCCAAGCAGTGAGATACTACTTTTGGGTTTATTCTTGGAAAGTCGGTTGGAATTCATGCTAATATACTCGAGTTTCTCCTTACAGTTTAAAATAAGATAGCCTTTTCTCCGAATGTTAGTTGTGTGCCAAGCTTCGTTACCTTTCTTGGGTTTACTATCTGTACCTTATGTGTTGGAATTCATGTGTTTGATGTCCTCCATTGGGTCAATCTTTATGAACTTGCATACTTCTCCATATCCTTAGGACAAATTGGAATTGTTGTTGTGATCTGAGTTCTTCCATTTCTTCTTGAGACAGTTAGCATTGCCCTGTCTAGTTATTTATTGATTTTCATGCATGATGGAGATCTTCCCATTTTCTAAAAGGAACTTCATTGTTAAATGAGGCGTCTAGTTATTTATTGATTTTCATGCATGATGGAGATCTTCCCATTTTCTAAAAGGAACTTCATTGTTAAATGAGGCGTGGACAGAGTGGCTCCAATGAAGTGGAATTTAATGTCACAAAGAAGGGGGTTTCAATTGGGACTCTTTTTAAAATAGATTGGTACTTAGAATATTTAGGTTACAAATATATCTTGCTGCTTTCAAAATATGACTTCAAAAAGTTTACAAATAGAATATTTAGTTTGCGTCAAGTTCTCATGACTTGACTGAGATGAAAGGAATCTTCACACTCTTGTATTTTTTTAGATTTGATGAACTCTAAATGTGGTTGAATTTTTAATCAAGTTTTACTCTTTTTATATTAAGAGTGATTGATTACTTGGTGTAAATTCTTATTCTTCAAGGTTTGGGCTCTTCTCTATTTATAGATAAGTTGTGGAGCTTCAGTAATGTTTCGAGGCCTTCATGTGATTGTCGTGTTCGAGTCCCAACTCATGGTAACCATTGATAAAGTTTTTCTTGAAAACCTATGAACATTATGAACTTTAAGAGAATTTCATAATATTTGTTGGGTATGTTCATGACTTGTGGTTATCATCTTGATTCTTCTCACACATATATAATCATTCTGATCTTTTAGCTCATAATTTTCTAAACTCTATTAGAAAATTAGTTTTGTCTTGTGAATAATTCATATTGTACTTTGGTTTTTTTGATTTATTATTTCTTATTTTAACAGAGTAACTCAAGAGCATATATTAGATAACAATATGTATCAAAATCTCTCAATCATTTAATCTTTATTGTTTGTCATCTTTAAAACACCATTAGGAATTTTGTCTCCACATCCTAATGCGTTGAGGATTGAACATCTAATAATGAAGTTATATGTTGATGTTCCTTCAACTACTAACAACTTTGTTAGAAGTGACTTTGTGCATGTGTCTTATGTAAAAATGACAAGGATCTCGATGAACCCCATGACCTCTGCACTATCACCATATAATCCCACTAAGATATTGTTGCAAGGTTTAAGGATTGAGGCTAGTAAAGCTAGTTGTTTATAAGCTTCGTTAAATACGATTTTAGTCGAGTTGACTCATTTTCACATTGTAATCTCCCATTCCTGCCAAGATGACCATTGGATTTTCATCCTCGTGCTTATCTATGTCTTTGCAGTTCTTTTCTGAAGAAAAAAATGATTGTTGGTTAGACGTTCCCGACTTGAGTAAGGGCGCAAGTTGAGTTTAAGGCTCACAAGTCTCTTTTTATGGCACCGTGGATAAGTCATCCTCCTTTAAATCCCCTTGATTTGAAATTAGTCTCCCTATGTTCAGGGGTTGGCCTCTAACCTCTCTTGTCATCTCGGCTACGCCTTTTCTCATTACTCTTAGAACTTCTACGAGAATTGGGTGATGTAGAGCTCCTCCTTCAAGGTCGTGATCTTGGTGAAACTTCATGTCAACCTTTTTCATCCACGTACTTCTTTAGATGGTTTTCCTATATCAGTTATTCAATCTGGATTTTTAGCCCTTAGCAATCGTTAATAGAATGTCAATATATTATGTGCGACTCACAATATGTTCTTCCAGTTTTGACTCTCTTTTTTGAGGTAGATCTTGATTAAGTTGGAGTTATACGCATCTTAGAAGTTCCTTTTTGGCCTTTCAGTTAGTGGGGTGAAGTGGTACGTGAAATGCTCTTTTCATCTATCTTTTCCTCGATCGCTTCGCCCTCCCCACTTTGATCTTGGTCATTGTAAGAAGGCCTTTTGTAATTGTCTCTGTGTTGCAGCTATTTCCTCCATAGTTATATTCTCATTTTCTCTCTTCTAAATTCATCGGGCGTCTTAGAAGTTCTTCGTGCTAGCAAATCGAAAAAAGGTATTGACTTCAGATCTGCTATTGATGTGTGTAGTGCTATAGCAGGGTTCAATTTTTTATTTGAAACATCTCCTCATTGAAGCGATCCATGAACGAGCTGAGGGACCCATTTGACTTCTGCTTGAGACTAACTAAACATGTTGAGTTTATTGGGTTATTCGATTTGTGGTGAATTTGGTCACAAATTTCTGATAGATAGAATTGTTCATGTAATGGTTCTCCGTTGATTTTGTCTATGAATAAGAGTTGCATTGCGACCTCCTTCTTTGGTTGTTTCCTCCTATGAGCACCTCAGGAAAAAGCTTCATTTCCTAACTCTGAATTGGCAACGTTATCATAATTGTCATCCTCTATTGACAAAGTTTTTCTTCGTTTTCAACAATCTTAGATTAAGGCTACCTTGTTTTTGAGTCCCCTAATTTAGGCCTTTATCTCGTCCATGTTATCTTTTGTCATTTGTTAATTTTGATTATGTCATCAAGATGACAATGGATATCGACACCTAGATCTTTCAATGATGTTCCTTTGTGGTGATAAAGAGTGTCAACAAAGAGAGATAATATCTTTATTGGCTGGTCTTTGAAGTGGTGAATTATAATGCATAGATCAACTTTTTTGAATGTTGAACTTGTGGTTTTGTTGATTTGTTTCTCCTAGATATGGCATAAAGGGGAGCCCTACTTCTAGTGACTTCCATGCATAATGGAATCTTGAGTCTTGGAAAAGATTTACCAAGGACCCACAACGGACTTAATGTTCTTGTATGAAACACAAGTTGGATCACTAGTGTTGATGTGGACTTCACATTTTGTGTTGCGATAAGATTTTGGTCTTCTCTCTTTCTTCTCGTACCTACTAAGAAATTGTAATGCCAAAGTAAGGAAGAGGGGGAGCATATAGTAAGTATTATGATTGGATGAGTAATGTATGAAATACTTAGAGGTGAATCCGTTATTTGTAGAGTAGTTGGGCTCATATCTGTTATGGTATGTTGTTATTATTGAGGTGACCATCGAGATCATAACGAAATTATTGTTATCCGTAATGTAACTGTCTACCGAGATAAATGGTGGTCT
This sequence comes from Cicer judaicum, assembly GCA_037974835.1. Taxonomy (NCBI): domain Eukaryota; kingdom Viridiplantae; phylum Streptophyta; class Magnoliopsida; order Fabales; family Fabaceae; genus Cicer; species Cicer judaicum. Next base: position 4,961,825 of record JBBPBS010000968.1, on the reverse strand, counting down.
TATCTAATTTAATTGTAATTTGTGATATGTGAGACACTAGGAGTATGTCGGTGCTTCTAGATTCCTTGTCTTTGGGCGCATATGCTTCTAGAGATAACGTCAAGGGTGGTTTTCACGTTGCGTCATCCCTTGGCGCTGATGTTATTGCATTAGACCTCACTCAAGTTGGACCTCGCTATTAGATCAGCTTGCTCTATTTGTCTTGAACTTTCTTGTGGTTTTCACGTTGCGTCATCCCTTGGCGCTGAGGTTATTGCATTAAACCTCACTCAAGTTGGATCTCGCTATTGGATCAGCTTGCTCTATTTGTCTTGAACTTGAGTTTTGTACCAGGCACCCCCCCCCCCCCCCCC
>JBBPBS010000968.1:4850534-4961346 GCA_037974835.1 Cicer judaicum | reverse complement strand
CCCCCCCCCCCCAATTTTACTTGCCACTCCCCTGTCATGAGTAAAAGACTATTTTACCCTCCATCTCATCTATAAAAACCCAAAAAAAATTTTACCTCGAAAATTTGAAAGTTTCGAATATCAAAAATAAGCAAAATTCGAAACTTTGCATGTGTATGAAATATTCGAAATGCATGCCTCAAAAATTTTGGAAGATTCGAAACCAGAACATTTGAAACTTTGCATCAGTGTGAAATGTTCGAAATGCCTTCCTCGAATTTTTTGAAAGCTTCGAAACAAGAAACTTTCAAAAATTTCTTTGATTTAGAAAGTTTCGAAATGGTGAGAGGTTGAAGGCAATGAAACTTTCGAAATGGAGTTCGAAAGTATTAAAGTTTCGAAATTGATGTTGAAAGCTTCGAAATGCATTTCGAAAATTATGAAATGCAGCAAAGTTTCGAAATACCAATAAATTTGAAAAAATTGTCACTCTATTTCTCATTCCTATTTTCAAAAGTTTTATTAAATTTAAAATTTTCGAAATTTAATTTTCCAGAAATCATCAAAACTTTCGATATTTATTAGTATTAATTATTACTATTTATTACTATATATTACTATATATGAAATGCAGCTGTATTTGAAGGACATTCCTATTATTAGTATTAATTATTACTATTTATTACTAAAAATGTATTTCGAACTTTTGTTTCCTAAACTTTCGAAATTTAATTTTTCAGAAATCATCAAAACTTTCGATATTTATTAGTATTAATTATTACTATATATTACTATAAATAAAAATAATTAATACTAATAATTCCGAGTTTTTGTCCATTCAAATACAGCTTCTCGAGAGGAAAATATCTACAAAATACGTTTCAAATAAAACATTAACTATATCGCTATAATAAAAATTTAATCGGTTATAAATCATTGGTAGTAATAATAATACCTGATCAGTCATGAATTTTTCTGTAGAATCTGTAACATTTTTTGAAGCAAAAACATGAACTCTACTTATACCTAATTTCAAAAATAATAAAAAATTTAATTAAAAATAATTTTCTAATTATTTTTTCAAATCTTATTTTTATAACATAAATTTAATTTTTTTAAAAAAATAAAATAAAATTTCGAAACTTTGGGGTTATTTGAAATGTTCGAAATCTATATTTTCGAAACTTTGAAAGATTTCCATATATATATTTCGAATATTTCATCAATGGCCAAAGCTTCGAACCATTTTGTCATTTCAAAAGTTTGATATGCATCAAAAGATTCGAACAACTTACATTTCGAAAGATTGAAATGCTTCAAAAGGTTCGAATAACTTAAATTTCGAAATTTTGATGTTTATCTAAATTTTCGTAAATTTGGAGTTTTTTCAAAAAATTTGCATTTCGAATGTTTTAAAATTACAAAAGGTTCGAAAAACTTATATAGGAATAAAATAGTATTTAAAAAAATATAAGGGGTGACAAGTAAAATGGGGGAGGGGTGCGTGGTACAAAATCCTTTGAACTTTCTTGGTGGTCGATCCATAATATAATTTGGATTAGGCCCAACCCATTACAATATCTAATTTCCACCTTCTTGGACATATCTCGACCACCACATGCCACCTTTCAAAAAAAACTCCTTTCCACCACCACTACAGAACCTATAAAGAAAAATCACAATTTGAAATATCTCTGTCAACAACCATTGCACCACAAATACCCACCACCATATTAGAAACCTCTATTTCATTGTCGTCTTCTACCCAATTCCTTTCTCCTTTCCTTCCTTCTTTTGGTTGTTTCTTGTGGTGGTAAATGTGCAATGTATATTTCCTCTCTCCAACAATTCTTCTTGTAGTGTTATCTAAAGCTTAATGTATTTTCCCTCTCCCTAGCAAATTGCCAGAAAGAAATTTGGTCGAGGGAACAAATTTTGAAGGAAAAAATTACATACAGTAAATATAGTATACATGCAGTGTCCGTATTTGTGCAAAAAAAAGTGTTTAAATAATACAGGATTTTTCAATTAAAAAATAAGAATATATGGCGCAGAGCATCTACCATAACATCTAGTGGAGATCCGAGTAGATGAACATCACATCATATATGTGCCGATACATTCTCATGCCAAAATGTACCAAGTGTTCACCTTTATTTTATCATGTTTTTTCTTAAAAGGACACGTTCATTAGACTGTTTTGTTATGTTTTTTCCTCAAGAACTAAATGCAAAAGCAAAGAATGTCGTGCACATATAGAAGACGTTTAGAAGAGGAGATAACCACAAAATTAATAGTCAAATGTATAAGTGCCCATAAGAATAGTGCAGTATCAGGTCGAATTTTTACCGCCATCCTATCCTATAGTATCTACACAAATTAATCCTAATTTGGAAATTAATGAATCATATGCGTGCATAATAATAATACAAAGGAAGATTGCATACATACATGGTGGAATTTCATAGCCAAAAGAATCCACACACATAAATGCAAATTAAGTTCCCTATTTAAGTATAGAATATTTGGGCGAAGTGTTTGATCTACTCTTGCTTGTCATCACTACCCTGCAGTTCTTCTCTATTTTTTGGCTTTGAAGGGGAAACCTTGGCAGGGTTTGACCGTTCAGACTGTGAGAACATAATCAAGACTTGCATGAGTACAGTGACAATTGCCAGACCAAATGCTGAAAATGCAACACCCTTCCAGGATGATAGTAGTGAAGACCATTGAAGCAACTTAACAGACGCCGAGACAACCACACAAACCCATGTAATGACAACCTGTTTGTTTCCAACATGAAATTGATTATTGAACATGTAAATAACAGGATCAGGACTGACTACAGTAAGCTCTCTCTGAGGCACATTTGAATTGTCTAATCAAGATTGGACAGTCTAGATTTTAAGTTTGGATTTTAAATTTAAAAATAATTAAAGTCCCTCTAAAAAAATACAAAATTCGAACTTTAAATCTGGAACGTTCGATCTTAATCGAATGGTTTAGATGTGCTGACTGCACTGCAGTCAACTACCGTCGTAAATAACCATAATGGTGTATGCAAATTGTGTACTACAATAGAGAATAGCTGGCTATTCGATAAGGACATTACGAAACTAGATGTATTGAGAGGAAGTATCTCACCAGAAGAGACTTTATTGGTCGAACAAGATCCCGTGGCTCGTGATCACTGAATTTGTCATCGGCGATATGTTTGTCTAACAAAGCATCCTGGTGTCCGCAGGGAAATAAGGGAGAGAAAAAAGAGCAAAGTTGTTTAACAATTGAAACTCAAGAATTTATAGACAGATATGACAAAATATACCAAGACATTAACATGGTGTGCACATAAGTGTGTAAAATCAATTCTTAATAAAAACTAGGACAACCAAACCATAATAACAGACACAGATACCCTGCTGGGAAAAAAGGAACAAAAGAATAATATAATCCTTATTAGAAAGTATCAATTGGCACAAACCTTATCCACAAATATATCTCGACACCATTGAGCAACAGCTTCATCTGCTTCTGGCAAATCCTTCATCAAATGCCGCTTAATATGCACATGCACCTAGGATTTGGATGAGTACATTTCTATTCAAACATTGACATTTTATAGAGAAAAATAGCTAATAAGATTATGTAAGAAAGACAAGGAATCCTATTGCAATGATTTCAAGTAGGTATATAGAAAACTAAGGTTCCTAAAAAACACCATCATTCTTCAAAGTAAAAACATGCACCAAATTGCCAAGCCACATCACTTCTTTTCCACAAACAACAGTGCCTCTGAAGTCCCCCGGCAATACTATGATTTTCAATAAACAAGAAGCCTATTTGTAATCTCCAGAATAACAAATTTATGTCAACCCAAATGATCATGCGTCCCACAAAAGTTGCAAAACAACAACAAAGACTCATCCAATCATCAAGTAGGATTTGTTATATGGATCAATCAGCAACATTGGACTGTATCGAAAACCAATTTTTTTTCTTTCAAAGTTTTAAACCCTAAAGAAAAAGGACTTTTTTCATAATTTCTACTATAGTTTTTCTATGATCATATTGTATGTGTTTCAATCCCATAATCTTCTATTGGATTCACTTTTCTTACTAAAAGTCTGCTGTTGTCCGACATGACCATGCCAAAAAAATGAAAAAGAAAATCAAGAATTGATGCTGTAAATTTTATAATGTTAAGAATAAAATGTTAGGGAAATAGCATACAAATATACAATTAAAAAGAAACTCAAAAGTATTGACTTGCATTAGACTCCTAACTTTGATGTGCTCTTTTCATGACTTCCAGTTTCCCAAAACAGATACACTTAGAGTTGATTAGGATAAAATCTTCAACAAATACTTATAGAAAAAGAAAAATTGAAATAGTTTTACAATAAATTTTCTAATTAATAGCTTTCAGCATAAGTTGAAATTATCTTATACAGCCTCAACTTTTTTAGAAGCTCTCTCATCTAACTTCTACATATACACTAATAAACTTGTAGGAGATGTTTCATAAGTTAGGAATCAAATTCTAATTGTTGAAGTTGTGGGATTTAGATGAAAGGAAGAGAGAAAATAATAAGGGTTTGAATATTATTGATAATAGCTTTATGTTAACTTGATTACAAAAGACTCAATACTAATATCTATTTATAGAGAAATAGAGATTCAATCCTAAATCACGAACAAATCATAATAATAATGAAATATTATAAGATATCTTTATGATTGTAAATTGATCCTAGAAAATAACTCAAGATACTCTAATATAATATAAAAGATAATTATAAGATATTTATAATATTCTAACACTAATCTATGTTGAAAAGTTCACATGAGTAAGAAGCTAGTTTTGAGCAGGCCTTCCACCTTAGTTCAAAATGACACTCCCTAGTACAAGAGAGAATTCATACATTGAGACTAACACTGAGCAATGAACTGACTCCTTATTCGGCTCCTAATTCCTATTTGTTCGCATGTTGAACTTAATTTCTTCAGTTAAATTCTCCACACAACAGTTTCAGAAAGGGAAAGTTAATCAACTCAAAACTTAATTGATTACAAAAGAGAAAATTTTCATTTTGTAAATTACACGGTCGAGAAAAAATGAAGGGAGATATTGAAGCAGTATTTCTATTAAAAAAAAACTCACCACTGAAGGTTGCCCCCTGAAGAGTCTTAGCATTGTAGGAGCCGGTGAACTCTTAGGAATTGCCACTGTTACATCATAAATGGCCGGCACAAATGAGCGCATATGGCTTACTGCTGAAACAAACCCCTGAAAACAACGTAATTGAGTAAATTTTTCGTCAGAAAACAACACAGATAAAGTCAATAATTTATATTGAAATTTATAGGGGAAAATATAACTGGAAATTCAAAATCAGAATCCCTTGAACTTAAATATTAAAGAAAATAAAATAAAAAATTAATTAATTTTAAGATAGAAAAGATTGAAAGCACAGTTATGAGGATGATAAGATATCTTCCAACTGATGAAAAAACTGTCAAAGCATATTCCTAACTCAATCCTATCTTGGATTTTGAGCTATGATACCTTAGTTATTGAGCAACAGGTGACCCAACAACAGTCTAGAATAAGCTCTAATATTATCTTCGATTTTGAGCTATCTAGTTATTTGGCCTAATTACTCAATCTCACAAAACAGTGTTGTAAGGTGAGGATTCCCAACTCCTAAGATTTATCTGATGTGGGACTTGGGTTATTTTCTCTCCAATTGATATAAACCCTTTAGGCACCCTTGACAAGTAGAGAAGTATAATCCTTGGGAGAAGAACAGTAATATAATTTCATAGAATAGAAAATCCTGCCATGAATGTGCTAATATTTAATAGTTAGGCCAAATAGTTTGCTAAATCACAGTCGTGCAGAATAGCTTCAAACTGTGGAAGAAAAGTAAAGGAAAAAGACAAACAAAAAGAAAGATAAGGAAGTTAATTAAATTTCACCTTGGTTCTTGGAATCAAAACGTTTCTGGGAACAGGCAATCCAGTTGAGGTTGCATACTCCTGAGCGGCTAATAGTTTGGCCTGTGTAAAGCGAGTTCCTTCTACAAAGAGAGCCAGCCAAAACGGAAGAGGGAAATCCCTCAGTTGCTGTAGGCCTGACTGCACATACAATTACAGCTCAAATGGGACTCACAAATAATGAAACGGTTTAAGCATCAAGAGAGAGTATGTGCATTGAGAAGAGGTTATACTCCCTCCTCCGTCCCAAAATATTCGTCGCAGTTGACCATTCGACACAGATTAAGAAAAGATGATAAACAAATGAAAAAAAGATGATTTTACGAAACTACCCATATCAACTATGGGTTTATGTTCATTGTCATAATTTCATAAACGGAAAGTGGAGAATAATAACTTGGGAGTGATGCACACATTATTAATTAGAGGATACAATTGGAAGAAAATAATTGAAGTTGTATTGGAAGTCAAAAGTGACAATTATTTTGGGACAAATAATTTTTTGCAAATGTGACAATTATTTTGGGACAGAGGAAGTAGTAATTATGCATCTCAGTGCATGGCTGAGAAGACATTAAACAATACTAAAAGAACATGTACAAATATGAATCTCTTATTAAGAGCATCCAGCATATTAGTTATATTTGAGTAATGCATAATCCCACTCCCATACCTTTAATGTACTTTCATCCTTGGCCCAATTTCGCTCCAAGAAAAGATATTCAGAAAACCACATTGACCAACCAATGACCTGCATATTGGAACTTGTCATATAGATCACCATTGACATTAAATAATAGATATACTTGAGAATTAGGTTTTGGTGTTGAATGATTTGATAGATTAGCTCTCAACGTGATAATATTGATATTCAAAATTGTACAAGGAGAATCTCTTAATTAAGAAAATAAATCTAGACTAAATCCTACCTATATTAAACCTAATAAAACAAGGGATCACATATCTTAATAATAACAAACTAAATCGTTGCATATCTCGACACTCCCCCTCAAGCTAGACGTCGAGCTTGTCACATATATAAGTTATCCTTGGTCTTTGAAGAGCCTTTGTGAAAATGCCTGCCAATTGATCATTAGAACCAACAAATGAAGTAGCAATTTCGCCAGACACAATCTTTTCACGAACAAAGTGATAATCAATCTCAATATGCTTAGTTCGCTCATGAAAGACTGGATTAGAAGCAATATGTAAGGTTGCTTGATTATCACATATGCGACTCATAGTACCTATATTACAAAAGCGCAACTCTTGGAGAAGGTGTCTGAGCCATATGAGCTCCTCAGTAATAAGTGTCATTGCTCAATATTCAGTCTCAACACTAGATCTGGCAAAAACGTGATGCTTCTTGCTTTTCTAGGAAATCAAATTACCACCAGTAAGAACACAATACCAAGATGTGGACCTTTTATCGAAAGGACATCCAGTCTAATCTGCATTTGTTTAAGCAACAATATCTGAATTACCTTTGTGTAAATAAGACCTTTTCTTGGAGCTCCTTTAATGTATCTCAAGATTCTAACCACAACATTCCAATTACTATCACAAGGGGAATTCAGGTATTAACTCATTGCACTCATAGCGTATGAAATATCTAGCCTCCTCATGGTCAAGTAATTCAACTTCTAACTAACCTCCTATATCTTCCTGGATCTAGAAAGGACTCCCACTCATCGAGTAGGAGTTGACATTTGGATCCATAGGAGTGCCAATTGGCTAGCAATCTAGCATACTGGTTTCTTCCAAGATATCCAAAGCATACTTTCTCTAGGAAATAGCAATTTCTACCTTAGATTGAGCTACCTCAATGCCAAGAAAATATCTCAATCTACCTAGATCTTTGACCTGAAAGTGGTGGACTAGATGTTGTTTGAGTCCCACAAATCCATCACGATCATCACATGTAATGACTATATCATCAACATAGGCAACCAAGTAAATACACTCGTTAGAAGAGAATTTATAAAAGACAGAGTGGTCAGCTTCACTACGAATCATGCCATACTGTTGAACAACACTACTAAACCTCCCAAACCATGCCTGAGGAGATTGTTTGAGACCATACAAAGCTTTATGAAGCCGATAGACATACCAACGACACTCCCCTTAAGCAACGAAATCAGGTGGTTGCCGGAGATAAACTTCTCCTTCTAAGTCTCCATGAAGGAATGCATTCATTATGTCTAACTGATATAATGGCCAATGTCGCATAGTAGCCATAGAGAGAAAAAGACGAACATAAGCCATTTTAGCACACGTGAGATATTATCAATGTAATCAAGACCAAAAACTTGAGTATAGCCTTTAGCCACTAGACGAGTTTTTAGACAATCAATATGTTCATCTAGACCAATTTTGATTGTGTATACCAACGACATCCAAAAATAGATTTACCAGGAGGAGGTGGCACAAGAGTCGATGTTTTGTTAGATTTTAAGGCTGTTTTCTCATCAATCATAGCCTGCCGTCAACCTGAATGAGAAATAGCTTATTGCAGAGAGTTAGGACTAGTGAGAGAAGAGATAGCTAAGGCAAAGGTATAATGTGAAGGTGATAAACGATGATAACTAAGAAAATTATAAATGGGATAAGGATTATTGGTGAAATGCGCACCTTTACGTAGTGCAATAGGGAGGTCGCCAGACAAAGTAGGCAGATCCGAAGTAGAAGAAGAGACTGGAACGGGAGATGAGTCACTTAAATCTTGTGTAGGAAGTGGATTGGCAGGAGGGAGACATGCACGTCGCTGATAAATTTGCAAGAGAGGAGGACTAGATGGATCTCGTTGGTCAATGATAGGCTTGGACGGAGTCATCTAAACAAGGTAGGGAATAGGTAATACCTCAGAGATTTTCTCATATTCAATGAGGGAAGGGAAGAAAGATGTATCCTCAAAGAACGTGACATCAACAGACATGTAAAAGCAATGTGTGGAGGGACAATAGCACTGATATCCTTTTTGAAACCTTGAATAGCTGAGGAAAACACACTTAATTGCACGAGCATTCAACTTATCAAGTCCTAGAGTAAGATTATGAACAAAGCAAGTGGATCCAAAAACTCGAGGAGGGACACAAAACAATGGTTCATTGGGGAGCAATATGGAATGGGGAACTTTGTCTTCGATAGCAGAAAATGGCATTCTATTAATCAAATATCCTACAGCGAGGGCATCGCTCCAAAATTTGAAAGAAACATTAGCATTGATTAGCAACGTACATGTTGTTTCAATTATATGACGGTACTTGCGTTCAGCCATACCATTTTGTTGTGGGGTATGGGGACAAGATGACTAATGTATTATTTCATTTTCGGCCATAAAAGATTAAAAGATGACAAAAAGATACTCTTTTTCATTATCATTGCACAAAATGCAAATAGAACAACCAAATTAATTTTGAATTTCCTTAAAGAAATTGTGAAATACACTTAATATTTCTGATTTATCCTTAAGTAGGTAGATCCAGGTACATCTAGAAAACTCATCAATAAAAGTGACAGTACCTTGAATAAATCAGTATGACCTACAACTGAAGTGACTCAACTTGGTCCCCCATACATCAGAATGAACTACATAAAAAAAATAGCGGGATTGCGACTGAAGACTGATGGGGAAGGAAGACCAGACGTGTTTCCCAAGCTGACAAGATTCACAATCTAAAAACTGCAAGTGAGACAAGTGAGGGACCATAACTCTCAACTTTTTGAGACTTGGATGACCTAAACGACGATGAAGAAGACTTGGGGGCTCCGTACTAGAAGTGGAAGCAACAGTAGATGAAGATTGAAAGTATTAAAGTCCTTGGGACTCATATCCTATACCAATCATCTGCTTAACAAAAGAACTAGGAGTAAAAGTTATAGAACAATTTAGACTTTGAGTTAGGCGACTAACAGAAACTAAATTAAATGGACAATTGGAAACAAAAATAACATAGTCAAGAGATAAAGATGGGAGAGGAGTGGCTTGACCAATGCCACTAGCTTTAGCTTTTGAGCCATCTGCGACGGTAATATGATGTGGGGCTTTAGGTTGGGATTTTTCGATAAAAGTGATGGATTACCAGCCATATGATCGGAAGCTCCAGAGTCCAAGATCCAAGGACTAACGATGAAGAGTGAGAGAGGAAGACTATAGAATTTACCATGAGCAAAAGTTGTTGAGGATGAGACATGTGAAGCCTTGAACTGTAGATATGCCTTGTACTCTTCATCTGACAACCTTTTTTTTGGCATTTCTTACTTCAGAGTCTTTTCCATTATCATTAGACTGCGTCATACTTATTGTTTTTTTCTTCTTCTAGAAAGCCAATAATGGAATAGTACTTGTCTTCGGTATGACCGAAAAGCTTACAATAAGTGCACTGAGGATGACTTGCTCGACAACCCTCACGTCCACGACCTCATCCTCCACAACCTGCAAAATTTGAAACAAAAGTAGAAGACTCTGCCAGTTTGAGATCCATTTTCCCCCCGGTCCTTCCAGACCAAGAATGCGTATGATGCGTCTGATGAGATCCTCTTTTGAGGGGATATTGGATGCTGTGAGAATGTGGCTTCGAACTAACTCATACTTTTGATAGAGGCCATGAAGGACATAGATCATGCAAACATTATACAATTTCTCAAGCATCTTCTTTGAGTCATCGTCGGCCACAAGGGGCTTTAACTCATTTATCGTAGACTGGGCTTTATTAGCGTAATTCATGATGTTATCTTTTATCATCTGAAGGGTAGCTAAATTATGAATAACATAATAGAGACGTTGGATATCCTTTGAATAGACATTCTAAGCATTTTGCCAAATATCATAGCAAGTGGTGTACGAGCAATAATAGACCAGCAAGGAAGGCTCAATTGTTTGCCTCAAAAGATAGACTAATTGACAATCAGCTTGCTCCCAATCTTCACACAAATCTGTATTAATTTCCGAACTGCTTAGTGAGGTGATTTGAGAGCTTTTGTTCAAGAAATCACATCTTGACAGTAGCTGACCAATTTAAATAATTTTAACCATTAAGTTTCTCAGACGTTATAGAGGGATCGGCAGAGAAAACATATGTTACAAGGCTCTTAATAGAGGATTCAAATTTGTTGTTCTCATTCTGCGAAAGATCTAAACATGAACTCGTCTTCAACAGACTAGAAAAGAACAACAAGTACAGGCAGCAAGAAACCGTAGAGAAAGCACCAGAAATAGTGGGACCCACTACCAAACTTGGCCAAAACAGGAAGAGCGGCAGTAGACGAGTGGAACAAGGCCCAAAAAGACTTTTTCGGAGGTCTGGATGGTGGGGCATGGCCTCTACACGCCGACAGAGCTTACAATTGCCAAAAAAACGTGCGTGGTACCACGTGAGATAGCAGATGGTGGCGGTTCTCTGGTGAATGGCTGATCTTACTAAGGTGAGTCTGATGGTGGGGGCGGTGTGACCCGTCGAGTCATGTATGTTGGACAGTTAACGGGACAGCTACGTATGTGACTGCAATGGCTAGGGTTTTTTAGACATTTGACAATCCCACAGATCGTGAGCTCTAATACCAACTTGAGAATTAGGTTTTGGTGTTGAATGACTTGAGAGATTAGCTCTCACCATGATATTATTTATATTCAAAATTGTACAAGGAGAATATCTTAATTAAGGAAATAAATCTGGACTAAATCCAACCTAATAAAACAAGGATTAGCATATATTAATAATAACATACTAAATCTTTGCATATCTCAACAGATATAATAAGCAGAAAATCAATTTTTTAATGTTTTACATGTGATATACAAGTAGAAATTATTTCTAACTAGGTAATAGTAAAACTTATAATATTTGTTTCTTCCAAGCAGGAAAGTTTCACTTAGTTGTAGTACACTAGGTCAAAAATAATACAATTAGAGAAGCATATAATTGGAGTTTTGGGGACATGGAAGATAAGTGGAATATATAATAGAGAATTGATGGTGTTACATTTTTCAGTAAGCAAAGTGGAAAAAAGTATAATATACAAAAAATTTCATAGTTATATTTATATACAAAAATCTATGCACATATTATACATGTTCGCATCTAAATTAAACTCCATCCAAACTTTAAAACTGGTCTAGTCCTACCAAGTGAGTGACCATTTGCAAGAAACACATCACAATCAATAAACAACTACCAATAATCCCCATTGGCAGAAAATGGTTGGTCCAAAAGGCCTGTAATGTGGAAATTTCAATACTGACATTTCAACATAGAACTTTGAGTCTTTGACCAAATAACCACAAGCCCAACACAAGTGGATGGTCTTACATTTTAGTGCTTAGTTTATGGACTCTACCATCTATTCAAAAATAAATTAAGCAAAAACAGTGAATGCGAAAAGAAAAAAAGGCAAGAAAGGCAGTTTCAACAGCTTCAATGTCTAATCAGGCCCAGAGATGACATGGGTCATGTGATAACCCTAAGTAACTAGTCCACAGACCATCCCACTAATTATCAATCCATAAATACAACACTTCCCTGCATTTCTCAATCTTACATCTTAGTTTATATTATGTCTGACACACTTGATCAATCAGTTTAAACCATCATGACTGAATAACAAGCACTGTTCCATATTTTTATTTCGAAATCACAAGTCATATGAAACATACCGGCAGAAACTTTGATGATTTCTTCATCACAGCAAGGGTGCTTCCAAGGCAACCTGAACGCTGTTGAATAATTATGTTCAATAATCAATGAGTAGTTGAACCACAAATCAGATAAGTCACAAACACAATCTTGGATAGAAGAGTCCCATATTTAATATCCAACAGATGTATAAGTTCTTTTTGTCCTAGTTTGATACCAGAATAACAAATGAAATAAAGCTACAAGTGTATTTGTTTGTTTGCATTCAAGATATGAAAAAGTCGTGTAAAGTAACATAATCACCTCAGCTAAAATCCATCCAACAAGCCAATCAATATCACTTTTGTGATTGGATATGACAAGAGCATGCTCTTTACCTGGAAAATTCTATACAGAGTCAGATTACTAAGATGCGATGCCCCAGGAATAACCCCTTTGACCCTTTCCAAAACACAAGCACATATGCACAACACAAGGAAGAGGAGGGGAAAAAACTAGCACAAAATGCATAGCACAAGAGACTTACCCATCAAACGAAAGGTTTCACGATCTGTGAATACTTGGATCTGAAACAAAAATATTTCAAATTAAATGATTGATTAATCCAAATGGAACAATAAATACTATTGAATTGAATAAAATTCATACATAAACTATAACAGTACTTTCAAATGACCAATTTTCCTTCATATATACCATAAGAATTTCAGGATCGCAACATGCTTCAAAGTAGTTAATAATTCAAAAGATTTGACCTAAGGCACGGCTATCAAAAGTATTAAACAACAGAAGAGAAGAGATATTAAATAAATAGAATTTCCTTTCAAATTCTAATGCCATTCGTGACTAACAACCAACCAACCATCTAAACAATTACCATCTGTTTATAAAGGTCTTTGAAGAATATTCCGAAGTCCTAATCTTTCCAATTACCTTTGAGTCACAGTTAGAAAAAAGCAGTACTGCCCTCAATCAAGAATACTTTAAAAAGGAAATCTAATCGAATTGTAGCCTTCATTTTCACAAGGATACGTTTTACATTGGAATCACAAACACTTAACCCTTTTTCTCAAATAAAAAAGAAGCTCTACTTCAAAGAGAAAAGAATAAAATCTCTGCCCAAAATTGACTGGTATATATGGTTTTGTGAGTAGTAAAATCCATTAACTCCCTAAATCTCAACTTCTGTACTAAATTGATTGACATAATACAAATCAAACATCAAATTTGACACGACTGACTTTTTGAGTACTGGAAACAACAGAACCAGGTAATTTCATTTCCCAGACTTGTACTGAAATCTTAGGGTCAAATGCTACATTATAACATAACTGCCTAGATATCCACATATCATTTCATTGAATTTAAGAAAGAACTCTAACCTATAGCCCATCGTAAGTCACACACACAATCACAAGATCTAGGTCGAATCAAACCCTACACTCCTCATACGGAGAAGATAGAAATACAAATCCTACAATATCAGTGACTCTTCATAACACATTGATAGCAAAGTAATGCAACAATGTAGAAATACACTGCCATAGACTATCTATAACAAATTTAAAAACATGTAAACAACGCTCAGCTGCACAACACAATCAGCTACAACTACACTAAAATAAAACAAACATGAGATGACAATAGTGAGCTATGAAACACAATACTAACACGTGCACCAAACACGGCACTAAAATTGATACATCAACACCTATAATTATTAGAGAAAATCAATTAATTATAAACGTGTCGGTGTCAATATTGGACACTGATACATGTCAAACATCATACATGTCTTCTATTAGAAGTGTCGATGCTATAGATATAGTGAGAAAGAAGAGGGAAGATTGATGAAAAACCTGAACTCCAGCCCACCAATCAATGATCCAAACAAGCTCGAGCCAGAGAAGTTCTGCCACCAACCTGTTGATCCGTCTGTGCAAATTCTTTGAAACTGGCCGCACAATCACGTAGCATATTGCCTAACACACAAATTCAACATCAATCACAACAATCCAAATCTGAATCTAAAATAACACACAAATTATTATAATGATAATGATGATGGTTTCGATAAATCATTAAAAAAAAACTAAGCTATTAAGTATTTTTAATATTAATAGAAAAAGGAAAAATGGAAAGAAAAAAAAAAGACCTGAATGAGGTTAACGATGAGGCCAGAAGCGAAGAAGAGAATACTCAATGGAACGATCACAGCTGCAGGTGAAATTGGCATAATAATAATAATAATAATAATAATAATAATAATACTAACTACTTTACTTTTCAAATTTTCACTTTCAATTTCAATGGGTTAACGTCGTTCGTTTTTGTTATCGACGACGACGATGATGCCAATCCTCTTCTCTTCCTTACTATCATATAATTATATTTACAATATTATAATATAATATTGTATATTAATTGTCTTCTGTGACTTTCTAGTTTCCTATCAATTTTCTCTTCTCTTTCTGCGTTTAATGCTCTACTTATTTGCTCACAAAAACAAACTCTAGTTATTTTTCGTGGTTATTCGTTTATTATTTTATTTATTTATTTATTTATTTAATAAAAGAAAGTAAAAAAAAAAAACAGCAGCTTCAACCTTCAGTTAAACATCACATCAAAAGCAATAAAATTACTTTGAAAATTAACTATTTAATTAGAAATTGTATATTGCAATCACTTGATAGTAAATTGTATATTTGAAACACTCTTTTTATGATTTAGTGATTAATTTAGTTTTTTTTATTAAATTAGAGACTAAAATAACAATTCTATATTTTCACAAATAAAATTAATTGTTTATAAAAAAAAACACTTTCTCACTTCTTTTTTATTTAAGTTTTTGTTTTTCTTAAATCAATATTTTTTAAAAGTTGTTTTTGGTAGAATATATTTATCTTTAATATATTTTTTAAAACTTCAATACAAAATTAGTTATTATAGACAAAATTGCTCATATGGTCCTTAACTTAATTTCATGTAATAATTTAATTATTTATATTTTTTTAATTTCAGTATTTTATGTTTATAAATACTTGCGATGTTAGCCTTTAAGTATGTTTCCATAAAGGTTAAGTTAAAAAACACCCAATTTCATTTTCTTCTTCCAATAACATTATTTCCCCAAAATATTCTAGAATTCAAAGCATGAAATCCATGGCCTCCTCACGTTTAAATTGTTGAAGTAAAAACATTTTTTTTATGTATGTTTTAATGACAACAAACACTATGAAATAAATGATTAAGTTTTATGAATGATGATCCGCTAATAATTACACTTGAGTTTTATATAAAGAACATGAATTTCATAAGTGAACAAGCAAGAAGCCATTTACATCATCAAAGTGTGTAAGTATCTATTCAATAATGAAAGAATATAAAATAAAAATATCATATATCAATCATTCAAGAAAATAATTATTAAATAATTATATCAATCGTTCTTCTTTGTCAAGAAGGTTCTGGACAGCAACATAAACACATATTTAATTGCTTTAAAATATATCTGACACATGGGAAGTGTGGCCAACGACTATATTCAGTTTAAACTAAATATTCAAAGCATTTTATCATCTATAATTGAAGATCAATTAGAGATAAAGGCAAGAGTTCAATTTACAAATCTACCAATACTTGTTCAAGTAATAACAACTCAAAAACTCTTCAACAAACATCCAGCTCTCTTCACTATATTTATGGATCATCATTTACTGAGTTTACCTTTATTTATCTCAAACAAATATTGAGAAGTTTCAAGATCCCAAACATTTTTATCATACGCATCATTTGTAACTTAAGTCTATCTTTTATGTTAGATTGAGTGTGTTTGTAAAAATTCTTTCAATGCTGAAATGTGATTGCAAAAATTCTTTCTAGGTTGAAAAGTAAAGGTTGTAATTAATCAAGATGTGATCAAGAGAAAATGTTTGAATGAAAACATTCTAGTTCTGAAGCATATAGTGAAAATCTCACAATGGTGAGGACTGAACTAGCCCGAGTAGGGTGAACCACTATACTTTTCGTGTGTGATCTTTTCATCTCTTATTTTTAATTATTTGCACACATAAATTAATTTTTCACTATAAACTAATCTACTTTATTTACTTCTAACATAGCCATAACATTTTTTTTATACCAAGATTGAACTTTAGTTAATTTAAATTAAGCACAACAATCAAAATTTTAAAAGGGTCACAATTCAAACACCCATTTTCTTGTAATTGACATTGCTGCTTCAATTGGCATTAGAGTTCTGCCTCTAAAGTTAAGCACCCAACAATTGCTAGAGGAAAAGATTCAGGAACAATAAGTAATGTCATAAGTTCAAGCTATGAATGACGAACTCAGAAAGGTCGTCCAAAGCCTACAACAATCTCATTTAAAAATGTTTGAGCAAAAAAAGATTCTCAATGAGATAACCATAAAAAATCATCTTCTAGAATGTTCTAAAACTAAGGAAGAAAATTTCTCTTTAAAAATATAAGTTCATGAATTGAAAAATGATTTAACCAACATGGTAATAACCACTAAAACTTTTCAAAAGAACATGATAATTGAAGAAGGGGTATTTGACAAAGATGATTTACGTTTTAAAACTTCTCAAAAAGAAAAGCTTTATGAAAAACTTTTTATGTCAAAAAAAAAGGATGAGCAAGGTAATAAAAGATGCTCTTGCGGTAACAAAATTGAACATTTTGATTCCATATGTTTTTACAAAAAAAGGGATAAACAATTCAAAGCAAAACGATTTCCAAAAAACGAAGAACGTTCTAGCGTCATATCAAATCTTTGAAAAACAATTGTCATTTCTATAAGAAATTATCAAGGGAAATTTGAAAGACCATTCTTCAAATTATTCTTTGATGAAAATGATATTTTATATGATTTTCTTGCAAAGAAGTTTCCAACAATATAGAGTTGTTGTTTTTTTTTTCAAAAAAAAAGTTAATTACAAGAAATGGCTAGAAGAATTTTAAATGAATCAAGTATTGAAAAATAATTTTGGGGAGAAGCCATAAAAATTGTTTGCCATATTTTTAATTTTAGCTCTATTAGAAAAAATCTTTAACATATCTTCATATGAATTTTTAAAAAATAGAAAGCAAAACTTATCATACTTTCACATTTTGGAATGTCATTACTATGTTTTGCATGATATAGAAAGAATGGGAAAATTATTTTAAAATTTCTTTAAAGCATATTTTATGAATACTTTACATTCTAAAAATATTATAGAATATAAAATCTCAAGTCCCAAACCGTAGATGAAATTATGCATGTTATGTTTGATGAATATGTTAATTTTCATGATGAAGAAATATAACTACAATGTTAAATTTCGATAAAATCACAAAGATGATAATGTTTAAACACCATCCTTAAAAACTCCAAAGTTTGATTATGGAGTGGCAAAAAAAAAACTAAGAGAATAATCAATTTAAGCAAAAAGGTTTATGCCTTCATTCTAGAAGCAATTCTAGAACATTCTCCACAAAAGCATAACTTTCTTGATATTGAATATGTTTCACCCAATCAAAACTAATGTTGCCTATCACGATGATATTGTTGAAAAACATCAACAACTTCTAAATAAACTTGAATCATTTGCTCCTACACCTACTGAAACATCTCATAAAGATCAAATTATTGAAAGACACAATGGTGAAATAAGAACTTGATTGATATCCCAAAAATATGACAACAATGTAGCTACGATATTTCAAATATAGCCAAAATATCAATCAATGAAGCCAAAACCGAAAAATCTTGAATTAATAGCATAATGGAGGAACTCACTGAACAACAAAAGCTAAATTGTTTCATGTAACCATCAATCAAGATAAATAAATGAGCGTGGAGATAAATTGTTTCATGGGACTTTGGTTTTCAAATTAGTTTACTCATATCAAGGTTCTTGGATTTAAGATTTTTTGGTTCAAATTAAAAAATTCATTATTTGATTCTTGTTGATTTGGGAGAGTGAGTTGTTTCTTATGTATTTGAGATTAGTTCAACTAAAATAAAAATTGTTTTAATGTTGTCTTTGTTCATCAATTGTAGAGGTATGACATTAAATATGGACATAATTACTTCGAATGGCGTTTAGACTATAGGCCTCAAGCACAACAGATACATGTACAATGTTTAGAGTGCCCCAAAAGTAATTGGAGATTATGACTCTTAGGAATTTCATTTTGAAGATGCGTGAAGATCACAAGTCAATCATTATTAAGATTTTTGCTACTATTTTCATTTTTATTTTTCTTTTGTTTAACTTGTGTTGTTTTACTATTGATCTTAGCTCTTAAATAAGTTTACTATAGTTGATGTAATTTGCTTGAGGTTGATGTAGTAGATTTATTATAAGTATGTAGTAATGTAATTTGGTTGACCTTGTTGTAGCAGAAATTGTGGTATTTTAAACTATTAATAGGTTTAAATATTTGATTTGTTCTCGTAACTCTTGTGTATTTTACATTTTGGTTCCTGTAAGGGTTTTTCTTTTTTTAAATTTAAATCCTGTAAGTTCAATTTAGTTTTAAAATCATCATTGATGTTAGTTGTTGTTAAAAAAAAAAGAGCTTATATGGCAAACATACAAGTGGCGTGGCAGTTTGATGGATGATTATTATTAATTTTTTTTAATAAATTAAATAAATAAAAAATAAAATTAAGTAATTAAATTGATTGAAAAATAAATAAAATTAAGTTGAAACTGTTATGTTTTAGCCTCTTCATCTAAAATCGGAAACTAAGTTTACGATTAGGGTTTTCACTCATTGCTCTCATTCTTTCTTTTTCATTGCATCACCATTTTTGGATCACCAATATCGCATCACCATCATCGCATCATCATCATCAAATCACAATCACTAAATCATCATCATCGCATGACCATCTTCAAAACACGATTGAAGGAAAAAAGGTTGCAAAGCAGAGGCTGAAGGTATGATTTCGATACCTTTTTGTCCCTCCTTTTTTGCTTATGTTTATGGATAAGGATATTGGATTTCTTGTTTCTTCTTTTAAGGTTTATTCACTTGTTATTTATGTTTGTGTGTGAAGAATTATTCTCTTTCGCTGTCTTTTTCTTCTTTTCGGAATTGGTTTATTTATTTGTTGTTTATATATGTATCAACTAAGTGTGTGATGTATTATTCTCTTTCATTGATTTCCTACACCCTTATTCAGTTGATTTAGTCCTTATAAATATACCTAGTTGTCAAATATTTGACACATCATCAACTATTGTGATGTGAAATTATAAGGTTTA
This sequence comes from Cicer judaicum, assembly GCA_037974835.1. NCBI lineage: Eukaryota > Viridiplantae > Streptophyta > Magnoliopsida > Fabales > Fabaceae > Cicer > Cicer judaicum. The sequence continues at coordinate 4,941,459 of JBBPBS010000968.1, read as the reverse complement.
AATTGAAAGAAAAAAAAACCTTACAGGGACAAAAATAAGAAAGGCACAAACTTACATAGACGAATCAAATATTTAAATTGTATATTTTGCTTGCAACAATTGCCATGTTATGATCAATTGTTATAAGTTATGCCTTTTACCAAAGTCTATTTCATTCATAATTCATTCATGCACATAATTTTTTTTTCAAAAACAAACTTTATTCCGTTCAAAACAAAGTAAACATCATTCAAATGGTATAAACAAAAAGTGCTTGATTGAGCTATAAAAAAGACATAAAAAAATTACATATCTAAAAGTGATAGATCCTAATAATATATCTTCCATGTTTTGAAATTTGGCCTAAAAGTGCTTGATTAAGCTTGAACATGTTGTGTTGCAGCAAAAATAGGTGACACTGAGCAATTTGAGAATGAGCTTCAACATGTTGGTTTGAGCTTGTGCAAGTTGTTTTTCTTAAGACTTCCTATGGGAGCTTATGTAGGCTTGGAATGAGGTTGTGGAGCTTGTATAGGCTTGAACTGAGCAGGTTAAGATTGGGCTTGTGTGGGTTGGTTTTTCTTTGGTCTACCTCTAGGTTTAATAGGTTCTACAAGTTATGCCAGGGCTTGGAAAAATTGAGTTTGGGTTTATGTGGCTTATTTTTTGGCCTAGTGAGGTTGAGTTTGGGATTGGGCAAGTTACGATTGGGCTTATGTGGGTTGGTTGTTATTGGGTCTATCTCTAGGTTTGACAGGTTGTGTTTGGGTTTGGACAGGTTGAGTTTGGATTTGTGTGACTTGTGTTTTGGCCTAGTGAGGTTGAGTTTGGACATGATGCCTTGTTATGACCAGGTTACTTACACATGGTGCACTTACTTGACATCCCTTTCCTACTAATCATTGTTGAGTCCTTATTTTTCTCATCACAATCTTTGTTCCTTGACCTTTTGGGCCTATATGGAAGCCTTCTTGATTTGAGGCAAAATAGAACAAATGTAACTTTCTAATCTAGTTCTATTTGTTGTCCACCCACAACAAAAAACAACATTTTTAGCCACATTCATAGTTGTGGCTAAATTGCCAATTGACCGTTGAATGTTGCAATTTGTTAGTCACAATTAAATTTCATATTAGTCACGCCTAAAATAATTGTGGTAACATGTTTTTAGCCACAATTATTTTAATGTTAGTCACGACTAAAATTATGCTAAATGATAAAACAAAACAAGTTTTTTGTTTTTATTTTTGCCACGGGCCAATTGTAGCTAATTTTTTTATTTTTATTTTTTATATCAATTGCAAGTCTTTCCTGTTTTGGTCATAACTTTCTATCAATTGCAATATACAAGTAATCTGATTCTATAGAGTCAAACCAAATATTTTACAATAAACTAACTAAAGTAAAAATGCATAGAATGTCTCATAAACATAATTAATTATATATTTGCAATATACCAGGAAGATTATTCTTATCAAATGTAGCAACAATAACTAATTAACATTCTAAAACCATCATTAATATAAAAGCATAAAGTAGTTTATACCAACAACAAAACTTAAACTAGCAATAAAACATTCTAAAATATTATACATAAACTAATGGAACATACACAAATTGTTAATAGTGTCAAAATAGTTTAGAGCAACATCAAAATAATCTACTAAAAAACATATTTTTTCATATGTCGTCTAAATAGCAACATATTCCTTCAATTTGCATGTAGACAAAAAAAACTCAATCCTTCCATTTCTAGCCCAAAAATCAAGGTGAACTTTACTCATAATTATGAGAATTAGAATTTGTCAAGTAGAAGCATAATGTAAGCAAATGTTTAACACTAATGAATGAGTATCATTTTAATAATATTAATCATTATGTAAAGAAATAGAATATGATATTTGCTAGTGACTTAAAATATAGAGCTAAGTGCAAAAACTCTTATTAACACCAATTTGTATATCATATAAGAAATTATAATACTAAGATGGAAGGGTGGAGGGACACTATGGTTGAAAGTAGGTAACTCATCGCCAAATTTATTTGACATAAAATTAAGGAGAACTTTCAATTGATTTTGTGTTTGTGAAAGTGTCTCCTTAGTCTCTTCACTTCCATTTAGCTTTTCTTTCAAAGTGTGCACTTTCTTTTGTAAGTCCTTACCTTTTTTTTGCTAGACCTACCAACATTTCCAAATTGAGTGAAATGTCTACGCGTTTTAAAAACACTCGTGGAGAAAACACTAACACTTAACCACACACTCGACTTGAATGCTCACACTGTACATTTTTCCAATAACATCATTTGGTTAGACATTAATATGTTATGGAACACTTTTAATGGCAACACATTTTTTTATCTTGAGACAAGGTCTCTGATATTTTTTCTATTAGAGAAATAAAAGTTTGATTAATTTGGAACTTTTAAAAGCCTATTGAATATAAGACACATTTCATATTATATTTGAAGTATCTTCAAAACAACAACTAAGACCTTTGATACAAAAAAACCTTCATGAAAAATTTCGAAAAATTAATGCTTTTATTTTGAATTAATTGCTCAGGGAATTGTGCAGAAAATTCCAAACATGCATAGTTCTCACAAATACACCAACAAAGAGCATGCAAATTTAACATCTCATTTGAGGGGTCGACATTCTTCTAATTGGTACCAAATTTCATATTCTATTTCTTCTACATGTTAGTAATCATATATAATGCTTATAATTGTTTTTCATTTGGTGAAACTCAAATACTTGAAAGAAGACATCTTGAACACATTTTAGCAAAGCAATCAAAAGCTTTTACAACGTACACAATAGTCATAAAGCATCAAATATTCTAGTTCATGCAACTAACTAACATTATATTCCTGTATTTTCATTTAGGAACAACCATAGAGAAAATTTCACAAATAGTTTACATGCAATCTCAAAACTAAAAAAAATCAGTCAGAATGATAATCTCAAAATACATATGTGTAAATATGTGTAAAAAGTAACAAGTATATATAGACAGGTAGCTAGATAAATTTCAACATATTGATAGGTAGAAAATACAACATAAACAATAACAATGCTATTTTTTTTACTTATTGTCTGGGTTTTTCCTTCCTCATTCACATCGTTTGCATTCTTTTTAAGCAAAGTTGACAATGTAACCTTAACATGACATACATGTCTATTCAATTGTATCTTCTAACATATTAATAAAATATGAATCAATATCTAACTTTCATATACAAATACTTTAATATATTACAAAAATAAAATAAAAGTTATTGATTCAACTTATCATATGACAACCCCTTCTTGCATTGCTCATACGACCCCCCAACATACGAGACTTTAAGCATCTATCGATTTTTCATAGTATGCTCATTCAGTTTCTACAATTTTTAAATGTTAGTCATTAGATGAATTTAATATAAATTGTCTATTTAATTTTCTCACTTTGTAAAAATAATGCAACAAATATTTATACCTTCATTTTTGGTTTTTTATAGTAATTAACAAAAGCAATCTAATCATTTTCAGACACAAAAGGATTACTACCAAGTAGGTCTTATTTACTTTTGTTAGGGTAGAAGTATTTATATCATGACTTGTATTTATAAGCCTTCCATGTTTCTCGTAGGATTTTCCATATCCATTTGATACAAGCATCAAAATCATACACAAAATTATCCTTGCAAGATTATATAAATATATCAATCTTCAATGACAAGAAATACAATAAAAGAAACGTTCTACGAAGTTTAGATAGTAATTTGGATACAATTTCATATTAATTTACTATTCTTTTATGACATTTCATTCTATCATTCAACAGATATAGGACAAAATGCTGATTTTTTAGCAAATTCACTAAGAAACCTCACAAGTAAATTTTAATCATTATCATTGCCTTGTCCATTAGCACTGATTTCGACCATAACCTTTTTTGTCTTCTCCAGATGCCAAACTTGATTTGCTACCATTTTTGAACTATAATTTCTCCAATAGAAGTATCTGATTGTGAAAGTAATAATATAAACTCAAGTAAGCTAATATAATAACATTCGTACAACCACCACTAGATAAGAAAACAAATTTAATGATATTAGATTGTTTACCTTTAACTATGATAAGTAATGACTCCTTTTTTTGCTGTGATTCAGTTTCATTTGGCCTTGGTGAAGGTTCAATTACATCATCCTCAAATGGGATATATGTCAAGGTTACATTTGTAAATTGATCCTCAAATGATTGTTGTCGAGTTGTTGGAGTTGATCTTGGAGAGTTTCATCATCATTTGATTCAGTTTCATTTGGCCTTGATGAAGGTTCAATAACAACACCACCATTTTGGACTCTTACTATTTGCTTCTTCTTCATTGTTCGAAACTTAAATCCATAAACGATATACTCATCAAATCTCCTTGCAATGCTATTTGGCTCTTTAGCAAGTCACTCATATTTAGATAATCTTTTCTTGCAACCTAGCAATATTTTAAAAATTATTATAAGAATTATATATCTAATGAGATTTTTATGGGAAAAGTTAACTCAAACTATATATAGATATTCTTACATATTTTTTGAACCATTTATGACATTTTTGGTGAACATATTATTTCACAACTATAAAGGAATTTCTTTTTCCATGATGCATTCTAGAAACTTCTATCTTAAACTTTCTACATGAAGAATTTGTGGTTAGAACATTTGGTACAACAATGAATATTGAGATGATAATTAAGTATATGCAAAAGCATAAGACTTACTCCCAAAATGAATCAACCAATTCACAATAAGTTAAAACATATCGATGAGCTTGGATCATCTTCAATTGTGGAAGCGAAAAAAAAATCTTGAAAGCTTCAACAAGCTTGCCTGCTAATAGGCAATAAATTCAAAAAAATAGTAGATTCATTGCCAGCATTAACCTCATTGTTGTCGTCATCATTGCATCTTAGTCTAATGAACCTTGTTTTAACATTAACATCCTCAAAATATCTTGAACAAAATGTAAGACATTATTCCATAAGGTATCCTTCAGTTATACAACCTTTTGGTGCAGCCTTTATGCAGAATGATCTGGAAAAACCACATTTTTTTGAATATGTAGGAAGATATCTTTCTCCGAATTATCATTTTAAAGCATGATTGAGGAAACTTATAGGAATTAGGATATGGATGAAACTTTTCCCTAATTCTCAATGCCTACAAGTCTTTACAAGTTTAAAGATTTTCTTTGTTAGATTTTTCTCATAAAGTACCATGAACAATACATCGTCAGAAAAATTCTTCTATATGTCCATTGGATCAAGGAAATGACAAATAAAATTATGCTGTAAATAAGGTAAATCCCAAAATATACTCTTTTTATTCCATTATAGTAGGCCCTCCTCACTCATACGCTCATCACATGACCTTTTGCGAGTATATTCCTCAAGTTATTCAACCACCTTTGAACCTGACATTGGAACAGGGGCAGATCTAAACTCCATATATCCATCAAGTGAATTTTGTACCTATACTTGTGAACAAGTGGTAAATATCGACCATGCCCCACAAAACAATTTTTTCTACCAAATTTCAACCTTTTAGATTTTGTATCAAATTTACATGGTGGGAAAACAAACAATATGTGTGTAATCCACACAGATAAGTTATCAAGACTAGAAACATCACTAATAATATAAAACAAGCTAGCACACAAATGAAACAATTCATTCGTAGTGGAATCATAAACCTTCACACCATTACATACATGTACAACATTAAAGGCCAAACACTATAAGTAGAACTTAAATTTCCAAATGGATTGAAACCATCTATTGCCAATCAAAGTCTTACATTACGAGGATTTGAAGCAAAGTATGGATAAATTGAATCAAAGTCCTTCCATGCTTTACTATCTCTTTTATGCAAAATCCATTAGGGTTTGTCACTGTAGCATGTCATTTCAATAGCTTTGAAGTTTTAGGAAACATGTATAACCTTTTCAACCTAGGTATAAGTGGGCAGTATCAAAGTACTTTAGCTAGTTTTGACTTCTTTTTCTTTTGGAAATATGTTACATCATTTTCACCACCATCATTTTTATTTGATTTCCTTATCACCGTATTAAACGTCTTACATTTATCTCTTTTCTTATCCTCCAATGATCACCAATACAACACGCAATTGTTTGGACACATATGAATTTTCTCATAGCTTAGACTTAACATCTTAATCATTTTTTTTTTTTGCTTCTTAGAAAGATGTCGGTAGTTTAGCATGGGTAAAAGCATCATTTAGAAGTTCAATGATCAATGAAAATGTCTTATTAGTAGAACCACATAAAACTTTTATATGATATAGACAAACAATGAATGACAATTTTCTATATTTTGTGCAACGATTATAAAATTCTTGATTTCTATCTTCCATCAACTCTCTAACTTTTTTAAAATTCTCATTACTTGCATCCTTTGCAATTCATAGTGTGGTTACTATAAGGAATATTAAATTACCCATAATGATGTATTCCTTGATCATCTATGACACCAAATACGTCATTCAACATATCTTGTATTTGATATTGCATATCTAATGCTTCTTTTACTTGGTTCACTTATTCAACATTGGATTGCACACATTTTTATCCTCTATTATCTTCAAGAATTGTCACTATTGATTTCCCTCTAGGTTGAACTACGATACTATTCAATGTATATGACGTATTATTGACAAGCACATCATATTTAGAATTCTAAATCTTAACTTTGACCAAAACCTTGGTGGAATCTTCACCAAATATGTGTGGGCATCTTCATTAACTATCCTCAACTTATTCATTCCTCTTTTATGTTTGATGATATGTTGACTTGGCTGCTTTCCACATTGATTCCTTAAGCTTCTTCCTAGGTCTTTTTTTTTGTTCAAGTTGTTATAAATATGTCTTACACAAAACCTTTGTTCAACCCTAGGAAGGATCTCATCCAATACCAACAACAATCGCTAAAATAAACAAGAAAAATTAACATAAATAAATAATTGAATACTTGTTGATCAAATATAAAAAGTATAGAATATGCATGTTTGTCGTCCACCCAAGTCATCAATTAATAATTTAAGGAACCAAGACCATGAATACCTTGTCCCACCTTCAACTATAGTCAAATCAATTGGAAGCATTTGGGTCTCTACCAACAACAACAAGAATCTTTATCACGTAATACCCTTTAAAGAAACAATCATCAAGACCAATAATTGGTCTACAAATTAAGAAACTCTATTTACATCCATTAAGACATAATCTTTATCAATTGAAAACATGGTAAAAATGGCTTGTCCACATAATCTTTATCAATTACCTCTAAAATTGTAGCTTGGACTTGTTACTTAACATTACTATTTAGATTCAGTCTTAATAATTCATGACAGTAATCATACAATCTTAGATATTACTCTTTGAATAATCTATCAATCATATCAATTGCAACCCTACGTGCCTTGTATGACTTCATTTTACTCACTCCAACATTCCACTTTTGATGAGCCTTGTTAGAAATATCTATAAATTTTATGTTTGGATTCTCCTTCACTACGAGTATAATTTTTTCCCAAACCAACATGATCTCATAAATTTAACCTTATATTCTCTATTACATTAATGTATGTGAACTAGTTTTCCAATTTGCCATGTATCTTCATTAGGTAACTTTGCACTATTAACACCTAATTTTGTCCGCTACTTTTAAATTTTTTATGAAAAATAATATATATATATATATAAAATATAATGATAAAAATAATAATAAAAATAAAGTAGTTACGCCTTTAAATTTTAGAAAATCATGAATGGTTTTGATTCTATTTGTCTCTGATTCCTTTTCAGAATTTTTCACTCTTTTCTAAAATAAAAGAAAAAAAATGTATATAATTGAATGAAAAGAAATGAATTGATGGTAATAAAAATCATTATAATGATGATCATTTCAATGAAAAGAAACTGAAAAGAAATGAATCAATGGTAATAAAAATTAGTATAATGGTGATTAATTGAATGAAAAGAAATCGAAAAGATTATGAATCAACGGTAATAAAAATCAGTATAATGGTGATCAATTGAATGAAAAGAAATAGATTAATAGTAATAATAATTGTGATCAATTGACAATTATTTTCTTGTTTTTGTAACGTACACTAAAAAATTCTATCAATAATCGACAGCAAGCGTAAAAAGCGAAGAACATTATTGAGTAAAAAAAAGGGAGAATAATAGGCAAAAGAGGAGCAGATAATTTGATCTTGAGAAAATCAGTCCAATAAAACCAAATCAATAGTAAGGTATCACTTTCTTATTGTTTCTCTAATTTTATTTTTATTAGTCTTTGTGTTGCATCCCTTTAAAAAATGTAGTTTAGTTTTTTTTTATTTTCTTTTTTCTATTTATGCAAAAAAAATAAACCAATATGTTAAACTTTCATTTTCTAAAGTTGTTTGTTCCTAAAATTATTTTTTTTATAACACAAAATACTAAAAAAAAAATTAAATATAAATAATTGATGTTTATAAACCAATCACCAAGAAAATAAATTTCAAACTATTGTAATATAACAGAAAACTGATATCATGATCTTATCTAATAACTAAAAACAAATAACAACGAATAAATAGTTTTTTTCTTCTTCTTTGGATTACAATTAATAGTGATCGCAGCCGAAAGAAATTCATTCTCGCCGCGCCGCATCAATCACCCCAACCGTTGGTGGGCTTTGTGCCGCAATAGATCCGATAACTCATGAACAAATCCTTTAACATGTTGCTTCACCATCGCGTCCATCTATTTCATTCATATACTGCTGCCTTAACGTTGTTTTTCTGACAAAAAATCATTTTTTTTTACTTGAAAGCTCAATACAAAAATAAAAAGATACAATTCGTGAAGAAACATCGCCCCTCTTTTTTTTCATTATTATTATTATTATTATTATTATTATTATTACATTTTCATCACGTTATTTTCTAACAAAAATCAATTTTTCTTTACTTTAAAGCAAAAATAAAAAGATACAATCCGTGAACAAATATCTCACCTCTTTTATTTTGTTATTATTATTATTATTATAATATTTTTATTTTTGGATACGTATATAAATAATTATTATAATAAAAAATAATTAAAATAGAGTAATAATAAAAATCGAACACATAAATATTTTTTATCCAAGAACTACGTGTATTTGAATTTTTCTACTGCACTTGGAGATACATAGGAGCAAGATTTTTCCCTTGTCAAACCAAATTAATAATTTTTTTCTCTTTTCTACGGGGTAAAATAAATAATTAAATAAATAAGTAATTTGTATGCAATTAATTACAGGATAACTGTTTTAACGGATGATGTAGGGTAATATTACTTTCCTTATTCGTAATCGACTCCCGAATCCATTTTCTGATTCAAGAACTTTATTTTTGGTTTTATCTAATTTTCCCTTTTAAAAAAAATAAAATTTGTGGTGACTTCTTTTTCGCGGATAAATTGGATGCAACAGCTGGCGACTCCATTGATGACTTTTGAGAGTCAAACCCAATTTAATTGATTGTATATAATTATTTATTACTTTATTTATATTACCCTTATTGTTTTATTTGTTTTGTTATATTGTGAATATAATTATATGTTTCTTGTTAATTTATTTCCATTGTGACGATTTTTTTATTTCATTTATTTTTCTATACACTACCCTAAAACGACCCACACACTTACGAGTGGACTCTATACCCAAGCTAATTGTAAACCTAAGATAAGTTAGAGATTGTGTAATGATAATCTTCTGGATCTACATCATGTTTGGTTGTTATAAAAGTCTCACCTAGAGTTGACATTTTCTAGAATATTTCCATTTTAATAGTTTACCTATTAATTGGTTTAATATTTTGGAATTGAGTTGTGTGCTCTAGGATCCAATTTAGAACTATAGAGCCACCCATAGTAAAGGCTCACAATAAAAAAACTGTCAAATAAGAAAAGAACCATGTATGGCACATGCATATATGAAAAAAAACCTACCCTATCTATATCTCATATTCATCATAATGCATTATGTAATCGTGCATGTTTCATATTTTATTTCATTTTACAACATGTTTTTTTTTCTACTCATTTTTTTAAAAATAATTACATATTAGGAGGTAGTAAGATGTTTCAATTATATGCATAGAGTCATTGTATTCACTTTTTTACATTCTCATAACATTTTCCTTCAAGAAAAAATATAAAAAAATAAAAATAAAAGAAAAAAAGAAAGCAAAAAAAGAGTATCATGACACCTTTATCAAACATTTTTTTGGGACTAAAATCATGGATGAATTGAAGCATACAAAGATTACTAAATCAATTGAAATACCTTATGACTAAAAAATTGGAAATCTTGCAAACCCTTGATACTTGAAATCATGGGAATACTTCCTGAAAAAAGTATATCACGAAGAACTCATGTTTACCCCTTGATTTCATAAGTCTAACCATTTTTACCTTTTAGTCTACTTTTTGGTCTACCTCAAGTCACTTGTCCACAAGATTTTAACCTGATACTAATGAGATTCATCTTCATCCTCCACTCCCTACTTCTAGGTCAATGGGCATAATTTTTTGGTTTTTTTGCCACAGGTGAACCTGAAGAAGTTGAGTCGTTTATGTGGAACTTTTTCTCACTATCGCTTATTACTTTGATGCCATGAAAAAATTCATCAATATAAAGAAAAATGTCAAATCTTGTATGAATCTTTAAGGACAATTGAAAAAAAAATCTCGACTAAAACATTATGTTGAAGACATTGACGATGTTGCATATAGTTTCAAAGTTTATCCAAGGGGCAAAGTCAAGAATGAAGGTATTATAAAGTTTTCTCAATTTGATTTTAAAGCACTAATAATATTGATAAGTATAAAGTCTTATGATACTTTATTATATTGACACATTCTTGTTTCCTTAATATTATGAATATCAATAAATGCATTTAGTTTTCTCTTCTTTTCTACCGCTTATATATTTAACCATTTCTTACCCAACATTATATGCCTTTCTTTTATTCTCACCATGTACCATACATATTTGGAAGTAGTTCATTCATACATAAGTTTGCTAAGATTTCATTACATAATTTCAGTCATGCTATTAATTCCACTGAAGCGGATGAGAACGATAAAAATAAAATCTCTTATTTGGATAGACCTCAATATGTTGGGACATGCAGTTAACGTCATGTTAATCCCCTAGAAATGTAGTTTTATCTTTATCATTATCTAATTATGCTTTGAATATACCAATTGTAATGCCATGAATTTTTAATCCAAAATGTTACCCAAAAAAAATAATTATTTCTTAGAAAAGTTTATGAGCTTTTTTTTTTTTTTTGAATTTATTCATTTAACATAATTAGTTACAATCAAGTTATTTAATATCATTAAGAATATATTGATTCAAAATTAAAATAATATGAAGACAATTATTCTTAACGGAAGGGAACCACTTCCGTACTTCTAGAGTTCTAGTACACTTTAGAAGTTTGTGACAAAAGATTAAAAAAACTAAAAAAAAAAATATTGGACAATTCCATTATTACAAAATCGTCTTGAAAAAAAAACACATGTTTACCCCATGTTCGCCACATGTCAATACTCATTAACTACTCTTGAATCTCCTTGAACTCATTAGTACTTAAAATATTGTTTTAAGGGTCAGTTTTTTTCCATCATCCACATCAAACTAAAGCATGACATATAGAAGAATAACACAAAACATATAAATGTAAAAACTTTCAATTTAAAAGAAAAATAGTGAAAATCGGCAAATTGTATATAAAAACATATGCATGATGAATGCTCCTAAAACTACATTATCCGGATATAAACCTGCCACTAAGGCAACTTCCACACAAAAATCACCTATACCAATGGGGAAAAACCTGCCACTAAGGCAACTTCCACATAGAAAATCATCCATACCAATGGGGAAAATAAACTTGCCACTAAGGCAACTTCCACATAGAAAATCACTCATACCAATGGAAAAAAAACTGCCACTAGGGAAACTTCCACACAGAGAATAACTCATACTAATGGGGAAAAATCTGCCACTAAGCCAACTTCCACAAAAAAAATCACTCACACTAATAGGAGAAAACCTGCCACTAAGGCAACTTCCACGAAGATGCATATACCATGACATGATGATATAGTATCAAATAAATATATTCCCACACAACCCATTAGGTAGTGGGATCTTTGAGGAGGCGGTATTATCCCCTAGGTATCGGGCTCGAATCCCACGGGAGGCAAAAACTTGCTAGATTTCTAATTGAGGAGATCGTGAGGTAACACAACTGGGAACGCATGGCTGGGGTGTTATAGAGGTGATGGTGGTTAGGATTTTGGTTTTATTTATATAGGGTTTGTGAAATAGGGTTTGTAGTAGTGGCTAGGGTTTCAATATTCTTTTCTTAGTGTTGGACCAAAATTAGGAATAGAAGGGAGACAATATTATTATTATTATTATTATTATTATTATTATTATTACTACTATTATTATCATTAAATAAAACCAACAATTACCAAAACTAATTTTTTTAACAGAATTTCATTACTAATGTATTACCAATATTTCAAAACAAATATTTATAAAAAGTAATTTAAGTAATTTATGTGATTATTTTGTAAAATAGTATAGTAATAATTGTAGTTAATATTGTGAATATGAGAGTTTTTGTTATTAATGTATTTTAAAATAGTGTTATAGAGGTGATGGTGATGGTGGTTAGGATTTTGGTTTTATTTATATAGGGTTTGTGAAATAGGGTTTGTAGTAGTGGCTAGGGTTTCAATATTCTTTTCTTAGTGTTGGACCTAAATTAGGAATAGAAGGGAGACAATATTATTATTATTATTATTATTATTATTATTATTACTACTATTATTATCATTAAATAAAACCAACAATTACCAAAACTAATTTTTTTAACAGAATTTCATTACTAATGTATTACCAATATTTCAAAACAAATATTTATAAAAAGTAATTTAAGTAATTACTATTTTAAAATACATTAATAACAAAAACTCTCATATTCACAATATTAACTACAATTATTACTATACTATTTTACAAAATAATCACATAAAAATACTACCATCTTTATAGAATAGTCAAAATGATAAAATAATTAAATATAACATAAATAATTTATATTTATTACTAAATCCCAATAAATACATATAAAACCATCATATTATAGAAAATATATAGAAATAAAGAAATTAATCACAATATTACTACTATCTTAAGACAATTCATTTATAAAATAAATAATTAAAATAGGAAATAGTCTTAAATAATTAAAATATAAATATGCATGCATTTATTATGTTGTTTTACACACACGAAAATATCACCACAAATATTTAATGCAAATCTACATATAAACTCACTCAAAATCTTATCCTATAAAATACTTTTGCTAAAATACCATTATATTTTTGAAAATAAATTAAATAACTAAATATAATATTTATAATTTATATTACTCATTAAATTAAATATATATACGATTATCAAACCATAAGAAACTCACACATATAAGGAGAAGTAATCATAAAATTAATCAACATATATTCTAAAATAATTTTAACACCAAATTAATTTCTTTAAAATCCTATTTGATTAATAAAATAGTTGATTATGAAATTTGGGATGCTACATGTAACATCCCGCTTTTTCGAGACATTAACTAACGAAATTCTAAACGTAAAATACAAATTCATTTTTATTTATTTATAATTATCTTAAATACCCATTTACCTTAACATCAATTAATAACATTCTTAATTATATTTTAAAAATAATGAATCAAAGTATTTACATTCACTAAAAGTAAATTTAATATGTTAAAAAAAAGAAACTCTTAGAGTCAAAACTATTGATGTTTTACTATCCAAACATAAATCCTAGTTGGTCATAAACTTTGGACTTGTGGAAAACTCACCCAACAAGTCTACCCTAGGACAAAATTATCTCGGAGCCTCCAACTGCATGCTATTGTACTTCCTCGCATTTTTCCTATTGAGTTGATCGTGACATTATTCACTCAAGTAATACTATATTGTCGTCCTGTCAAATGTATGGGTCATCTCCAAATAACAAACACAAAGAAAATATGCATACATATATAGTTGTTATAGCAAAATAAAAATAAATCATATATTTCATTTAATAGTTAAAAATCACAACGCACCAAAAATACAAATCAACCAAAATGCACAATCTATATGTTAGACTATATGTCAATGCATGATTCTGGAATATCACCTCCCCCACAATGGCTTCGTGGGTCCTTCCAAGCAACACCACTAACTCCAAATCCCCGCAAGGATTTGTGGGCTCCAACCAATTATGGACGCACCACACAACTTTGGGCTCCAACTAATTATGGATAGACCACACAACTATGAATGCATGAATGTAGACACTTTTGTTAGTAACAATATAGATCACTCAACCAGAACGTCCAAGACCATTCATCATTGTCCTAAACCAACCTAGCTTAGACACAAGGTCTTCAACTTGAAAAATTCACCCAATACCAATCAACATACACAAATCATTTAATCTCATAATATTATTCATAAACATGTAATTCATTTAAAACATGTTTTTAAGATAACATACAAAAAAAGAAAATACATAAAATCATAGTTCATTTATATCACATATAATTCAAGTAGGAAAGCGAATGGAGTGATGCCCTTACTGTTACCAAAATTGTTTCTAGAATTATGCTTCACAAACTCTTGTCTCACTCGTTTCACACATGCTGCTGTGCGAGCACACTTTCTCCCTCTCTGAACGTCATTTTGCTGATACGACTGTTGAAAACGTAGACCTAAATGTTGCGAACCTGGTTTCCAAAAATCACCCCCATCCAATGGTTAACGAATGCGCAATCGATGTTTTTCTGAGTCTGATTTAACAAAATCGGGAAGAGGATTACTCATCTCTTTTCTCTTTTGATGGTTTCCTTTTCTATCAAAATGGTATCCCTCTTCTTGTCTCATAAACCGTTTTTTCTATATGACAGAACATTTTTGAATGGAAAGCGTCCGTTTTGCTTTATTTATTTTTATGGGTAAAGTGTTATTAAGTGAGGAACGTGATATTAAATGGGGAAGTGTGGGTGATATTAAGTGGGAAAAATGATATTAAGTGGGGAATGTGTGATATTAAATGGGAAAAGTGGGGAACGTGTACTAAGTCAATTTAAGCCATGAAATTTATTTTTTACTGTTACCGATTCATGCTGCTATTATTATTATTATCAAAAATTAAAATAACACAATACAATAATAACTATCGCCAACAACTAATAAGGTAAACTATAAAAATAAAATAAAATGGTTGGATGTTATATTACACCAATCATGTGGAGGAATTTGAAGTTTGTACTGTGACTATTCTAGCCGCCTATAAATCAAAAGTGAAATGTTGGGATAAGCATATGGGGATTTGACCTAATCATCAATCAGTTGAGTCAAGAATGTAAAATTTGGGATAAGAAGATCATCATTTATATGTACATATTAGAAAAATGTCTAAAAATTTGGTCATTTTCTATCATGTCCCTTAATAATATAATCAATTTGTTGGTGTTCTTTTTGTTTTATCTTCAGTGTTCAAAGTAAGTCACGATGAAGAATAGTCACTCACAAGAATGAAAATCACGACCATCCTGCTTACTATCAAATATAGAAGAAAAACTAGATAGAAAATTCTCGTACCAAATATTATCTCGTAACAGTGGAACACTCTCCATGAGAATCAGACTATAATTAGGGCAACCCTTTTATTCTTATCATATAGAATAAAAGCAGTGCGACCCATTCAAACCAAAAATCCCTTAATCAAGAGTAGTAATTTGTGTTGACCGACTAAATTCAATTCAAGAAAAAAGTTGACTACCTCATGTCAAGAACAATTATTTCAAAAGATCTTAAAAGAAGAACATATGAACTTCGGAGCATCAAAAGAAAGAATTAGCGCCCAAAAAGATTTCACATATCTAAAAGGACTAGCATGACAAGTGGACTCCCAACTATAAGAGCCCCCAATACCATAAAAAAAATACATTCAGGTGTGGCTCTAATCACACCAATATGAATTGAGAAGACTTATCACTACTTGCACGCATTGATGCTTCAAAACGTATTACATCTAAATAAAAATCAGCTAGGTTTAAAATCCAAAAGGATGACCTAGACAAAAATTATGGTATAAAAAAAATAAAATAATAATAATAATAAATACCCGTTATGTTGAAAACTTGAAAAAACAACCTGACAAAAAATTAGGGTACAAAGTAATAATAATAATTAATAATAATAATAATTATAATAAATATCCACTAGGTTGAAATCTGAAAGGGCGACCTAGGCAAAAAATAATAATAAAAATCCACTAGGTTGAAATCCTAAAAGGGCAACGTAGACAAAAATTAGGGTACAAAAATGAAAATCCAAAAGGACAACCTAGGAAAAAGTGAGAATACATAATCAAATAAAGACTTGCTAGGTCAAAAACTCGAAGGGGCGACCTAGGCGAAAATGAATGAAGACCTCTTAGGTTAAAAATCCAAAATGGCGACCTAAGCACAAATTAGGGCAAAAAAAAAAAAAAAAA
Source organism: Cicer judaicum (assembly GCA_037974835.1). Lineage (NCBI taxonomy): Eukaryota > Viridiplantae > Streptophyta > Magnoliopsida > Fabales > Fabaceae > Cicer > Cicer judaicum. The sequence goes on along the minus strand of JBBPBS010000968.1, from coordinate 4,924,780 downwards.
TAGAATGAAGAAGTTATAAAGGAAAATGAGCAAATAATATGGCTTACATAGATCCAAGTCGAAGCAATATATTCTGAAAGGTTGAGGCAAATCATATCCTCCAAAGTGGGTTAATAACGCGATTGAAATTGTGGTATGATTTATTAACACATTTCTCTTACTAATAAATCGGGTTATTTACCCATATGAGATCACCTTATCTTATTCTCTTCCTATGAATTGTTCTTTTTTGTACCATAGATTTTCTCACTAAATATCATTGTCTAAACTAATTTCTTGAGTTATAAATCTTTTTTGTCAAAATGTATTTTTATGATAATAATATATTGGGGCACACGATATAGGAATGTCAAAAGCTCAAAACTAGTATGATGTCTTTACACATAAGGCAATGTCAACTAGATATCAAGTCGAAGATGTAACAAAAATCTCTTTAAAGATCAAAAGGACAATCACCATTATTTATTCACAGTTGTGTATATTTTCATCCATGAATCTAAGGATCATGTTCATAAGGAGGTGAAAGAAATTTTAAAAAAAAAATTGTAGAAAAGTTGATTGTAAAAATTTGAAAAAAAAAATGAAAATGAAGGAAAATGTTCATTCATCAAATACATTCATGACATTTCATATTTTTCAATACTATATAAATCTAAAGTCGGGAATACTAACCTGCACCTAGTGATGGGAATAGGTTAGGCCGTCCGTAGGGGCCTATGGCCTGGCCTACTTATAGTCTGGCCTGGCCTGGTCTATTTAATAAAAAGGCTAGGCTCAGGCTGTTTTTAAAGCCTATTTATTTAAATAGGTCAGGCTCAGGCTTATAAAAAAGCCTGTTAGGCCTAACAGGCCGGCCTGTATATATTTATTATTTATTAATATTGTTTTTTATTATTATATTAATAATATTATTTTTTATTTTAAATTCTATCAATTAGGCAATCACTTACTAATCATTCCATATTCAGTAGTCGTTCCATATTCGATAGCAGTTCTATATTTGGTAGTCGTTTTATATTCGGTAATTGTTCAATTAGTCAATCACTTAGTAGTTGTTCCTTATTTGTTTAAGAAGTAATAATGGATTCGTTTAAAAAGGCTTTTAAAAAGGCTTCCAGGCCAGGCCAAACTATTAAAAAGGCCAGGCTTAGGCCGAAAAAAAAGCTTATGATAGGCCGAAAAAATAAATCGTAGGTCAGGCACAGGCCTTTCAAAGCCTGGCCTGGCCTGACGTATTCCCACCCCTACCTGCACCCTCTTATTTAAAACCACAAATGATTCCCTGTTATCTCACATCGATATTCTAGTTGACAATGTGGCCTTCAATTCTCTCTTCTCTTTTATGAATGTTTTGTTTGAGTATAATCAAATTAAGATGATAGCTATGAAGAAAAAAAATGACTTTCATCACCCTTTGGGGAACATTTTATTACAAAGTAATGCCTTTTGGTCTAAAGAATGCTGAGGCATCCTACCAAAGAGCTATGGTAACCGTATTAAATGACATGGTTCATAAAGAGGTAGGAGTTTATGTAGATGACATGATTTCTATGTAACAAACAGAAGAAAAACAATTTGTTTATCTAAAGAAATTCTTCGAAGGACGTAGAGAGTTTAAAGGAATAGAGGTCGACCCTGATAAATGTAGACACCTAATTTTGTCCGCCACTTTTAAAGTTTTTATGAAATATAATAAATATATAATTTAAAAATAAAAATAGTAAATAATAATAAAAATAAACAATTAGGCTGTTGACACATAATTTTGTCTGCTCTTCCTTTTTATTTGCAGAAAAAATATAATAATAAATATTAAGCATATTCTTGACTTTTCGTTAAGTTAAATAAAATAAAAAGATTTAAAAAAAAAGATATTAATTTTGATTTAATTTATTATTTCTAAAAAAGGGGTTAAAAAATCATACTTTATGTGATTATGGTAGGTTTTTTAAAACGTTAAAAATTACCTTAATGATCATAAATGAGAATTATTGTCTTCCAAAAAATGAAACCTAATTTTTAACTATAAATAAGAGGACAAGGAAACTGAAGAGAGGGGGGAGAAAAGTAGAGAAAAAGATTGGAAGCAAGGGCTAGTAAAAAAATTTCTCCAATGCGGTAAACCCTTTTCTTTTCTTTTTTCTCATCATCTATTTTTTACATTATTATTGTTATAGAGGTATTTTTTTACTATTCTATGCACGTATGATATAAACAAGAAACTCTTTTTAGTTTAACAATCAAGTTTAATAAGGATCAAATCGATTGTTGTATAATTGTCTACTTCTTTATCAAATTTGTGATTTTATTATCTCTATTTTGTTTTTTTATCATGTGCATTATATCTTAAACTCTTTTGCTATTACCGCCGTCGGTTCGCCCCACATATGCGCGGCCGAATCGCGGATCTGTTCTTAAATTTTTATCCTTTATAAGTTGTAAAATGCAAAAAAAAAAAATAGTAAAAGTATTTTCTTAAAATAAAACGATATACAAATTAATAAACAATACGTCACTCCTATTATTATTATTATTATTATTATTATTATTATTATTATTATTATTATTATCATAATTATCATTATTATTATTATCACCACTATAGTGTGAATTTATTTTAATATAAAAATAAAAATTAATAATAAAATTAATCAACACACAAATATTTTCTATCCAAGAACTACGTGAGTTTTGATTTCCCTATTGCACTTGGGGATACGTAGGAGCAAGGTCTTCCCTTGTCAAAACAAATTAATAAAAAATATTTTTTTTCTTTCTTTTATTAATGTAAATAATTTATTTATTTTTACTATTCTTTTTGGGGGTAAAAAATAAATAATTTGTATACAATTAATTATGGGGTAACCATTTTAACGGACGCTATAGGGTGGTAATATTTCCCTATTCGTAATCGACTCCCGAATTCGAATTTCTAGTTCAAAAATTATTATTTTAGATTTTATCCAATTTTTTCTTTAATAAAAATAAAATTGGTGGCGACTCCTTTTTTCGCAGACAAACCGGACGTGACAATAAGGTTCATGCCATTTTAGAAATGCCTCCCCCAAGTACAAAAAGAGAAGTTCCCATGTTTTTTGGAAGACTAAATTATATTTTTAGAATTATATCACAACTAACCACTGCTTGTAAACTAGCCTTTAAACTTTTACGGAAAAATCAAATAGCTGTGTGGAATGAAGAATGTCAAAACGCATTTGAGAAAATCCGATAGTATTTGCAAAACCCTCCAATTCTAATCCTCCCAGTTCCAGGCGACCCTTGATTATGTTTCTTACAATCCTCAACAGGGTCATTGGATGCGTGTTGGGGCAACACGATGAAACAGGAAAAAAGGAGCATGTCATTTACTATGTAAGTAAAAAATTTATAGATGTTAAAACGAGATATACAATGTTAGAACATACTTATTGTGCCTTAGCCTGGGCAGCTCATTGCTAGAGGCAATACATGATTTGCCATACGACTTACTTGATATCCAAAATGGATCCAATCAAGAGTATTTTTGAAAAGCATGCTCTCAAAGGGCGAATTGCTCGCTGGCAGGTGATGTTATAAGAATATGATATTACTTATGTTACTCAGAAAGCCATCAAAGGGAGTGCCTTAGAAGATTATCTAGCTAATCAACATATGGGTGCTTATAAGTCAATGAAATGCAAATTCCTATACGAAAGCATCATGGTTTTGTCTAAAGAATGCGATAATGGAAAATGGACCTTATTGTTCAACGAGGCCTCAAACATAATGGGGCATGGGATTGGGGTTGTCTTAATATCTCCCAAAAAACAGTTCATACCTATCATAACGCGTTTGTGTTTTGGTTGTACCAATAATATGGCAGAATATGAAGCTTGTGCCATGGGAATTTTGGCAGCTTTGGAATCATAAGCAAAAATGTTGGAAGTATACGAAGATTCAGCTCTAGTCATTAATCAACTTAACCAAGAATGGGAAACTTGAGATAAGAAGTTAATAACTTATTTTACCTACATAAAACAATTGTCTTTAAAATTTGACAAAATCACATTTCGCCATGTCCCTCGAGAAAACAATCAATTGGTTGATACTTTGGCTACTTTATCTTCGATGTTCCAAATAAGTTGAAACGATGAAATCCCATCCATTAAAATGGAGATTCGAGATCATCCGACCTATTGCCACATAATGGAAGAAGAAACCGATGGGAAATCGTGATATCACGACAACAAACATTATCTTATAAATAAAGAATATCATCTCGGAATATCGGAGAATGAGAAAAGAAGTCTAAGACGGTTAACTACGAACTTTTTTCGTGAACTAAAATATTTTGCATAAGAGGAATCATGATATGGTACTCCTCAGATGCGTTGATGTCAAAGAGGCAAAAGAAATTCTACTCGATGTTCCAAATAAGTTGAAACGATGAAATCCCATCCATTAAAATGGAGATTCGAGATCATCCGACCTATTGCCACATAATGGAAGAAGAAACCGATGGGAAATCGTGATATCACGACAACAAACATTATCTTATAAATAAAGAATATCATCTCGGAATATCGGAGAATGAGAAAAGAAGTCTAAGACGGTTAACTACGAGCTTTTTTCGTGAACTAAAATATTTTGCATAAGAGGAATCATGATATGGTACTCCTCAGATGCGTTGATGTCAAAGAGGCAAAAGAAATTCTACAAGATATCCACGATGGCTCTTATGGGGTCCATATGAATGGACATGCCATGTATAGAAAGATTCTTCGAGCTAGGTATTACAGGCTCACCCTAGAAAAATATTGTTTTAATTATGTAAAGAAACGCCATAAGTGTCAAATATATGCTAATAATATCCACGACCCACCAATGCCCCTAAACACCCTTTCAGCACCCTAGTCGTTCTCAATGTAGGGCATAAACATCATTCGAATGATTGAACTGAAAGTATTAAATGGACACCGCTTCATCTTGGTGGCAGTCGATTAATTTACCAAATGAGTAAAAGCCGCTTCTTACTCCAAACAAGATTGTTACTGATAATGCCACAAATCTTAATAACAAAATGATGGATGAATTGTGTGCCACCTTTAAAATTCAATAGCACAACTCATCCCCGTACAGATAAAAAATGAATGGCACAGTTGAAGCTGCAAATAAAAACATCAAAAATATTATTCAGAAATTGGTTGTAACATACAAAGATTGGCCTGAGATGTTGTTGCTTTCACTACACGGGCATCGTACTTCGATACACACTTCAACTGGGGCAACCCCTTATTCCCTTGTATATGGGGTGAAGGTTGTGCTGCCCATTAAAGTAGAAATCCCCTCGCTAAAAGTATTAATGGAAGCCAAACTAGAAGAGTCGAAATAGGTACAACCCCGTTTCAATCAATTGAATTTAATTGAAGAAAAAAGATTGGCGGTCTTATGCCATGGACTATTATATTAGAAAAGACTGAAAAGAGTGTATGAGAAAAAAATACATCCTTGAGAATTCTGGGAAGGAGACTTGGTGCTAAAAAATATCTTACCAATTCAAAAGGACTATCGTGGGAAATGGACCCCTAACTATGAAGGCCCGTACGTCTTGAATAAAGCTTTCTCAAGTGGAGCTTTGATCCTCACGAATATGGATGGAAAATATTTAGTCCTCCCTATAAACTCAGACGTTGTAAAAAAGTATCATACTTAAATAAGGAATATCTGCTATGTCAAAAACCTGAAATGGACAACTTAGGCAAAAATTAGGATACAAAAAATAATAATGGATACCCACTAGGTTGAAAACATGAAAGAGTGACCTAGGCAAAAATTAGAATACAAAAAAAAAAAAAAATACTTACTACGTTGAAAACTTGAAAAGGGCAACCTAGGCAAAAATTAGAGTACAAAAAAATAATTATGAATACTCGTTAGGTTGAAAACCTAAAAAAGCGACCTAGGAAAAAATTAGGGTACAAAAAAAAAATACCTGCTAGGTTGAAAACCTAAAAGGGTGACCTAGGTAAAAATTAGGGTAAAAAAAATATAATAAATACTTGCAAGGTTGAAAATTTGAAAGGGCAACCTAGGAGAAGAAGAAAAACAACAACAACAACAACAAAAACAAATAATATATACTCAAAAGGATAGTATCAACAATATTGATCGGACTATGGCACGAGAAGTTAGTTCAGTCTACCTTTGAATTAATAGTAATCAGGTTGGGTCTTTCACCCATTTATTTTGTTTTATCTAATGTATATTTTGTTTTATGGAGAAGGTTGAACCTCAATATATTGATTTATACTTTTATCATCTTTACAATTTAACCCTCTTTCCCAAATGCATCTTATGATTATCATGTACCGGAAAGTAAAACATATACCATACCTTGATATAATGAATTGCGATAAAGTCAGATATACTAGAGGTTGTTTAGTGTACAAGGCAGACAACAACATGAGATCCAACTTAAGATCACAACAATAATTCTTCTTCAACAAAAAGAGAAAGAAAAAAGAGAAGAGGACAAAAGAGAGATCAAAGATATCAAGTACAAGAAAAATGTATAAGTGTTTTTCTCATCCATGATTTGAATGGTCATGTCCAATAAAAATATTAATAAAAACCACCATATTCATTTATTCATCGATTCATGACATTTCATAAATTTAAACCCAATAAAACAACCCGCATATTGAAGCCGGGAAAATGACATGCACCTGAAACTGAGAAAACAACCTGCATCTTGAAGCCGAAAAAATGACTCATACCCGAAGCCAAGAAAATTACCTGCATGTTGAAGCTAGGGAAACGACTCGCACCCAAAGCCTAGAAAATGACATGTATGTTGAAGTCAGGAAAACGACTCGCACCCGAAGCCAAGAAAATGACCTACATGTTGAAGCCACGAAAATTACTCGCACCCGAAGCCGAGAAAATGACCCGTATCTTGAATATAGGAAAACGAATCGCACTCGTAGCCGAGAAAATGACCCACATGTTGAAGCCGGAAAAATGACTTGCACTTGAAGCCGAGAAAAGAACCCGCATGTTGAAGCTCAAAAAATGACTCGCACTTGAAGCCGAGAAAACAACTCGTATGTTGAAGTCAGGAAAACGACTCGCACCCGAAGCCAAAATAACAACCCACATCTTGAAGTCGGGAAAACGAATCGCACCCGAAGCTGAGAAAACGACCCGCATCCTGAAAATGGGAAAACGACTCGCACCCGAACCCGAGAAAATTACCCGCATGTTGAAGTCGGGAAAATGAACTGCATGTTGAAGTCGGGAAAACGACGTGCATGTTGAAGCCGTGAAAATGAATCACAATCGAAGCTGAGAAAACGACCCACATGTTGAAGCCGGGAAAACAACTCGCACCTGAAGCCGAGAAAATGACCCGCATGTTGAAGTCGAGAAAATAACTCGCAGCTGAAGTTGAGAAAATGACCCACATGTTGAAGTCGGGAAAACGACTCGTACCCGAAGCTGAGAAAATGTCCTACATGTTGAAGCCATGAAAATGACTCACACCCAAAGCTGAGAAAACGACTTGCATGTTGAAGTCGGGAAAACGATTCGCACCCGAAGTTGAGAAAACGATCCGCAACTTGAAGCTAGGAAAACAACTCGCACCCGAAGCCGAGAAAACAACTCATATATTGAAGACAGGAAAACGAGTCCCACATGAAGCCGAGAAAACAACCCGCATCTTGAAGTTGGAAAAATGACTCGTACCTGAATTTGAGAAAACGACCCACATGTTGAAGCCGGGAAAGTGATTCGCACACGAAGCCAAGAAAACAACTCGCATGTTGAAGTCGAGAAAACGACTTGCACCCGAGGCCTAGAAAATGACTGGTATCTTGAAGTTGGGTAAACGACTTGCACTCTTCTACGAAAATTATATTCAAACAAAACTAGAGTTGTCATCTTTACTTATTATTTATTTTGATTCTCAAGTAAATTCTAAGTAAAGAGGGGCATCTATTGATACTTAATTTTGTCCGCTACTTTGAGACTTTTTATTAAAAATAATAAATATAAAAAAAATGAAAAAAAAAATATAATGATAAAAATAATAATAATAATAAATAGTTAGGCTTTTAAATTTTAAAAAATCATGGATGCTTTTGATTCATGTTTGTCTCTCACTCTTTTCAAAAACATAAGAGAAAAAAACGTATATAATTGAATGAAAAGAAATGAATTGATGCTAATAAAAATTCTTATAATGGTGATCATTTGAATGAAAAGAAACTAAAAAGAAATGAATCAATGATAATAAAAAATCAATATAATGGTGATCAATTGAATGAAAGAAACCGAAAAGAAATGAATCAATGATAATTAAAATCAGTATAATGGTGATCAACTAAATGAAAAGAAATAGATTAATGGTAATAAAAATAGTGATCAATTGACAATTACTCCTTTGTCTTTTGTAACCTACATTCACAAAGTCTATAAATAATCGACAACAAGAGTAGAAAGGGGAGAGAATTATTGATTAAAAATAATAATAATAATAATAATAATAATAGGCAAAAGAAGAGCAGAGAATCAGATCTTGGGAAAATCAGTTCAGCAAAACCAATTCAACAGTAAAGTATCACTTTCTTGTTGTTTCTCTAATTTTCTTCTTGTTAGTCTTTGTATTGTATCCCTTTTAAAAAAACGTAGTTTAGATTTTTTTTTTCTTTTCTCTTTTTCTATTTATGCATAAAACAAACTCATATGTTAAACTTTCATTTTCTAATGTTGTTTGTTCCTAAAATTATTTTCTTTACAACACAAAATACTAAAAAAAATATAAATAATTGATATTTATAAACCAATCACCAAGAAAACAAATTTCACCCTATTGTAATATAACAGAAAATTCATATCATGGCTTTTATCAAATAACTCAAAAAAAAAAAAAAACCATAACAACGAATAAGTAGTTTTTTCTTCTTCATAGAATTACTGTATTAGGATTAATAGTCGCCGCAGCCGGATGAAATGCATCATTGCTCGCTGCGCCATATCACTCACCTTTAACCATTGGTGGCCTTTGTGCTTCAACAAATCCAACAACGCATGAACAAATCCTTTAATAGGTTGCTTCACCGTTGCATCCATATGTTTCGTTTACATACCGCCGCGTTAATGTTTTTTTTTAACAAAAAATCATTTTTTTTACTTGAAAACCCAATAGGCAAACCACTTGCAACCTTCCTTGCATTTAGCTTCCACTCTTATATTGTCATTTTTTATTAACTTCAAATCCCTCTCATTCTGAATGGCATATGTTGTCATAGCCTCCTTACATTCTTATTTACTAGTGAAAAGGTTTCCTAAAACCCATTTATAATCATCCATTTTTTTGTCATGACAAATAAAGGATACTTGTATTTGTCTTTAATGCTCTCTTCATCACCATCTTCTCTTAATTCATCACTCTCCAATTCCTACAATTACTTATCAATTTGCATTACCTACTTCTTTCTATTTGGACCCAAATTATAAGAGTCATCACTTGATATATTAATCTTTGCATCTTCATCCACAATATGTTCTTTCTAAACAATGATCTTTTTATGACTCCCTCCTTTTTTACTAGTACTTTGTTTCTTCTTTTTACTAGTTTTAGACAATTTCTTACTTACACCCTTCCTCTTCTTAATTTCACCTAGATAAAAAAAAAAACACATTAATAAAAAACTATAATTAAATGGTAGAGATCACAAACTTGACCCTATAATCTTGGAAAAAAAGGAAGGAATATAAATGTGTGGACCACAAATCCTAGACCATAATAAACAACACATGCAAACAAAAATATCAAGTATAAATGCATTCATAAAAATAAAACAATAAATCAAAATTACTAAATATCATAATCAATAAACACATTGCCTTTCTTCTTCTTCTATCAATGTGGATTTACGATTTCTTCCAAGTGTGATTCTGACAGTGTGTTATTTGATTATGACATTGTGTTTTCAAGGGTGGAGATGAGAAGAACAAGCGAAGTCTTGGAGGTGTGAAGAAGAAAACAAAACTGAGTGATTTTTAAGGATGTCTTAACGGAAACCTACTTAAAGGGTAACAACATAATTATTTTAAAACATAAAATACTGAAATGGGAAGAAGAAGAAAAAATCAAAAGACTAAATCGTTACTTGAAATTAAATTAAGGATCACGAGAGTAATTATGTCATTATTGTATCGTTATTAATATTTTTAAATATATATTATAGAGAAAATTAGCTCGATAATTGAGGATATTATTATAAAAAAAACATTAATAATAACAAATTTTTATTAATATATTTCAACATCCTTAAAACAACAAGTCAATTGAAATGATAAGTATGTGTTTTCATGACAATATTATTTATTAGAAAACAATTTCTAACAAACTGAAACGAAAGTATATATGTATTGTTTTAAAGAACATAAATAATATTTTGAAACATAAATTTGGTGACAAATTTAGACAATAATTATTTTTTACTAATTTAGACAATAATTTAGATAGATAATATATTTTAAATGTGTGATTAATGATATTCAGCACATATAGTTCATGAATATAATAAAGAATGATAAGTCATTAAATATCAACTAAATATAATTAATTAATGGTGATTTTTAACATCATTAATCATATTTTTTAGGTGTTTAAATATATACATCATATTAATTAATCATCTAAATTATCTTGAATTATGCATTATTTTTAAGATCAAACATACATTCAAATTTTATGATTAATAATGTTTAATATTGTAGTTAATTGTGTTTAACGAATAGTTAATGGGTTTTTGTATGAATGAGTTCTCTAAATTAGTACTATAAAATATGTCCAACACATAGTAGCATCTTGGAAATATGATTTGTGTATACCCCAAAAAATAGGATATAGTGTAATAATTGTTAACAAGTTATTCCTAATCCATAAACAGTATCATCACAAAGACCACTTGAGTAGGAAGAGTCATCAAAAGGAGCAAATTTTTATTTCCATTTTTGCAACAAAGATGACTAGCTAATATTCTCATTGATTGGTATTGAATTTAATTCAGTTTACAATATTCCTAGTCCAGAAAAACAGTCATAAATAGCACCTTTCTGCTCATCTATACAAATAAAAATAAACTAACTAATACTAATCCTAATCATCATCACCACCCCCATCACCCATGTCAACATCGCCATCTCCATAATCGTTGTCGTCAGCCTCCACAGTCGGTGCATTATTTTCTACCACATCATCATGCCCCGTTGCCTGAGGTAGTTCATCCATCATAGCTAGCATGGATTCCAGATTTTCATCACTTAAAAATGAGGGATATGGTTTTGACACCTGCAAATGGAAATTGTTGAGTTAGTGTTTTTGGTTTTATGGTGATGAAAATTGATTATGATTGAAAAATATAAGCAATTTATGATAAATAAATTCACACAAATAAATTGATTAAGAAATTTAAGGATAAAAATCACATGGCAGAGGCTAAAACTCCAAAACTCAACTTCAAATGCGAATCTACTATAGAAACAAAAACAATTCTACTTGAGAACGCATGTCAGAATTAATTTTGTATTTCTAGATTCATTTTTACCTCACAGAAGTGAACCCAAATATGCATTTAATATTTTAATCTTCAGCCTCAAGTATGAGGTGCAGAAAAATTGGGTCGATAGATATATTCACATTGACCTACAACTTAATAATATCTAAACACTCTCCATAAAAGAGTACTAAAACATGCAAATTTCGATATGATGGCTCAATTAAAATTTCAATAGATTGAATTTTACTGCATTGCTGCTAGCCTGTTAGGAGACATATAAATGACTTTTCTGACGATTTACTTTGAACAAACAGTTTCTTTCCTCAGCACTTTCCACCAGCTTGTTCCATTGTACACTCCTCCTCAATGTTGAGGCAGACCCAACAACCTACAGAAAAACAACAATCATGCATCGCGATACTGCTAATGTACCAAATGAAATTATCAAAAGCATCATGTTAACCCCATAATGATACAGTACCAACACTGCAGACTTTGCTCTAGTGATCCCAACATTCATTCTTCGGATGTCCTCCAGAAACCCTATTCCTCTTTCTTTGCTTGCTCTGACACATGAAAATATTGCAACATCCTTTTCACGTCCCTGAAAAGAAATGAGAGTACTCTTTAGTCCAAAATCAAATGTGTCAACCATGTAAGAAGCATATTAGAGAGGGAAGAAGCCAAAGTTACAGAAATCCTTTAAGTGACAACTAATTGGGAGAAGTGTGCACTAAGAGTCTAAGACCCATGACCCATCTATTGAGCAGGAAATTTGCACTACGATTCTTTTGATATCCCAGGCTTGCACTCTCCCTTGTTTAATTAAGGTATAAACCATATCAAGATGTCTCTATGTGAAATTACAAAATTTGTGTCAATCCACATTATGATTCTTCAGATCTCCCACACTACCCTTGGCCTACAAGTAAAATAGGTTACTGTCGCAGTCTGTCGTTCCAACAGTTTAGCAGCAGTAGTCCTGAATCCTGATGGAGGAAATTAGAAAATATCTCTAATATCTTTGATATTATATTAGAGTATTGTAAATTATTCTCTATGATTAGTTTATAATCTAAGAGGATCTCTTAGGATTGTATTTTATAATACTTATTATAACAATTTGTTCTTGATTTTCTATTTACGTAGGATTAAGTCTACGTATGCCTATAAATATGGATTAGTGTTTAGTCTTTTGTATCAAGTGAATATCAAGTTATTATCAATAATATTCAAGGTTCTAATTATTTTTACACCTTTTATCTAAAATCCCACAACTTAAACAAGGTTAATGATCCAAATGATTAAAAATCAGAATTGTTGAAGTTATTGGATTTTGGATAAAAGGAGGAGAGAAAATAATAAGAGCTTTAATATTATTAATAATAGTTTTATGCTGACTTGATTATATAAGACTCAATACTAATCGCTATTTATACATATAGACTCAATCCTAAATCAGGAACAAATCATAATAATAATGAGAGATATTCTAAAATAGTTCTATGATTATAAATTGATCATAGGAAATAACTCAAGATACTCTAATATAATATAAAAGATAATAGGATATTTTCTAATATTCTAACAAGAACCATATTCAAGTGTTTGAAACTATCGTATTTAATAAATACTGAAAGCAAAAATGAAAATGAAGGATACCATATAATTAACATTAAGCTACTATACCTGGCAACCATCAACGGTACATATATCCACTACTTTCTCTGCTGACACACCAAAAGTCTCTTCGAAACGTTGTTGGAAGAGCTTGACTTGTTGACTATAGGGTGATATAATTGCAACTTGGTTACCTGACTTGAGTGTCGGATAAAGTGTTACCAATTTTTGATACAAGAATAGGACAAAATCAACTTCCTCAACATTTATCCATGAACCACTCCCAGATGGCTTAGCTTCTTCTCCCTCGTGTATATCAAAGAAAGAGAACGGGCCGAAGCAACGGTACTTATGCCATGCACGTACAGTCTGTGATTTGACACCATCCCCATCTTCCAATTTATTATCATAAAACTCCCTAGAGGGAAAGCTTCTTATCTGTATGATCATAATATCATAAAACCCACATAGAAAGTGTCAGGAAATTTTCATAGATGGAGAGTATGCAGGACAAATATGAAAGTGTCAAGAACTTTTAATAGATGGAGAGTAATTTAGATACTCAAGGTCCACTTCCTAACGAGATTGGTAGAATCTCTATTTTTTCAGTTGATTCATTTTAAATAAACTCTATTTTACAGGTTACTGTTTTCTTGGTTATGTGAAGAAATGAAATCCTAGGCAAAATACCTAATGAAACCTGGATGTGAAGCCTTGAATATTATTCTATGTTTTCTATTTGTAGTATGTATGTTCAATTTAAAACATTCTCTCCACCTTCTCCTATTTCTAATATATACCATTCAATTTAAAATTTTGCCTTTCCAAGTTTCCTGACTAGGCATCATCAAAATTCATTGCTCCAAAACAATTCAATTTTAATAGAGTAAATGATAGGAAATCATCGGATTGCCAAACAAGGTAAAAAGGTCTTTAACAAACTGCTGCTGAATCTGCTATATAAGGCGGTGACCACAAAACTGTAATCCAGATTTTCTGTTTCTCCAATTCTAATAATACAATAACTGAAATTCTCTCTCTAATCTTCATCTTGTACAATATGTTTTCTGTTTATCTATTATGGTATCGTGAGCCTTTGATCCATAATCCATGGCTGAACCAACTCCAACTCCTACTCCTTCTGCGCAAACTTCACGAGATCAAACAATATCCAGTTCGATGAATATCTTCAAGACGTTTACACAACACATCACCATCAAACTTGATGAATCGAACTATCTCTTATGGAAGCAACAAGTTGAAGGTATCCTTAAAACATACAAATTCCAGTTTTACCTGGTGAATCCAAAGATTCCACCATGTTATCTCACCGTTGAAGATTGAACAAAGGATTCTGAAAATCTTGAGTACACAGAGTAGGAACAGCAAGATTCAGTACTGTTTACATGGCTTCTCACTACACTATCTGCTTCTGTTCTTCCTCGTGTTGTTCGATGTGCTCATGCTCACCAAGTTTGGGATCAAATCCAGGTCTTCTAAAGTCTCGTGAACTCCGTAATGAACTCATGTCCATCACGAAAGGTGAGAAAACGATTATGGCATTCTTTGTGCGAATTTATACAATTGCTGACTCACTGGAGTCAATTGGAGATCCAATTTCTTTGCGCGATCAACTTAAGCAGTTCTGGATGGACTACTAGGTGATTACAATGCAATCACTGTTGTAATTCAGAATCGCAATGAGTTGTGCCCTATCATCACTGTAGAAGTCATGCTTCTTTCACGTGAAGCGTGCCTTGATCATCTGAGAAGACGACGCCTCTTAACCTATGTATATCAATCTTATGCAAGCGTCGCCAGAGGTGATCTCGTCCGGTTCGTCTTTGCGTGGTGAATCTCAGCATTTCAGAGGTAACGCAGTGTGCAGTGGTTGTGGTAGCTATTGTGGCCGTAATAGAGGTCAATCTAGGGTTCAGACTCAGATCTGCTACAAAACAGGGCATGGAGCGAGTGTATGTTGGCACCGTCACTCTAATCAACCTCCGCCTTCGCATCTGTGGCAAGATCAAGTTCCTGCGAACACCTGAAGTGCACACCTGGTTTTCAAGAACGACCTCCTCAAGCACCTTCACCGCTCCGCCAACCTCAAGCTTATCTTAGTGGACCTGCACGTCCAGCATCAATAGCGCCAGTGTCTCCTTATCTGGATTTGATCATGTGCTTGACAATGGACAAGGTTTGCCCATTAAATCTATTGGTTCACATGTTCTCCCCTCATCTTAAGCACCATATACCACACTTGCACTGAATAATCTTCTACTGGTTCCTTTTATCACAGAATGTAATCTTTGTCAGTCAATTTGCCCATGACAATCACATCTACTTTGAATTTCATCATGACAAATGCCTGGTTAAATTACAAGCGACTTCCAAGGTGCTTCTTCAAGGATCACTGGGACAGGATGATCTCTACTACTTTAATCAGCTTCCTACCTATACCACTTCACCTGGTACTATCCATTTAGTTTCACCTAACGTTCACACACTCGCTCATAGTAACAAATAATTGTGCAAACTGGACAAGGTCCTTCAACTTATACCTGCACAACAGACTAGGTCACCCTCATCATGTTTGGGACCCTGCACCTATGCTCTTTGTATCTGGTTACAAATATTTACTAACTTGTGTAGATGCATCTACCAAGTACACTTGGGTGTTTCCTCTCAAGCTCAAATCAGAGGTTCATTCCAATTTCACACACTTCATTGCACCTATTAGGGTTTGGCACTTATTAGGGCAAATATTATCACTCAGTTTGGCACCAAGTAACCAACCTACATTATCTCTAACTGTCCTATGTCTCCAAGTAACCAACCAGGAGGACGATTCTAGGCTGTGGCATATGGACGCCATTCTTCATTTGAATCTTTGATCTTCATGCCTTAAAGTTTAAGCCACTAAAAAATTGAATTTGAATGCTGTCTAGTTATGTTACGGAAATTAATTTGGATGCCAACAGTAAGACAGCAAATTATTTTAGCTTAACAGAGTACGTACATAAAAAGAGAGAAGGGGGCTTCTAAACACATTCATATGATACTTTTGAAACTTTAGATGCATACTTTAGGTGTGCATATCAATAACTGATAAATGTTTTTAATTACATCATGTTAATTATGGCAGAAGAAAGAAAAAATTAACAGTATCTGCTGGTTAAGACTTATTTTGAATTGGCTTGCAAGGAAAATATTTTAGAACAACAATTATTTTAGGTTGCCAAATAGTCTCCAGTAAGACAAGAATAACTGTTTGTTATATTTATTCCAGTATCAAGGGTTTTAGTATCTGTTTGTATCAAATAGTACAGACTGATGAGACATCTGGCAAACAAATATACATTAGAAGTATCTACTTAGTTTTCAAGCGAAATTATTTCATGTCTCAACCTCTTGATATTCATTTGATCACAGGATAAGAAAATATAATGAACAAAACAATTTTGCATGAGTCTGCTAAACATATGCACCAACCTCAGGATGCATTCGATATTGAGTCTTCAACATTTTAACTGGATAACCAGCCTGCTTCAGTCTTTCAAATAAGCTTGTGCCATATCTTAAGTTTGTGAAACACAAGACGCAAAATTCAGGTCTTTATCAAAAGATTGGATTATGTATCAAATCAATACAACTATCCCCAACATAACTTCTTACCCATGATTCTTAGCAACATCCGAAATTACAGTTGCTGGAAGTTGAGCTGGATCACCAACCTTAAAAATAATAAGAAAAAGTAACAATGTTAAGAACAAAATTTGCCGAAAAAGATTTTTAAAGTGTTTATTCCCGCACATTTTTAAAAGGTTCAATCATAATTGTTGCTCAATAGTATTTCCATTTGGCAGGCATTGTTTAAACAATTAGTAAACATGAATTATGAATTTCTTTTCTATATACAATTTCACACCTTTTAAGTTAAGGGTTATGATCGATAATAATTCACTTTCTTTACAGATGTTGTCAAAAGGTATTTCTCCTTTGAAATTTGTACTGCATAAATAATTAGACAGTTAACATGTAACACTATGCATTCTAAGATGCAACCGAAACTTAAATATTATAAAACACAAAAAGGTGCAGAGTTCTATAATGAAAGAAGCAGCAATTGAAAATACCAGAAAAACTTTTTTGCATTGATTGGCCAAGGGAACAAGAGTTGCAGGTTCCACCTGTTTAGAAGTAACATGTCATATAAAGAAATAAAGTAAATAAATAAAATAGGCAATGTTGTTATCCTTTCATATAATCACTAATCTAATCATTACAAATATTAAGAAGATAACAAAACAACTCGACAAAATAACCAGGAACCATTAAATGCTTAAAACATGTAAAGGTAAGGTACTCTAAGTCTTTTGGGTATTATATTATTGCTCCCTGTAGATAATACATATATGCCACTTCGTAAAACAATTGTGTTATCTTGAAATAGCAGTTTTCTTTCTACTTTGAAACAGCAATTTTGTTTTGAGCGGCTCTTGATTATGTATGGACTGCTACTTGAAACAGAGATGGACACTTCACAGTGGTTTAACACAGAAACAGTTGAATCAATGGTGAAATGAATGGGATTCAGGTTTCGTGGGCTACCTGCTTTCAGTTAGGATTTGATAGAATGATATGGTGTGTAGGGAAGTGTGCCCAGTGTTGAGAATTGTGAATTTACAGTAACAAACAAACTGCTATACATATATAACCAATAGTCCTGTGTTTCTTAGGGTTAAAACATAGAAGTCAAATGCCATCTTGTTAGGAACGCTTCCGCAAGGGCTGATTTTGCTAAACAGCTTCACACAAAAACAGAGTGAATACCAATGATTGTTCCAAGGCATCTAAATATATTCCTAGAAATATATGGATTGAGAATGGGCATTCAATGTTTGTTACATATTTGAACAAAATTATTTTAAGGTATAAAAGATTTCCAAGCAAAAAATAACTTCCTCATTTCCACAAAAAAATTCCCCAAGAAGGGGTTGGAAAATGAATTCCAACGAACATGAGAATATTATAAGGTTGCCGAACACTTTTTTCAAAAGAATACTTATGAGTCCCATCATCATGATATCCCTCATAATATTGTTCCCAAAAATGATTTTACATGCCTTCTTCTCTGGACAACAATGTACCTCACTATCTCTTATTTCTTGATGAATCTCTCCTTCTATCTTTGGCTCCACTTGTTATGTTCATGATCTAACTCTAGGTCTTGATAAGTTTGAAGGCTCGTGCAATTAAGTGTACCTTTCTTGGCTATTCCCAGGTACAAAAAGCGTATCGATATTAATCTCCTTCAACTCATCATTTCTACATATCTGCAAACTTCACTTTCTTTGAAGATACTTTCATCCTTCAATTCGTCAATATCACAAGAATCTATCTCTGAGGTATTACCAGTTCCCTGTATTTCATTTGTTTCTGACTCGTCAACCTCGAATACTCTAGAGTCTTCCATCCCTTTGGTTAGTCCTTTCCTTACTTATTAGCATTGTTCTCATCCTACACCAATGGAGGAAATTGTCATTGAAGAGATTGGTTCTTCATCTCATGTTCCAATCCCTCAACCTGCTTCTACTAGTAACCCTTATCACATCGCATATCCCCTCCCCATTATGTTTGTGTCTACTATTTCTTCTATGTCCATTCCATAGAAAGGATAGGAAACACTTTCTCACCCAAGATGGCGGCAGGCTATGATTGATGAGATGACAACTTTAGATTCCAACCAGACTTCGACTCATGTCCCCTATCCTCTGGGGAAATCTATAGTTGGTTGTCAATCGGTATTCATAAACAAGGTAGGACCAAATGATCATATTGATTGCTTAAAAGCTCATCTTGTAAAGGCTATACTTAGATGTTTGGTCTAAACTATGGTGACGTTTTTTCTTCAGTTGCAAAGATGGCTTATATTTGTCTTTTCTTACCTATGGCAGTTATGTGCAGTTGGTCTCTCTATCAATTGGACGTCAAATTTTCATTTTTAGATGGTGATTTAGCGAGGAATACTATTTTCAATTGGACTACAAAATTTGTAGGTTGTGAAAAGCCTTATATTTCCTTAAGCATAGTCCTAGAGCATGGGTGGGTAGATTCAGTCCATTTCTTCAAGAATTTGGCATGGTCTGTAGTGAAGCCGATCATTTGGTGTTTTATAGACATTCCTCTTGTTAGGATATAGAGTAATGAATATTAGAGCAGTTAATAGTTAGTTAGTTGGTTATGAGGTAGTTAGGACTTTTGTATATAAATAGAGTTATGTACTTAGTGGAGATAAGATTGAATATTTGTAATTGTGAAAAGGAAACCCTTGGAGTAGAGATTTCTCTCCTAGTTCTCAATAAAAATGTTCTTTCTTAGAGGGAGTCATTTTTTAGGGTACTTAATAAAAGAATTCTCTTAGAGGAAGTATGCTTTTGACATTTTGGAGGAGACTAGGATATTAGATTGCCAGCCCAATGACACACCTAGGGATCCTAATACCATGTTCATACCAAATCAGGGGGAGTCATTTTCAGACCCTAGTAAATATCGAAAGGTTGGTTGGAAAGTTGAGCTAACTTATTGTGGCTAGACCTGACATATCTTTTGTTGTCAGTGTTGTGAGTTAGTTCCTTAATTCTCCTTGTGATAGTCATTGGGATGCAGTCGGTTGAATCTTGAGATATATAAAGGGGTCTCCAGGAAGAGAAATAGTTTATGAGAACATAGGTCACACTAATGTTGTTGCACATCCAAATGCAGATTGGGCTAGATATCCTTGTGACCGACGCTCAACCTCTGGTTATTGTGTTTTTATTTGAGGGAATCTAATTTCTTGGAAAAGCAAAAAGCAAAGTGTTGCTGCTAGATCGAGTGCAAAGGTTAAATATTGAGATATGGCTCTCACTATAGGTGATTTATTTGGTTGAAACAACTTCTTGATGAGTTAAAAGTTTTGGAAGTCTGAGTCAATAAGTCCCATATGTGATAGCCAGATAACACATTGCATTTAATCCAATCTTCCATGAGCGGACAAAACACATAGAGATAGATTGTCATATTATCCACGAGAAGATTCTTTTTGGACAGATCGTTACATCTTTTGTGAATTATAATGATCATTTGGTTGATATTTTCACCAAGTCTCTCAGAGGCCCGTGGAATCTTATATATGTACCAAGCTTAATGCATACGATAAATATGCACTAGCTTGACGGGGAGTGTGGACACATTGCCTTATTTTTCTTTCCCTTATTTCTGTCATTGAGGAGGAGTGTGGAGATATTGCCCTATTTTTCTTTCCCTTATGTCTATTATGTAGTTGTCATTCTTATACCTATAATTTAGGGATCTTGATTATAATCTTTAATTATAAATACATAAGGTTGGGGGTTTAGCCTCTAAAGCAATTCAAACCAATTCATTCAAGGGAAAAAAATCTAGGGTAACCTAGCACTTGATACCATCTTGAATGGATTGATTTAAATTGATTGGGAGGCTAAACCTCCAACCTTGTGTATTTATAATTAAAGATTAAAATCAAGATCCCTAAACTATATGGATAAGAATGACAACTGTTAAAATATTATATTAGAATGCCAAGCCAGTTGATACTCATATGGATCCAAATGTCAAACTCCTACCTAATCAGAGAGAGCCTCTATCAGATTCAGAAAGATATAGGTGATTGGTTGGAAAATTAAACTATCTCATAGTCACTCGTACTGACATTTCCTTCGCTGTCAGTGTGGTAAGTCAGTTCCTAAATTCTCCTTTGCATTACACTTGCTTGTCCTAAAATATTATATTAGAATGTAAATAATTAGATAGGTTGTAAGTATTCCTATCTGTTAGGATTCTTGTCTATTAGTATTTTTGTCATTATGTTTATTTAATATTGATAGTCTATAAAAAGAACTTCCGTTGTGTAGTTGAAACACGCGGGTTATTCAACATGTCTCTCAACACTTTCTCTCCATTTAACAACAACTACATAATAATGGAAATAAAGGAAAGAAAATAGGGCAATATCTCAACAGCCCCCTAATGTAATGAGTTGGATGTGATTGATATCTATACTAGCTTAAGTATAAAGAATAATAACAAGTTATAATATGTGGAATATTAACTGAATCTTTTAGGCATTTACACAAGCACACACTTAGGTATGTATAAGTATGTCACAACTTGACACAATTGTGTTATGGCTTATTTCTTTCTTTCTTTGTTTATCTCTCTCCTAAATGGAAAAATAAACTCTCACATAAGAATCTACCATAGGTGCTACCCCAAACTGTATCTTCCATTCATCACAACATTCTCATATCTTCAATACTTATCTTACATTTTGTTAGCTCTTAACCATCAACACTTAATCCAAACATTGCAGATCTTATAGCTATGTGATATTTTTTTCCGTTAAGCTTGAGTGGTACTTTCCATCACAAGTTACCCTAGAAGCATCAATTATTTCATTCACCCTACTTTAATCCTATATGGTTGACATCTTTCTCTATCTCCTAGACATTTTGTACGATGGACCAAGATACTTTATTCATGAAAACTATGCCTGATATGTTCTCTGATTGTCACCTCTAATAAGCTAGAATTTGTGTGCCACCTACTAATCTTACATACATTTCATATGCTTCCAAGACTTGTGTCCACAACTCTAACTTTCCTGCTGTTAATTCTCTCGAGTGTCCAGCTAGGACTATATCATTTGCAAAAAAAGAACACACACCGTGACACCAGCTTATGGGTATGTTTAGCAAGTACAACTAGACAAAGATGATAAAGTAACGGCTCAAAGTTGACCCTTGGTGTAGTCCTATAGTTATGGAGAAGCCTCATATGATCTCACCATGATAGCCGCAATATTTTTAGGAAATGAAGGAACTTCTTTGGACTAAACTTTGCCAAGTTAATACATACTCAAAACAATCTAACAAATGATTCAGCAATTAAACTGAAGAAGAATTCACTCTTACAGCTTGTGCGGCTTCATCTATAATCACAACATCAAAACTGCGACTTAGTTTACTGAAAACATGGGAACCACTAAAGCTGAGGGTGGAGAAGACCTGCCAAGAAGAAAAAAAAATGAGAAAATCACATTGCTTTTTGCATTTTCTTTTGAATTCAACTTAAAGCTTGAAATACATACAATTGTAGCCTCGTCCAAAATTGCAGCCCGGATACTGTCATCATTGCTTCCAGCAGAAGCGTTACTCTGCTTCTCAGATGATTTGTTTGAACTAGCACGTTTTTTTTTCACCTGCAAGGCAAATTTTAAAAATCAAAGTTTGACTCAAATGACATTTATAAGTCCATCTTAACCATTCAAATTGCAATACATGCCCACATTCAAGTACAGCTTAATGGTGATAAATAATTTCGTTTTTCCAAAAAGCTATCTTGGGAAACTAGACTATAAAAAATTATTATTTTTTCAAAATAAGCTAATTCTAGCATGCACAAGATGTCAAAATTAGACTTCTAATTCATTATACATAATTAGATACTACCATCGTCTCTATATATAAGACCTCGTTGACCAACTCACGAGAATTAAGAAAGTTGATTGCAGCATTAAATGTGTTGAAAATTTGAATTGTTTTACTAGTTTACCCTTGAAGAGAGAAAATTAATTTATGTTTTAATTGTAGTATTTAATACAGATTGTAGAAAAATATATAACATTATTAGGGGTAGGTTAGTAAAGAAATAATTAATGCAGTTGAAAAATTGAAAGGGGACTTATAAAAGGCAGAGAAAAATCTCATGAGTCCTATATTTAGGGATGGAAGTAGTAGTTTCTTTTTCTATTCAAAAAAACTATCTAACACTCAAATGTTTCTCAGTTCAAGAAATATGTATCATGCTAGATTTTTTTTCTTGGCAAAAATGTATTTCCTCGGTTTGTAAAAGGTCTACACTACACATCAGAGTGTTTGAACGCATCATAAAGAAACCGTTGTTTTTTGGTAGAATAAATAAAACCAGTGTTCGTTAACATGCTTTGGGCTGGAAATCGACATACTGGTGTATTTTGGGGTTAACACAATACGATTGGATTACTGAATTATAAGATGGATGAACAAAAACTAAAACCATGATTCATGAAAGCAAAAGAAGTAGAAAAAGTTTCACTTTTCAGTCCTAGGGAAGAGTGACGATATGAAGGGCGGTGATAGATCAAATTAGCCTATTCCCAATCCAGCCACAGATGAAGACAAACACTTGCTTGACAGAGATCTAGGCTGTCAAATCAGAATTGCAGGAATGCCATTAAACACAGTTACACATCCCAAAACTGGCTTGAAAAGGGAAAATGCTCAAGCCTTTTAAGCACTGCCTAGGCTATCACTCTAGTTAATTTGGGACTCTCAACAGAAGGTACTAGTATATATGGTAAAAAAATAGCAGACTCTACAGGAAAAAAAAAGATTAATTTAAAAGAGCATAAACAGAATAACCTAAGATGAAGGAGAAGCAAAAAGGCCGACTATTATTTATCGACAATGTGTCCAAATTCATAAGCAACACCGCAGCTGGCAATGGTTGTGTTTCAACTTCTAATAAACACGAGAAAATGATAGAAAACTATTCAACGGTTTATTTGTAAAGACAACCAGAATGGATAGAAGTGCATGTACTTGACTCTGGAAAATGGGATTATCGGAATACAGAAACAGAACTCTAAGATACTAGGCCAGTTCTTAGAGGAGCCAACTTCCCTGGTAGCGGTTTCTTCTAATTAACCTCTGAATTTATGCTTATCCCCCTTTCTTCTCACCCTTACATTTCAGTTATCTTATTCCACTGTCCTCTCTCACCTGCCACATCAGCTTTCTGTTATGCTTAGCGTGACTATTCTCCATGCTTCTCATCCCGCCCTCATTGTTCATGTGGTCTAATCTACTGTGGCCCTTCCCACCCTTCAACACATCACCTACACCTTAACACCTCAGGGACCATCACCGTCACTCAGAACCGACTTCCACATAGACATTTGACGATAAATCAGATATGGGATGCTAGCCTGGGGAAATGGTGAGAATTTCTACAATTATCTGTAATGAAACAAAACCTTCAAAGATGCCTCTGCCACGCATTCACCTGGACAGTTAATTCCAGGTAGAGAAATTATGTATAAGAATAAATATATGAACATTTTCATTTAACATTTAGATTTTAGACTATCTAGAAGTGCTTCATGACTTAATAGTTAGGCTTCCTTCATGACTGGCCATGCATGATCATGTTCATGATATCATAACAACATTAAAGGAAGCAATGATATGAAAATTAAATAATAATGGCGTAGTGACATATAGCTAACTTAAGAGACACTTGTTTTAATTTGATTTGTCAACATACAAGTTCGTCCAGGGAAACAGCCTTGATTGAATGGTGTGCTTTGAGACCAATCCTCACAACTTTCGGGCAATAAGCTCGGTCATTTTCATCATGGATACCTAAGAACATCCATGAACAATAATAAAAAACTAAATGTACAGGAAACTGTCAAAATAAAGCAAAGATAAATAAATAAACAAGTTCAAAATGGAGATTGAAAAAAAAAAACATTATAAATACAATTTCAGTCCAGTGTGCTTATAACACAATATAATCAATTACAAGGGCTAACTACAGGCCACACAACCTGGATGGAAAACATCCTAGTAAAGGCATCCCTGAAATGCATTCAATGGATTACCGTTGCTGTAAAAATAGTATCTATCCAATTCTGCGAACCTCAGAACTTTAAGCGTTACACTTCAATAAAGAATTACTTTCAGTTGACTAGTTGTTTAATGATGTGTGCTATGAACAGTAGCATTGTCAATTCATGCAAGTGAATGTACAATAAAAGCATAACCTTTTTCCCCAAAAAAATGCATTGAAATAAAACAAGATATTATTTGAGAAGAAACTGAGCTAACTGTGGTTATTGTTGCTTCACATAAAAGACAACAAGAAAGGCAAGTGAAACTTCATACCTCCACCGAGAACCCGCAACACAATCTCATCAAGGGCAGAATTCGATGGGGCACATACTAGAACTCTTACACGATACTTTCGAGTTGAGATTATAGCTTCCGGTTTCTGATAAAACCGATGATTATTATTAGACATTATTTCCAAAAATCTAGAAATTTAAGTGATGAAAAGTACTTACTAATTCATTTCCAGTAGTTGGGAAAAAACCATCATCGCCGTCTTTTGGCATCAGACTATCCCTTGGATTAATTCCATGTAACCATGGAGACGCCAGTTTCCAATGTCTATTTCTGCCAAAAGAAAATACAACAGAAAAGTTGTAAAAAAAAAAAAACTTCCAGCAAGATAAAATATATTTAGTGCAATCTGCTAAACAGAGCTATTATAACTTGATTCTTAAAACAGATATAAATTAAGATGGCAATGCAAATTTACAACGTTATATCATGAGAACTGATAAAGTAAAATTAATCAAGAAGATGAATACATAGTGAGTGTATCATTTAATCATTTAATAGGAATATATGGTAATGCAATATAGAATAACAATATATGTTGATTAATCAAGAAATTAACCAACTATTGTAAGATTATTACTTGTGCAACATCATGTCTTATTTAACAAAAACAAGATGAAAGAGGGAGGCATTATGCTTACATAAGTGTTAGAATATTAGAAAATATCTTATTAATATCTTTTATATTATATTAGTGTATTTTGAGTTATTTCTTATGATCAATTTATAATCATAGAATTATTTTAAAATATCTCTCATTATTATGATTTGTTTCTGATTTACGAATGAGTCTGTGTATCTCTATAAATATAGAATAATATTGAGTCTTTTGTAATCAAATTAGCATAAAACTATCATCAATAATATTCAATCTTTTATTATTTTCTCTCCTCTTTTTCTCTAAAATCCCACAATTTCAACAATAAGGAATACTAAGAAGGTCATAATCAACTATATCAATTCGAAAGTGGACAGCCAAAAGAATATGACTAGTCATTGAAAATTTCTAACACTCTACTAAAATAATGCTGACTTATTAGCAAGAACATGGAACACATATACCTGATAACAAGAACATGAAAGTTCAAAAATTATATGGCATGAAATGATAAATGTAACATCAAATTATCATAAATCATAATCTTCATTCAGAGGAAAGTGTTAAATATGAAGAAAAGTATTGAGAGACATGATGAATAATTTGTGTTTCAACTACACAACGGAAGTTCTTTATATAGACTATGAGTATTAAACAAACATAATGACAGAAATACTAATAGATATGAATACTAACAGACAAAAATACTTTCAGCATATCTAATTATCTATATTCTAATATAATATTTTAAAACTCTCCCTCAAACTGGAGCATATAAATCAAATGCATCAAGTTTGTTACATATATAACTAATTATAGAACCTCGCAATGATTTTGTAAAAAATCTGTCAACTGATCATTGGAATTGACAAAGCTATTGATGATGTCACCCGATTTGATCTTTTCTCAAACAAAATGACATTTTATCTCAATATGCTTTGTCCTTTTAAGAAAAACAGGATTTGAGGCAATGTGCAATGCAACTTGATTATCACATATTAGTGTAATTGTGTTGGCCTATTCAAATTGAAATTCTTTCAGTATTTGTTTTAACCAAATGCGTTCACATGTTACTAGTACCATAGTCTTGTATTATGCCTCAACGCTGGATCTTGCACCAACATTTTGTTTCTTACTCTTCCAAGATATTAAATTTCCTCTGGCAAGTACACATTACCTAGAAATGGATCGTCTATCAATGGGTGAAGTTGTCCAATCGGCATTTGAGTAACCAACTATCTGAGTATATCCTCTATCTTCATAAATTAGACCTTTTCCATGTGCACTTTTGATGTATTTAAGAATCCGGAATACAGCAGCCATATGTTCTTGGCAAGAAGAATTTAAGAACTAGCTTACCACACTAACAGCGAAGGAAATGTCAAGACGTGTAACTGTGAGATAGTTTAATTTTCCAACCAATCTCCTATATCCTCCTCAATCTGATAGAGGCTCCCCCTGATTAGGTAGGAGTTTGACATTTGAATTCGTCGAAGTATCAACTGGCTTGGAATTTAATAGACTTGTTTTTTCAAGAATGTCCATATCATTATTTCTTTGTGAAATTACAAAGCCATCCTTGGATTGGGCTACCTCAAAACCCAAAAAATAAATGAGTCTACCGAGATCTTTAGTATGAAATTGATTTGAAAGATGTTTCAATTGGAGTATTCCTTGTTGATCACTATCAGCTATAACAATGTCATCCATATAAACAATAAGATAGATGCACCCTAGGGTTGAGTGACAATAAAATACAGAGTGATCAGCTTCATTACAAATCATACCAAACTCTTGTACTACTGAGCTTAATCTGCCAAAACAAGCTATAGAAAACTGTTTTAAGACCATAAAGGGACCTATTAGCTGACAAACCATGGTGGAAGACTCCCCCTAAGCAACAAACCCTGGTGGTTGCTCCGTAAAAACTTCCTCTTCAAGATCACCGTGCAAAAAGGCATTTTTAATGTTAATTTGATGGAGAGGCCAATGTCGAATTGCTGCAATGGAGAAAAACAGTCTGACAGATGTCAAATTGACAACAGGTGAGAAGGTATCGTTGTACTCCAACCCAAAAATCTAAGTATATATCCCTTGGCTACCAAATGAGTCTTAAATCGATCAATCTTACCATCAAAACTGACTTTCACCGTATAGAGCCAACGACAACCGACTAAAGACTTCTCATGACATAAAGGAACCAGTTCTCGAGTACCACTGCTATGTAGAGCACACATCTCATCAAGCATTGCTTGTCTCCACTCAAGGTGGAATAATGTATCACCTGTAGTTTTAGGAATAGAAACAGAAAACAAAGAGGACAAGCAAGTGTAATGCAAAGGAGAAAGACGATGATAACACAAATCAATATAATGAGGAGATGGATTACGCATTGTGTGAATATCCTTACGAAGAGCAATTGGAAGGTCATGCTCAGATTGCAGGACCAAATCCAGAAGTGGCGTCGGAGGCGAGTTTGCAATAGGAACAAGAACAGACACAACAAAGGATAGGTGACGACGCAGATATGTTTTTAGTGGTCGTGGAGGTTGGGGGCAGACTCGACAGGTTCGATAGGAATACGAGTGGGTGGAATAGGGATAATTACCTGAGGAGGTTCAGGATTAATGTCCTGATAGGGCTATGTAGCTATATGGGTAGATTCAAAATATGATATAAACTCGAAAAAGGTAACATTGGCTAATATAACGTATCGATGTAGTGTATGAGAATAACAACAATAGCCTTTCAGGGACCGAGAAAGACACACTTGAGTGATCGAGCTAAAAGTTTGTCCAAACCATGAGATAAATTGTGAACAAAACACGTGGATCCAAAGACACGAGGTGATAGTAGGTGAAGAGGGGTATGAGGAAAGAGGACCGAATGAGGGATATTATCATCAAGGACAGAAGACGGCATATAATTAATAAGGTAGCATGTCGTTAAGACTGCATCTAACAAAATCAGAATGGAAGATTAAGTAAGGTTCGTGTGGTTTCAATGAGATATCGATTTTTGAGTTCGGCTATCCCGTTTTGTTGGGGTGTATGAGGACATGATGTTTGGTGTAGAATACCATTGGAAGCCATAAAATTTTGAAATTAATCGGACAGATATTCCCGAACATTATCACTTCTTAAGGTACGAATAGAAACTCCAAATTGAATTTTAATTTCTTGATAAGATTGCCCAAAAATGGAAAACAGTTGAGCATTAAAAATAACCACGTACAACGAGAGTAATCACCAATAAAAGTAACAAAATACTTATACTATAAAGTAGACACAGTACGAGAGGGATATCAAACGTTAGAGTGAACTAAAGCAAAGGGAGACGAAACTCTTTTATTGACTCGATCAGGAAAATTCTTACGGGTGTGTTTCCCTAACAAACACGACTCATAATGTAAAGTAGACAACTTAGACAAACTAGGCACCAGCTTTTGAAATTTGGTAAGAATAGGGTGTCCTAGCTGAGCATGGATAGTATGAGGGGACTCTGTGGCAGAGCACGTCTTTGAAGATGGAGAAAGATAATAGAGGCCTTGAGACTCACATCTGACGCAAATCACCCGTCCCGAACTTCGGTCCTGCAAGGTAACATTATCATTAGTGAAAGTAATAATACAATCATAGGACCGAGTCAATCGACTAACTGAAAGTAAATTTAAAGGGCATCCAAGTACATAGAGAACATATGTGACTGAGATGGAAGGGAGAATTTGGACAATGTCAACTCCTTGAGTCGAGTTAGAGTAACATTGACAGAAGTTATAGTAGGTGAAAAACCAGATGTAGAGAGAAAAGAAAAGAGACATTTATTACCAGTGACATGATCAGACGCACCAGAAAAAATAATCCAAGAGCCGAGAGAAGATGAGTGAGAGAGATAAACAGATGAGTTACCAGTGTGTGCAACCGAAGTAAGAGAACTAGAGTTCAGATGACTCTGAACCCACCGAAGGAAATCTTCATAATTTGTCGGGGAGCCTTGTGGAGATGGTGTAGTCTGAATAGTGACAGAAGGATCAAGCTGAGTTGCATTTATCGAAGGCGAAGGCTTACCATGCAACTTCCAATAGCGATCAATAGTGTGTCCAACTCGATTACAATGCTCACATTTGGGACGAGGCTTAGAGTTGGATGGTCCTCCACGAGGGCGACTCTGAATAAGTCCCAGAGATGCAAGGGCAGTAGTGTCACCCAGAGCTGAAGTAATAAAATGCTCAACTAGATGTTTTGTTGGTACTCGAAGGAGGATCGTTAAGGTAGTAGACATATCCAGAACAGTAACAGACCCCAAAATTTGATCACGAGTTGGAGAGTACTCCTGGAGTAGGCCATAGAGTGCAAGGAGCATGAAGAAGGTGTTGCATTAATCCAACTCCTTCTTTTGTTCTACTGGATTACTTGCAGTAGGAGGGAGAAGCTCATTAAAATTATCAAGTGCACTATGAATGGTGCGAAGATATGAAGAAATAGAGTCATCTATCGCCTTCAAAGTAATGATATTCAACAAGCGGTGACAAACTCCATAGAGACGTTGAGTGTTGTTAGTATAGAGTGCCTTTGCTTGGCTCCAAACCGATTCACACCTGAAATGTGGTCGAAAAATCGATTTAACATTTGGATGAAGTGTAGACTTAATGACACTACACAACTGAACATCTATCTATTTCCATTTTGATGTTTCAATCACAACCATCTTTTCAGGATTTTGAGTGACATGGTCCTCGTAACCCTGATCAAGCATCCATAGTTTGATGTCAGTGGCCCAACTATCATAATTTGATCCATTCAATTTTTCGACAGAGAGGAGAGGTGATGTAGTTGGTGAAGATGCTCTTTGTTTCAGACTGAGACGTCATGGTCGGTAAAGAGTGTCAGAAAATTGTCTGAACCAAGATAACAGGAGCTGTTTGAACTAGAACTCGTATATCAGTGACTCGAAACTGAAAACTAAAGGCAGATATGGAATCAAAAAGTCAAGGCGAGTGGCACTGAAGAAGCGGCGCCGTGAACAGCTGTCGGACGCGCCGTCACGTGCGGTGGTTGCAAACAACGCGTATGGGCACATGGATGCTTTGTTGACGACATGCGTGAAAGGGTGGGCCGATCTGGGGTGTACGACGCTGCTGGAGTGGTCATTTGTCGAAAAAAATTGTCGGAGACAGCAACGGTAGTGACGGAAGAGCGTGGACGGATGGACAAAAATTGAGGAATCGGTTTATCAAAGGCATGGAGAGGGAAACCGGAGCTGAGAACACGGTTTGCCGGAGAAAAAAAATATTCACCGGAGACAATGGATCCACCGGGTAGTTGACGATTAGGGCTGTCTCTCAACGGGCTTTAGATGCCATGTTAAATACAAAGAAAAGTATTGAGAGACATGTTGAATTACCCGTGTGTTTCAACTACACAACAAAAGTTTTTTATATAGACTATGAGTATTAAACAAACATAATGATTGGAATACTTACGACCTATCTAATTATTTATAATATAATATCTTAACAGAAAGAATCAGTCCTTAAACAAGTACCAAATAATCAACCATCTAGCCTTCTACTTTAAGCAATTTTTTATTAAATAACCAATTTAATATTCTAATTCAAATATTTTCATTGGATTGGGATAATTCTAAATTACATTTAAGCATGTCTTACATGTCTCTCCTTTATCCTGGGACAACGCAAATATCAAACAAATGATTTAATAAGCCAAAAGACTGAAGACTACGGCCTTTAGCTTTAAATTATCCTCCAAGCTTCATATGATGAAATGTAAAGTTGAACCAACTTAGATGTAGAGAAACCAAGAAAAGTCGTACTTAATTACAGCTAATTTCTTTGTGCTTATATATACAAAAAAAATACTGGGTTTTTCCTTATTGCATTTCAAATTTGATTCAAAACCATTCCAAATATGAATTACTGGAAGAAAAGTGCAGCCACGGAACTAACATAGTAACATATAACACTAGAAGTCTAGAAGCCAGGAGAAACCTAGAATGACAAGAGAAGAACGGTTTGATATCTCATCAATAGAATAAAATATTACTTTAAAAATATCTTAATATGGCTATAAAAAGAACCCTGTCAGAAATTACAATCACAGGAGAAAACCAAAATCCATGAAAGCTAGGTTTTCCTGAGTAAATAAAGCACAGACATTCTCAAGGCAAAACTTACTTCTCCTCAATTGGTAATTGTGGCCCCTGCTTGAGCTCGTAGTTCCCGCTCCTAAAAAGTAAATAGAAATACATATTATATATGACAAAGTGAAATATAAGGCAAAAATGTATTTCTATATAGCTAATGTTCTTAAGGCATTCTTTGTAGAAGAGAAAATTGCTTCCAAATTTCACATCTAAGAAAAACTCTCTTTAAGATAATGTCTTGCTCAAGACAAGATAACAATAGAAGCCACAAGCAGAATTGTTGGTTGTTAAAAACTAACGAAATGTATAAAGATATTATACTTACTTTGAAAGCACTCTCGTTGGAGTTGCGTGTAAAATGGTACTTAGAATCCCTAGTATGGTCTGAGTCTTCCCAGTACCCGGAGGCCCCTGAAATGAGTTGGTTTAACTCAATTATTAAAATTTTGAATAGGGCATAACTAACTACACCTTGCAAAATTAAGACAGAAACCTTACAGATATCAAGCAAGGGGATAATACATGTCAGATGGAAATTACAGAACTAGTACAATATCTAGAAATAGAACCTCGCAATACAATACTACAAATGAATATGATAACCAATGCTCCTATGCTAAAAATAACAAACTCTCACCAAACAACTATTTCCCAAGCTTTGTATGATTAGAAACACAAAATAGCAAACAATAAATTAGATCTCTTACAAAAAACTGAACCAGATCATGGACCAGTTCAAGATTCAACCAGTCTAACTGGCCAGTCTGTTTCTTAGAACACTAAAAACCGTAAACTTGATCTTTTTGCAGGTCAAACAGTAAATATGCAATAACTTCCCTTTTTCCTGAAGCCTTAACACTCATTATATTTTCCCCAAAATCGGGGGATGGGGCAGTGGCTGCCAGACAGCTGGACAAGGACAGCTCTTTGGAATGAAATTTCCCAATTCCCAACAATAACAAACTAGTCTTAACTCTTAAGACAACAATTCAATATAAACTGACATAACATCTTGCATAAATAAAATGAAAGCACACAAGAATTTCATAGAAGAAGCAAGGCACAGAGACAAACCTGTATCAGGACAAAGGCTTTTGATGATAAACCAGCCTGCAACAGGAAATAAAATTTTACTGTGGAATAAATAAATGCACTTATCCCAATCCCTTTGCCATGAATTAGGTTGGTTCATTTTCAACCAATATGTGAGTATATGGATGAGCTTTAAAATAAAATTAAACAAAATTACTATTTCAAAAGTTAATTTTGAGAAAAGATTCAAACGTTAAAATGTACTTGAAGACTGCATCCAAACACACATCAGGTTTTTAGTTGGAAAAGAAAATGTTAAAGTCTATGCTTTTAGCAGTTACAAGTGCAAGTAAAGTTTTGAACATGTACAGAAGAAAAGAAAACGAGTGACAAGAAACATGTTGTACAGGCAAAACTTGAAAAGGATAAAAGAGAAATATAAGACTCTATATGAGAATTTAATTACGTTAATACACTTGATCTCATATATCACATATTTTAAGCATAACAACCTTTAATTAAATGTCAAATCCCAACTTGACAATATGTCATCTTAAGTAATTTCCAAATTCTTGTTTATTGTTTCCAAACAATATAGAGTTACTTACAATGACAGAAAGGAACAATTCATTGCTTTGAAAGATACAAAAATAAATAAAAGGATAATTGATAAAGCTAAAACCAGTTTGGAAAAAACGTTTTATTTAATTCATTCAACTGCTAAACTAAAAACTTACTGTAATGGCCTCACGTTGATATTGATTGAAACTAATTTCAACATACTCCTTCAGAGGTAATGGGATTTTCCAACCCTCGGCTTCTGCACCAAAATTCGCTCCAACAGCATGTAATATTAAATCCTTGAATGGGAGACTGTTTATCATTTGTATAGCCACATACTCACGAGCAATGGTAGATAAATTGCACATCTGCATTTTTATAAGAACCTTTTCTGGTAAGATAATTAAACCCTGTAAACATTTTATAAACTAATAACAAAATTTATAAGTCAAGGATTAAAGCTCCCTAAATACCAAACAACACACAAGTGGTATCGCTCTATGAAAAATGAAGTCTTCAACATTCTTTATGAACTAGCCAATCAATAAAGTAATCTCAATTGAGTAACAATTGCATTCATGACCTTTTTATGGACTAGCTAATCCATAAAATAATCTCAATTGCATAAGTGATTAAACATAATGTATTCAATCTTTTTTATATACTAGCCAATACCCTGACTCCTCCTTGAAATATACTTGATATGTGTAAAACTACATACATACAATTGAAATAAATAAAAATGCATGAAATACAATTATTTTCATGCAACTAAAAGGCTGAACCAATGCACATATTGTCAATGGAAGAAACTGTTGAGTATAAAAGAAGGCATTATGAAATTAATATGTTCAGATTATTCTTTTTGTGCTTCTTGTGATAGAGCATAAATCAAATATCATAAAATGACAGATGGTTCTACTATTCCAGGTCGACTTAGGAGTGCAATATAAAACAAAACACGATACTGTTCGAATTAGTCACATGTTATTATTCCTTAGTTGTTCAATATCACTGACTAGGATTAGATTGAGCAACCATATCAACTAGCATGCATTTATTGTATTTATTGCAATTCTATCATAATACAGCCCAGTGATCTGTTTACACACAGAGATCACAAATTTCAAAATGGTATGAGAGTAGGTTGAAAAAATATGAGTGAATTTATGTGATTCTAGTATGATCACACCTTCTATTTATAATGATGTTGCAATAATTAGATTCAATGTCTAGGAAGTTGTGTTGACTAGGACTACTAATAATTAGCCTAAGATGATGCACAATCAAAGAATAATAAAAACATACACTGAACTTTAGCACTCTCCCTCAAGCTAAAGCTTATTATGCTTTAAGTTTGCTACATCAAAACGTTTTATTACAAAAATTGAAACTAAGCTTGACAACTGATGGACGTGTTTAAGAAGAGAAGGCATCATTAATGATTCATGTTGCTAAAGAGTCACCACCAGATTGATCATCAGTGGGACTGGGAATAAAACGCGCCACTAATATTATTCATATGCGAGAATAAAGTTACAACTGATGGACTTGTTTGAGAAGAGAAGGCATCATTAATGATTCATGTTGCTCAAGAGTAACAATCAGATTGATCATCAGTGGGACTGGGAATAAAACGCGCCACTAATATTATTCATATGCGGAAATAAAGTTACCACCAAATTGATCGTCGATGCGACTAAAAGGCGCCACTTATATGATTCATATGTGGGAATAGAGTCACCACCAGATTGATTGTCGTTTGGAATAAAAGGATTGTCCGAGCAAATGGTACCTTGTCCTTGAAACTAAATTTGCCACAGCAGCAGCCCAATCTGCATAATTGGCAAAACCGACCAATTTTTCACAAGGAATGAGCGAAAGAGCAGTGAAACTAAAAGCGCAAGAAAAAGCAGCAACAGATACAATGCCGAACATGGCGATCTATATGAAGGGAAGATGAAAAGTTGAGGAAAAATCACCAAAAGATGGTTAACACCTCGGAATGTGGCAGAGGGGCTCTTGATGTGGTTAGCACTCAAAAACGGCAGCTGGAGAAAACTGCACGCGCGGATCTTGTGGCGGCGCGTGGAGGCGTGTGTGGTGGCTATTGGCAACGGGAAAAGCATTGTCATGCTTGTCGGAGGATTGTGCGGTGGTCTGTGGTGGTTTTAGACAGTGGGTCCCACTGGAAAAGGTGCACATGGTGTTGGCACAGCAGTAACATTGTAAATAAGCACAGAACTATGGAAAAAATGTCGGTTATGACGCAGCTGAAAAATGCAGAGAAGACAGCGGAATGGCCGACGGAGTTGACGATGATAGATGACTGTTTGTGGTAAAAAATTAAAAGATTGAAAGGAGTTGCTACCGGAAGCAAATATCGCCACCATCAGGGGTAGTGAAGCACAAAGACAAGTTACAGAATCAAAAGTTGCTCTAATACTAGGAAAAAATACGAGTAAATTTCTGTGTGATTCTTGTGTGATCTCACCTTCTATCTATAATGATGTTGCAATAATTACATTCAATAACTAGGAAGTTGTGTTGACTAAGACTACTAACAATTAGCCAAGGATGTTGCACAATCAAAGAATAATAAAAACATACACTAAATTGTAATGGTTATGCTATGTGACCAGTGGCGTTCACCACTGCCAGCCGCCACCAAAAGAGTTTATCAACAAGTTCCCATGCTTTCCAGCACTTCTGCATATTTCCATGAGCCTCCAAAATAATGTCTCCTGTTAATGACGTGTCTTGACCATTTCCGACTCCCAGCGCCGGGCAAAGCACTTTTGGGCTACGTTATCCGCCGAAACCTCCAACGCTCAACCTATCATGTTCCGTGCATGGTGCTGCGCTAAGCCATATTTCAGGCAATTGTTACTAGTGTCAGCATCCCTCTATATCATCTACCGGAAGAACCTGACTTCATTTGGCTAATATGAGACTCGAGTACAACTCTTCAGTGGCTACAGTCCAGGTATTTAGGTTACAGCCTTGTTCTGCATTTATCTTCTCCGTCTTGGTACTGGTCTTGCACATGTTGGTTCTGTTTTTTGTTTGTCATGCCTTGTTTTTAAAATAGATATATTGTGGTGACTTCTCTCCACATTGACAATCATTCTGGGGTGACTCTGCTCCCACAGATGAATCATGTTAGTGGTGTTTTCTCTTCCTACTAAATGATCATTACCAATGGGTATTGGTGATTTATGCTGGTTATCACTCATACTAGCCAAGCAGTAGTCAGTCGCAGTCTCAAGTTTGGTGGGAAAATGCATTGTTTTCTTGTAACAATCTCAGTAAGTTTTAGCTTTCAGGAGGAGTGTTAGAATCAGTCGCCTGTTATTATTCCTTAGCTACTCAATATTAGTGATTAGGATTAGGTTGAGCAATCATATCAACTAGCATATATTATATTTATTCCAATCCTATCATAAACACATCCCAGTGAGATATGATTTAAAGTTTAAATATAAATATATTACAAATTTCACCCGACATTATACAAAATTATCAATATCATTATTTACAATAATGCAATGCATGAAAAAAACGGTTTATTAAAACAAATTAACACATCAAATAAATTTAGCAGAAATAAATTTTGAGGGGCATTCACATTCATAGTTGACAAGCACCCAAAATCTTTCTGTTAGACCACTTGTCATTAATAAGTATCATAGGAGAACCAGGCAGGTTCGGCCAGTTTCTTAAATTAAATTAGGTAGTTATGTTTGTGTGTTGACAGTTCATGTATGTTTTTGTGTTAACAGTTATTTGTTTGAACGATTGTAATAAATAGGGAAGTGATGGGACAAGAGAGGGGGTGGTTATTTGGATTAAGAATATGGACTGAGAAGCCAAGCTAGTTTCTGAAAAAATGTTTTTATTCTAATATACAATAAATATAAATACCACTTCTAACACTTTCTTTGGGATAGTATTTATGCAATGCCCTAGGAAAAAAATCTAGGTAAGATGCTTTTCTTTAATAAACTCTAAGAGATTACTGATATAATATTTCATCCCGTTGGCAAGAATTAATACAAGATACAGCAAGTTACCTTCACAAAATACAATTCTCTCCCTGTTTTACATATATGAGAACACATATTTAACAGCCTTGTGCAAGGTTGCACAGTATCTGTATTAAAATGTGAGAACTCTCCAGCTAGATAGAGTTTAACTCCAAGAAGTCTTTCTTCTGAAAACCTCCGCACGCTTTCCACCAAAGCAAAGGCATACGCATTACTTTTGCCATCCAGCAACTTCCCAGTATTGAGAATTGACAAGTAAAAAGGGAAAACATGTCAGTTTGAGTAACTGAATAACTCAAACAATCTAAGGGAGAACAATGCAGAAATAAGATACATAGGACACAATTTAATACAAGTACATCGTAGTAGCAGGACCTGCAAAATCAAAAGACACATAATCTTCGACCTTTAGTACCTTTTCTTTATTTATCAGTAACAGATCATTCTGTGATATTGATTCTCCCTCTTCTATTTTACAAGGAAATTCTAGATGATGAAAGTCATCTGACTTGCTGTAACTCTGTACGGCCCCTAACTTCCATTCAGTCGCTGCAATCAACAACATACAAAAACAGCTCTTCAGCCTTGAGTTATAAGGGATTATATTGGCCGAAATTCAATCTTTAAAACAAAAAAGCAATGCAACCCATTCTTTAATTTTAAAAAAGAAAATCACGACTTAGACAAAGCTATACTTCGGATAAGTTGAAAATAACTTATGCATCTCAATTTTTTCAGAAACTAGCTCATTTAACTTTTCCATAAACATTTATAACCTTATAATGGCTTGTCAAAGAGCCATAAATTGGAACCTTATTTTCAGTTGAAAAACACTTATAACCTAGAAGCCAAGAAGCTAGCTTATAGAAGATTCATGACTAAAATATATATTTGGTTACTAACTTAGGTAAAAGTTGGTATAAATTTATAGTTGCATCATATGGAGAAGTTAGAAAAATGTCAAGTTCAACTTATGCAAAAATTATTAGTTTACAAAACTAGCAATCATCATAGTATAATCATTTCAAATTTTCTTTTCCTATAAGGCTTGTTGAAATTTTATTTATATTGACTAATAGCCTTACTTGCCTTGAGAGAGAAAGCAAAGACCTCTAAGACAAAGAGCCTATTTGAATTGACTTATTTGAGCTTATCTATTGGCAAAAGCATGTCAAACTATTGGAGAGAGCTAATGGAAACAACTTATTACATATTCATAAATTGTTTACAGCTTATTTCCAAAAACTCTCTAAAGTAGCTTATGAAAACAGCTTCACATCAGATTCATTCCGAAGCTAATTCACCTCCACTTCAAGCCTTATTCCCTCTCCCGCTTCATCTATCTAATAAATGAGTCTTGGTTTTTTGCTATAAGCACTTAAATAAGTGGATTATCCGCCAGTCATGAACAATAATACTACTACTACTATTGAAATAGGTTTTTTTTTACTGTCAATGTTAGTAATTAGCATTGTTTGTATTTTATTGATAGCGGGGATCAAACCAGCTACCTCCTTATCACCTCACTCCTTAACTGCCTCACACCAGCCACCAAACCAACCTTATATCTCCTACTACTATTAAAATACTAAGCACTAAAAGAAGAAAAAAATGTGAAAATAAATATGAAATTGTTGAAATAAAAAATACCACCTTCTTCTTCTTTCCCTTGGATAATCTGTGATTTGGCTTCTTCAAAAATAAGTGGCTCATAAGTGGAAATATAATCATCAACATCTTTGTATTGATTCTTGACCTTAACGAGTTTCGAGGATGATCCATTAGCCTTCCCATTGTTTCTCTGTTTCTGCAAACACCAAATATCAAAGATGAATTTCAGAATTGAAAAAACCTAAACATAATAAATGAAGGAAAGAGAGAGAGAGAGGAATGAAATGCCTCGGATTCCTTGAGAAGATGAATGTAATTCCAACTAAGAATAATCCGGTAGAAACGTTTGATTACAGAGTCTTGTTGGAGACTTTCTTTATCCAACGCCATAAGAAAATGAGGGACAGGAAACTACTGAACAAGAGAATGGAGAAAATGACTTGAGGTGGCAGAATGAAATGATGTGAGAGTGTGTGTCGTAAAGGAAGTGCCAACGAGTGATAAGTTTGAAGGGTAAAAGATGGAGCGCTTGTAAATGATTCTTGCAAGAAACGCCGCCGACTAACAACAATATAGAACCGGCGGCAGCGTAAGGGCTGGACGCCGGCAACTGTAAGTACAGACGCTAGAAGGATGGTCCGAACAAAAAGGGTTTAGTATTGGATGATGTAATTTATTTTATTTTCCAATTTTAATTTTAAACACAATTTTCAATTTTGTTTCACGAATTTTCAAAAAAAATTAATAATGATACAATCTTCTAGTGAATCTATAAAAAAAATATTCAGTAATTCTAAAATGTCCACTGTTTGATAACGGATTTTATCATATTAATGTGTAATTTATTTACTATCTAAAAAACTATTAATCTTTCTTTAACATAATTATGTCTTCGGTTTTTAATGTGAATTTTGTGTACAAAGTTCAGTATCATTTAATTTATAAATAAAAAAAATATTAATATAATAATTTCTAAAATGTCCACCACTTAATAATTAATTTCATATGTAATTATCTAATTACATTAAGGGAAATATCAACAAGTATCACAAGACACTTGTTAATTAATGGTGTAACTCTAGAAATTTTTCAACTTTTAACAAGTACCTTTATTACACTCTTATATTAATTACAAATATTTTATTAATGTTCGAATTGATTCTCAATTAAAAATAATTAAGTTTAATTACAGTTTTGGTCTCTCTATTTTACTTAAATCGTAAAAGCAATCTTCCATTTTATTTCTCTTCAGTTATGATCTATTATCATAAATGGTGTGGTGCGACTTAAAAAATGAAACTTTATCAAGTTTTAGACCAAAATTCTATTTGAGGACCAAAACTGGAGAGAAACAACATAAGAGGACTACTTATACGATTCAGTTAAAATAGAGAGACCAAAACAACAGCAAAAAAAAAAAACTAAAGTTTGGTTACATTACACACTTCTAATTTTGGTTATATTAAGAACCAACCCTTTTTAACTTTTAAAACAATTAGTCTTATGTCTCCCACTTTTTAAACCACTTTTCAATATTTCCCTCCTAAAATATATTATTATTTTTCCTCTCTCACTTCTTACGGGACATATTGGGACGAGCAAACTCAACTCCCAACATATCCCCTTCTTGCATACATCATTGAAAGTGACGATCTCTGCCACCACGATTTTCCACTTTTTTCCTATTAATAATCTAGCATGCAACAAATTTGTAGCTTACGTTCTTCATAAAACATGTACATTAGTAGATGAGTTTTAGTTCATATGTTTTTATTTAGGCTTTTATGTATATAAATTTCTCATTTCTTCATGTTTCGAATTTTGACTACTTCAATCAACATATCATGTATAGTTAACCACCAAAATCGTAACAATATTTTGTTTTATGTACACACCTTTTCTTATTTATTTATTTAATTATTAACTTGTATTTTTAATTTACTAAATTGTTTTTTATTTATTTTTGTTGCAATGTTGCATTTACGAACACTTTCTTAGAATCCGTAAGTGGGGCGATAGTGGAATGGTTCCTACACATCTTCAAAGAGTATGTAGGTGGATTGCAAAGCACGTTGTTGAAGGTGGACTGATGACATATCGGCAGAGACTTGATGTTTTGTTGCTTGAGGATGTAGTGTTTAGACCATATGATGATAATCAAGCTAATTATTCCTTTGTAGTGACTTCAATGTTCTTCGGATACCTTCGTTGCGGTGGAGTTTCAGTCTCATACCTGCCAGAGCGATGTCTTCGACAGTTTGGACTGTCGTATTCAGTGCATTCTGCGTGACGTTCCTTAGGTGCCAAATAGTATAGATTGGGAGTGGCAAAGTAATATGAGGGCATTTATAGTGTCCATTCAAAGGCTATATCCTTTAGCGACGTTTCTTGAAAAGGTCACTACAGACTACTATGCATGGTACGTAAATATTTCACATCATTTGATCCTCCCTCCACCTACTACTGCTCCACCTTAAGTCCACCTATTGCTACACAAGATCCACATGGCCCATCGTCTTTTGAACATATTGGTCCATCATCGACACGAGATCGTAGTGCAGCCGAGCTTTTACGTAGGGCTACATAGTTTGTATCTCCATATGATGAAATTCATGACATATTAAGTGAGTTAGTTCGCATATTCCCGGACGATGATTAGTGATTGTATTATGTATAATTGTGTTATGTATGATAAATATTGTTTAATGAATTTCTATTTTAAAATTTTGTGTTATCTATGAATTTTTATTTCGAGTTAATCTGCATGTTCAACTTTAACTCATTACCAAAAAAGAAATACATTCAACTTTGTGTTATACATTCTAATAAGTAAATGATTAAATGTTCAAACATATATTATAATCTTCATTTAATGAAATACAAGATAATTTGATAAATGATTGATCAATGTGTTCTCAATGTTTAATTTGTCTTGCATAAGCTATTTCTCATGTCTTTGCATAATCACTACAAAAGTCTCTTCATTTTTGTGAGGTAGATGACAAAGGACAATCATACTTCAATTTGATCTAAATAAGAAAATATTAAACATTAATTTATCTGAACAAGAAAATATTAAACATTAATTTATTATTAAACAATACTATCAATCATAAATTTTACATTTATCCAATGACTTTCATTGACGAATCCAATTGCTAGTAAAGAATTAATAGAAGAATCCTTTGATGGTGCTTTGTTTATCGGAAATAATGTCATATTCAGATTACGAGACAACGACACCAATATGACATTATATCGTATTGCTATCATGTAACCCAACTCTGATATAGTTATCCACTTATCTTTGAGCACCCAATCTAGAAATTTTCAATGAGTTTTGCACTAATTCAATGTTGTCATCAAAAACATTGGAATAAAGATATTGAGGTTGATTGATTTCTTTATCCAATTGTGTTCGAACTAAAGGCCAAGATTCTTCGGTCCAACCTAACAATGTTGCAACTGCACGAAACCAACAATTTCTATCAAGCACAACATCTACCATATCCTCAATATACTGATGTATAAAAGTAGGAAAATGTATCTTAAATGGTTGCTTTGCAGATTCTTGAGATGATTGCCTTGTAGAACGTTGTGCTGATTGATTTGTAGAACATTGAGATGGTTGTTTTGCAGATTCTTGAGATGGTTGCTTTGGAGATCCATGAGAGACATCAACATACTCCCGATATGAAGAATCACGAGGAGTATCAAATTATTTTCTCTTTTTACTACCTCCCTTGGTTTTCACTTTATCAGGTGGTGCAAATATTGTTGTTGTATGTGGAAATACAAGTTCACACACATTTGCCCTAAATATCCTTTGACCAACAATATCTTGTTTCTTCATGTATGCTTTTATTGCTTCCACCTCTTCTGAAAAGTCATATTCTGATAAAGATTCTTCATCCTCAAATTTATGCTCAATGCTTAATTTTCTTCAAAACACATGAATGTTATCTAAAGGGATAACATTACCAAATATCTACAAATTTTTCAACTCACAAGCATAGGGTAATCCATGAGTTGTTCTAATTGAGAAACCACATTTTGTTTTGTCAGTACCTATAATCTTCACCCTCTTTAACTGTTTTTCAATTTTTTTAAAACATTTCCTTGATATACACTGATGTAAACTTTGAAAAAATGATGAATTATACTAGTGCTCAACATCGAGGGTGGTGTTTTGAAAAGACGATTTGATGATACATATTTGGTTCTTTAACATCATATTCACAACATCTCAACTTTTACACAAGTTTCCATTACTACTTTGCAGCATGTTTTTCAATCTCCAATGAGCAAACTCAACTTTACAAATAAATTAAATAACATAAATCAAAAGAGTACGTAAAAAGGGTACGTAAAAATTAGAATTCGACTAGAAGGTTGTATTGCTGAACGGTACATTGTCGAAGAAGCTGCTGAATTTTGTATTGAATATCTGTCCAATATTGAATCCATAGGGCTTCCCATGTCTCGTCGTTCGGGAAGAATATCAGGTGAAGGGATAATTGGAAATAGACTAATGATTATATCAAGGACAAAATGGGAATAGGCATAATTATATGTTATGCACAATGATGATGAGGTTCAACCGTATGTTACAATACACATAGATCAGTTATCTAGTTTGAACATGAATAGGAATCAAAATTGGATAACTCGAGAGCACAATCGAAGTTCTATAACATGGTTAAATAATCACATAAAGTCAAAGTTTGATATAGACCCTAGATCAATTTCACAGAGATTGAGGTGGCTAGAAAATGGTCCGAGTTTACATGTTTTTTCTTACATCGGTTATGTAATTAACGACTACATATTTTATACCAAAGAACAAGAT
Source organism: Cicer judaicum (assembly GCA_037974835.1). Classification (NCBI taxonomy): domain Eukaryota; kingdom Viridiplantae; phylum Streptophyta; class Magnoliopsida; order Fabales; family Fabaceae; genus Cicer; species Cicer judaicum. The sequence goes on along the minus strand of JBBPBS010000968.1, from coordinate 4,880,726 downwards.
GATCAAACCACTATGCAAAATAGCGGAGTCACTCTCGTAGCTGAAGCGATGCATGTCTCAAGTGCAAAAGACAAAAACCCAATATATGCAAATCTATCATATTTTGGGGTTCTCCAACGCATATGGGAGTTAGACTACACAATGTTTCGTGTTCCCATACTTGGTTGCAAGTGGGTCGATAATAATAATGGCGTTCGGATTGATGAGTCAGGGTTCTTGCTTGTCAATTTTAATAGGGTGGGATACAAAGATGAATCTTTTATTTTAGCATCGCAAGCTCAACAAGTGTTTTATGTCACTGATCCTGCTGATGATAAATGGTCTATTGTCCTATCAACCAATAAAATAAGTGATGATAACAATAATGATGAAGATGTTGATAATGATATTTTATTTGCAACATCACAACCACATGAAATTGATTCAACTGATGATGGTTTATATCTAGGGGTGGGAATAGACCAGGTCAGGCCAGGCTTTCAAAGGCCTGAGTCTGGCCTAAGATTTATTTTTTCGGCCTAAGCCTAGCCTATGGCTTATCATAGGCTTTTTTTTTTTTGCCTGGCCTGGCCTTTTTAATAGTCTGGCCTGGCCTAGAAGCCTTTTTAAAAGCTTTTTTAAACGCAGTCATTATTACCTCTTAAAGAAATAAGGAACACTACTGAGTGATTGACTAATTGAACGGTTACCGAATATAAAACTACTACCAAATGTAGAACCGCTGCCGAATATGGAACAACTATTGAATATGGAATGATTACTAAGTGATTGCCTAATTGATAGAATGACATTTTAAAGCAAAGAGGCATTTTAAAGCGCTATAAAATGACATTTAAAAATAAAATAAGGAGGTCTTTTATAACGCTTTTTCCACAAGCGTTGTAAAAGACTTTTAAAAATACAACCATCTTACATAAGAAAACAAAAGAAGTCTTTTAAAGCGCTTGTGGACAAGCGCTGTAAAAGGCTTCTAAAAAAGCATTGTAATAGGGTTTTAAAAAATAAAATAAGGAGGTTTTTTACAACACTCTTTCGAAAAAATGGTGTAATAGGGTTTTATATATAATTGAAAGTTGCTTCAGTTTCCTCTTCATTACGTAAACTTCACCACGCTAGTGTCCTCCTCCTCTTTATTGTTCTTCTCATTGCGAACCCTATCATCTGTGTTATTATCCCATTGTGAACCATATTTCCACTATCATCTCCATTGCTAACCATCTCTTAGGGATGACAATGGGTAGGGTTTGGATAGGGTACTATAGTACTCGTACCCATACCCGCAATTTAAAAAAAATACTCATACTCGTGTCTGTACCCTCTTGGGTATCAACTTTAATACTCGTATCCTTACCCTCTGGGTACCTAAGTGCCCGTACCTATACCCATTACCCACACTTTAACTAAAATAGATCCATAAATAAATACTATTTTGAGATTAAATTTAAAAATTATCCAAATATCATAAATCTAATCATAAAGTATTATAAAACAAAAATATTTTTTAACTCAAAACATTTCAAATGAAGTTGCAAGTCTTACGACAATATTATTTGAGATCAATAAAAACAATTTATAAGAAGTTGCAAGTATAATTATAAAGACACAATTAATAAGATATAAATCTTAGTTATAAAGTCACAATTATTTAACTATTCATCATAATCAAATTCTTAAAAAGTTTACAAACTTTATCTTTTGATTTGATTATAAATATTGTAATGGTCCAATGATAATAATAGATATTAAAACATAAAGGAAAACAATAATTAAACTAAATATTAATATAATAAATAAATAATATATTTATATAAGTGCGGGTGCGGGGTGGGGTGGGTACTATAGTACCCGTACCCATAACCGCTTAATTTTGTGGGTAATTACCTGTCTCCGTGCTCATATCCATTATGCGGATTTTTACCTACCCATTCTGGGTTTTTTTTTTGCGGGTACCCATTGGGTTTGGGTCTAATTGCCATCCCAACCATCTCCATCTGTGTTATTATCCATTGCGAACCATACGAACCATCTCTTCTCATTGAAATATGTAACCCTCATTACGTATTTCTGCGAACCATACTTTGTCTGTTCGTATTTCTGCGCATTCTCGGTGGTCCTTCTCCTACGAACCCTACGTATTTCTTCTCACTATTTCAGGTATTGTATTTATTAATTTTTTATTGTCACTAAAATGCATGTTGAACTTATACTACTACATACTTAAACTACTGCATGTTGAACTTGTTGAAGTTATACTGAATTGCATGTTGAACTTGTTGTAGATAAATGGATACCCACAAAAATTTAGATCGTCAAAACGAGAAAGTTGTCAACACTAAGACTTATGAAAAAGAAGTCACACGTGGTGCAACCATCATGCAAAATGTCATAAAAGCAAGGAGTAGTGGCATAAAATTTGAGGTATACTATACTTTGTTTGCTATTTATTTTTTATCTTTTTTGAAAGTATGTACTTACTATATGAGTTTATTATAACTTAGGTTGGATGGAATGAGAGTGGTCAGCCAATTGACCCCAACAACTCCATGTTTGTAAGTTATATTGGGGCTGTTGTTCGTCAGAATATCCCTATCACAATTGACAATTGGAGAGATAAGGCGTTGAAGGATGCGAAAAATATACTATGGACTGATATACAACTAACTTTTTTTATCAACTTTTTTGTTAGTTATAATTTTTTCCATTGAAATACTTTACTCAAACTATATCTTTATTTCATTTACAGACTGCTTTTGCTGTTGACGAGGTGCAAAAGAATTACGTGTTGAGAGTTGTCGGGAAAATACACCGGGGTTTTAGATCTCACCTCTCAAATTGCTATCTAAAAGATTGTGAAGGAAATATGAATGTTGAAGCTCCAAAAATATATAAACATTATATATCAAATGAAGATTGGAGCGCATTTGTAGCAAAATATTCAGACCTCGCGTTTTTGGTAAGTGATTAATTTATTAGCATTTGTGTTTTATTATTCATATTCATAGCGTATTTTAAATTTATACACGGTTGTTATTTTTTTTAATATAGAATATAAGTAAGGAAAATCGTGAGAGGGCAAAAAATCCAACGCACCCATACAAAAAATCTCGTATGGGATATGCGCGTCTAGAACAAAATCTTCTAAGTAATTAAACATCATTTTTATATAATGTGGTACATTATAAACTATATATTCTAACTAATATTTTCTTTATATTTTAACGAATAGCTACAAGACACCCAATCCGATCAACCATTGGGTCGTCATATCTTGTGGAAGGAAGCTTGTGTAAATAAAGATGGAGTGGTTGATTACGAAAATGTTCAAAAAGTAATAGAACTTTGTGTAAGTATATTATCACTTTAATATTTTTTAATATTGTATTTTAAAAATGATATTGAATCTATCTTTTTAATCCTACGTGTATTTTAGGAGAATCTCGAACAAAGTTCAAAAAATCAAGAGGACAACAAAGCTAGTTGCCGAGACATTCTCGGTAAAATGCTTAATGTTCCTGAATATTCCGGTCGTGTGAGGGGGAAATGATTTGGCGTAACTCCTAAAAGCTATTTTTCACAAGAGAAGCGCCAAAATCCATCTAATGAGGAAGTATTAGAGAAACTCAAATTGTTATCAGAGCAAGTGACACTCTTGGTGAAGACGAATAAAGACAAACAACTTCCGGATCAGCTCCAACGTGAAATACAAATGGAGAGTGAAAACATGAGTTGCAACATTGGTCTCAAACGTCTTCCCGAGGTAATTAATTACTTAATAAAATAAGAAATTCATTCAACCTAATTGTTTCACATACTTATGTATTAACCATTGATTTAGGGTGTCACTCCTTACGTGTTGTACTTATTCTTCCCTACTCATCGCAAGGTCGGAAAAGAAACATTGTACAATACTTTGGGAGAAGTATTGCACAACACACCGATCCCTACGGACCATGTCAAAGTATCACTAGTTATTGCTTTGAACCAAATGCACGGTTGCTTATACCGGACAACGATGCATATATGAAGTATTTGGACGAAGTAGTTGGTAGTTACGTGGCATGGACCATACATCTTGTTGCCCTTGATAAGGTATGTTTAATTAATTGAAATGTATGTTCAATTGATATGTATATTTAATTGCACGATATATGATTATGATTGATTATATTTAATTGTTGGTTTTTTTCCGCTGTTAACTTTAACTTCACATTTATTTAGATTCAGACAAAACCTAAAGGGAATGATAAGAATATTCCCAAAAACGAGTCAGTTACATCGCCGAAAAAGGTTTGTCACATTTATTTTGTAAGGTTTTTCATTTTTTCAAATTCAATAAACTAACAAACTAATTAACCTCAATTTTTCAGATTTAATCCAATAAACCACCCGCACAACAAACCAGCTGCCAGAATAAACCAGTTGCCGCACCACAACTAGATGTTCGTGGTAAAAATAAAGTCGATAAACTTCAAAAATTGGAGGGTAATAAAGCTGGCAAACTTCAAAAGCTGGAGGGTTATAAAGCTACCAAAGTTGCTGCTCAAAAACTAGATCGAGGAAAATCAGTTCCAGCTCCTAAAATAAGTTAGCCATGTCTTGCTAAATATGGGTCGTGTCTTGACATACAAGTAAAAACGAATATGGGCAGCAACAATGATTCACGGATCATAAGCATGGATAAAGCTATATTCAGAGATGAGTATGAAGAACTACTTGAAAAAGAGCACATATACAAACTTCTCAATCATAAAGAGTTGAGTGCTATTGTCATTAGCTTATACATTAGGTAAAAATTACTTTTAATTGCATTTATTGGTAATTAGTTTAATTTATTGGTAATTAATCTAATTTGAAATTTTCATTGAAGATTTTTGTATGAGAAGTTGGTGTGCACACGCATATCGTCAAATAGATTTTCATTCTTGTCTCTGGATAAGTTTTCGATGTTTAAACTTGATCCTGTGAATGTAAAGAAATACGTTGTAGATATCCTATTAGGAAATAGAGAGAAGGATAAGTTGTTCTTTGCACCATATAATTCAGGGTACATAATTATATATTCTTTATTTATATTTTTTAATTTATGAGATCTTAATTTATTTGTTGTGTAAACAAAATTGTCAACCAAATTTTTGTTGTTGTATGGCACATTGGGTGCTATTAGCAATCAATGCGACCTCTGAAGTTATATACTATTTAGATCCCTTGCACGACAATTACAACAATCACTCCGATATAAAGGTTGTGTTCGACACGTAAGTAATATTCATTTATTTCTTACATATATATATATATATATATAATGTGTTTGTTAATGCTATAATAATCACATTTATTTATTCAATAGTGCTTTACAAGTTTTTTGAGCTCAAAGATGTGCTACAATGTCAAAACAAAGTCAAATAACATCACATGGATTCCAATAAAGGTTTGAAATATATGCCTTTAAAATTTCATTTACAATCAATGCACAAATATTTATTGACTGAAATGTTTTATTTTATAGTGCCCTCGTCAAACTAACATCATCGACTATGGGTACTATATATTGCGATTCATGAAGGAGATTGTTGATATGAATCAAACTATAATCCCAGAAACGGTACGGTATTTTTATTATTTGATTTTCATATATAAACTATGTATATATTTGATTCTAACTTATTTATGTTCAATTTTTATATCGCACAATACTTTGACAATTCCAATCCAACATACTTTGAAAGAGATCTAATTGAATTAAAGGAAGACTGGTGTCAGTATGTGATTGAAATGAAAATTATTTGATTTGCTGGAAAATGACATCCTGCAAGGGATAGTTATGTGAATGTATGGTAGTTTTGTTCTGTGTAGTTCTGATAGTTATATGTATATGAATATGGCACATTTGAAAAGTTGTGAATATGTAGTTATATGAATATGTATATAGTTATGTGTTGTTGTCAATATGTGAATATGTATACGAATATGTTATGAATTGATTGTGTAAAGTTATATAGTTCTGTTGTTGTGTACTGATTGTGAAATGATTGTGTGAACTCATTGTGAACTGATTCTAGATGAAAATGATTTTGGAAAAAAAATTAAAAGATAGCGCTTTCTAAAAAAATGCCGTAAAAAACTAAAAAGCAATTTTTAAAAATTCCATTTACAACATTTTTTAATAAAACTAAAATAAGAAGGCATATTTTACCGCGCTTTTTTGAAAAAGCGCTGTAAAAGATGCATAATAATGCATCTATTGAATGCACATTTTACAGCGCTTTTGTGAAAAAGTGCGGTAAAAGGTGCATAATAATGCATCTATTGAATGCATTTTTTACAACGCTCTTTTGAAAAAGTGTTGTAAAAGGTGCATGATAATGCATCTATCGAATGCACCTTTTATAGCGCTCTTTTGAAAAAACCCTGTAAAAGGTGCATCTGTTGAATGCACATTTTACAACGCTTTTTTGAAAAAGTCATATAAAACGAGTATAACAAGCGCACGATATATCTACCTATTTTATAGCGCATTTTTATTTTAAAAAGAGTTGTTGTATCTTTTTACAGCGCTTATTTTTTTGAAAAAGCTATGTAAATAGCTTAAAAAAAAGCGTTATAAAATCCTATTTTTCGCGTAGTGTAGATAATCTCTCGGGAATTATTGGCCGATATATTTAAAGTTTGGTATAGTATGTCCTTTTAATAAAAATGTTAGGTTTAAACTTTTTTTAAAGTTGATTAATTTAAATATGTTAGACTCAAGTTTATAAAAGAGTCTATTAAACCTGATAGACTTGAAAATTAAGACCATATATATTTACTATTTAATTACATTTTTTATTTGTATTTTATTTAAGATTGATGTATATTTTATTATTTATTGACATTGTTATTTAATATTTATTGTATAAAAAAATAGTCATTGACATTGTTATTTAATATTTATTTGTTGTTCCCTATTCTTCGGTTATACTAGTCATTTACGTTTCTCTGCCACTTTCTCTGCCACTTTATTACCATTTTTCATATTATTCTTCTTATTATTATACCATGTACCTTGCCTAGTTGCCTTGTCGTTCTACATTCATTCACATTTCCATGTTGCACGTTGCATTTATACTATGTGTATGCTGCATTGATTTGTTTTTAATAAATATATTTAAATTAAGCAAATACTATTTACTGATTACTTTTATATATATTAGTATATAAGGCTAGAAACTTTAATTGTTTATTGTTTACGGTTATACTAGTCATTTACGTTTCTATGCCACTTTCTCTCTATAAACAACAAGAACACTAACATAAGAAAACATATCACACAAAAGTCCTATCGAATCTCTTGAAGATTTCAAGTAAAACTTCAATATTTACTATTTTAAAATCTTGATTTTTTTTCTTTTATCTTTGTAATTTTTTAGTAAAACCTTTATAAAAATCTTTAAGATATTTCATTTAAGTTGCTTTAATTTTAGGTTATGTAAGTTAAAATAAATATGAGATCACGGTAGTATAGGTGAATTTGTAAAAAAATAATAAAGAAGTGCATAAAAGATGTGTAATCACTTTGTAAATATTTAAAAGTTAGTAATAATAATATTATATTATTAATTAATCTGACTGAATTTGTTTGAGGGGATTTGGTTGAGCTATTTAAAAGCTTTGTAGGGGTTGTTCTCATGCTTGGGTGAATTTGGGAAGTGTTTCACATAATACATATTGCTTAATGTCATTATGTTATTTTCATATGTTTTTTTATTGATAATTTTTTTAATGTTATTTTTTAAAAGAGTTATTTTGTATTCCTTTTATTTCCATAATTTCACTCGGTAAAACTTTATAACAAATTTTATTTTATCAATTTTTATAAGATTACTCATAAAACAACAAAAAATAAAAAGTGATTGTTTGACACTACTTGAGATGCAGAAGAAAATGTAAGAAATTTTTCTAAAATGTGAAAAAAGATTAGTTTAACTATTGATATGCGGAAATCTAGCTATCAAGTAGTTAAATATATGATTATCACATGTCATTGCATTGATGCGAAATGAAATATTTAAAAAAGAGTTTTGAGTTTTGTAAAAGTGCTCCCACTACAAAAAAAGAAGGATTTTGTGAGGGCCAAAAGCCCTCACAAAGGGCAAACAGCAGCCACAAAAGTGTTATTTGTGGCGGCCTTAGGCAGCCACAAATAAGCTGGGCACAAACTTTTGTGAGGGCTTTTACAGCCACAAAGTTTGAAAAACACATTGGCATTTGTGAGGGCCTTTGCATCCACAAAATGCTGCATTTGTGATGGCCTTTGCAGCCACAAAAACCTGTCTTTGTGAGAGCACCGACCGCCACAAAGGACAGACTGATTTTTTAAAATTCAGCCTTTGTGAGGCCCCAGGCCGCCACAACCTCCCTCCTTTGTGAGGGTTTAGGCCGCCACAAAGTACCATGCTGATTAAAATATATATATTTTGTGAGGGCTTAGACCGCCACAAAATATTACGTATTTAAAAAATTAATTATTAAATTCAAAATTAATATTGTATTATAATATTATATATAATAAATTAATATAAATTTAAATTTAAAATTTAAATTAAAATTATAATTAAATTTAATATATAATAAACTAATCTTAATATAATTAAAAATTTAAGATAAATTTAAAATAAAATATTTAAATTATAATTATAATTAAAGATTAATTTAAATTACAAATAAATTTAAATTTAAATTTAAATTTAAATTAAATATTAAAATTAAAATAAATATTATGTATAAAAATATAATATTAATAATAATTAAAGTAATTACCATAAAATCAAATAAAACATGCATTCCAAAATTAACAAATAATGTCTTACAAACCCAAAATTAAACACACAATAATTAACTAGGACAACATAATTAATATGTGTTCATACAACCCAAAAATAAATTATGAAATTATTCAAATAACATCAATCCTCCTAATCATTCCTCTGATCTGCTCCACTCCCATTATCATTATTTCCTGCAATGTTACCCGACGAAAGAAGTCCCTCAAAAGTATTATTAATTTGTGTTGGAGGAGACATCATGGTTTGAAATTGAATTTCATCTTCAATGGCACCACCACTAGTCGAAGGAGGAGCCCTAGCTGGTCGAGGTTGATTTAAATCTGGTCTGATCAACCCAGCTGTTGGCATAGTTGGTCGGTATGCAGTTTGATGACGGAGCATACTGATAATTATGAAAATATTGTTGTTGATGAAACATTGGCTGCTGCTGTTGCTGGAAGGCAGAGTTCAAAGGATCCTGGTGGTGCTGTTGAAAATTTGGAGGCGGTTGTTGTTGCTGGGAGTATTGAGAGTAATTTTGTTGCTGCTGAAAAAGTGGTTGTTGATGCAAGTATTGAGGTCGAGGCGGGAACTGCTGACGAAACACATGAGGAAATGAAAATTGTTGTTGTTGAAATTGTTGTTGCTGCTCTTGAAACTTCTGTTTCCATTCCTCATTCAATTTATCAATTGCGGCTTGTATCAACTGTTGTGTCCTTTCTTCTTGCTCACTTGCCCATTGCTCCTTTAACTGGTCAAGATTATCTATTGACAGACGATGAGGTCGATCCGTACTAACATAAGAAGAAGACGTCTCAGTCTGAATATAGCCGGTTGGACCTTTCACAAAGGTTGAAGATAAACTATCGGCACTCAGCACATGCCCTTTGTACTTGCCACCACTAATGTTCATAAAACTTGCGGTCTCATATTGTTTCCGCTGCACTAGACCAGCTTGTTGAGCAGGAGGAAGAGTAGGTTGATGATCATCCAATTCTTTCATGACTTGTTGAAGTTGTTCCTATATTAAAAATAAAAAAATTAAAAATTAAAATAGTTAATAATTAATATATAATAATTTAAAGGTGTAATTAATATATAATAATTACCTAAATCATTTTTTATAATTCATCAATGTACTCATTTGTTTAAGGATTAACATGAAGATAGCGATGTATCTCAGCCTGAGTGACCTTCCTTCCAAGTTGCTTTTCCTAAAATATTAAATTAATGTCAAGTTTATAAGTTGGTGAAATGTGATGATTAATTGAATATAAATTAATAGATATATATAATAAATAATAATTAATTACCATATAATATTTAATTTCTCTAGCAGACATGGAACCTCCCTTATGAGTACTGGTACCCCTCTCAGATGCTCTATTAATCTTTGCTTTTTCTCTCCTCTATTTGTAAGCATCTGTATTCCACTTCCTCCACAAAGCAGTCCAAATATTTTCACCAATCCAATTAGGTTGTTTTTCCTTGCCCTTATTACGTGCGTAAGCCAACATAGATGAGAGACGCTTTAAAAAGCGATGGTCAAATGATGCCAAAACTGCGGCATCATGCTCTCTTTTCCAAGTACATTTAGTCTGTTGTTTGCTTAAATTTAAAAAATATTAAAAATATAATTCAATTAAGCAATCAAATGTATATATAATTAGTACTTAAATAAATTAATGTAATCACTTACTTTGAAACAATGTAAAAATTGATCAACTTCGCTAAATTGAGGTGTCTTATCCTCTTTTATCTCACCCCAAGACAACCATGGTTTTTTGTATTTCTCTTGTATGACTTCAGCAATTGCCTTTGCAGATGATTTAAAAGGAAGATATATTCAAAGTTTACATGCAAATTAAATATAAAAATTAATTAATAAAATAATGTAACATGCAATTATGAAATATTTAACAATCATAGTTTACATACCCATCTCCTTCTGGAATGACGACAATGCGGTTGTAGCAATCAACACATTCGGGTTCCATTATTTCGTCTATGGTATAAGGCTATACTGGGACTTCTGGATATAGAGGAATAGCTCCACCACTAGTACCAACGGTCGGCATCGGCATGAGAGATAGGTCATTAACAACACGTGGTTTAGCAACTTTTTTCTTACCACGTGATGTTTTGTATATTCCTTGTATTGCCACCGTTCCTGCTCCTCCTGATCCATCCGAACCTCCTGATCCTCCTACTCCCGACACTGAAGCCATGTCTATATATATATATATATCCATATGCATACATATATATAATATAATATATGTGTGTGTACAATTAACATAAGATTAATTAATAATGAAATACACATAAATAAATTATAACACTCACATAAATAAAGAAATATATATAAAATATAAATATATATATATATATATATAAGGTGTCGTTCATTTCACATTACAATATATAATATTATATATATATACCTATATATATATATATATATAATGCATAATTAATTAATTATCTTCGTCTTGGTCATCGTCATCGTCGTCGTCGTCATTTGATGAGTGAATTAAGTCATTGCCTTCATCATTCTCTAATTCATGTATTTCTTGTTCATCAACTTCTTCTCCAATTTGTGACTCATGACAAAGTTGACTAATAGTCTCATCTCCAATCACATGATCCAAATTTGACATTTCATCCATTTGAAATGCAACTTCTTCATTTTGACCTGCTTCAACTTCTTTTATTCCACTCATTGGTCTTGTTTTGATTGCAGCTCACCAACCTTGTTTGCTTATGATAGTTGATGGATAAGGAACATAATACACTTGTCTTACATTATGGGCCAGGGCAAATGGATTAAACCGTGGATATTTTTTGCTCATACGAATGTCTACAGTATTGGATATCAAATTTATTTTAGTTCCTCTGCTAGATGGATCAAACCACTTACAGTAAAACAACACCACTTTTTTAGCATAATCTAGGAACATGTAGTCAATTTCGTAAATATGCTCAATTATGCCATAGAAATCTTCTACTACACCACTATCAGAGACACTTTTCATACAAACTCCACTATTAATTGTTTCTTTTCCTTCAGTCCAAGATTCAGTGTGAAATTTGTATCCATTGACGTAATAGGTGTGCCATTCTTTAAAACTTCTACTCGGGCCCATAGATAAGTGCCTTAAGTGGATGTTGATAGGAGTTTGTTCTTTGAGATGCACTTGTTGTTGAAACCATAATGGGAAATTTGAATGTATATCATCAGATGATTGTCCCGTAGTTAAAAATGCCCTGATCGATGACCATATATATGGTGAATATCAATTCAATCATATAATTAAATATAATTAATAAGAAAAGGAATTTGAAACGTACTCAATGTATGGTTTAACTTCAGTGTAGTTAATCAAAACGTAAACATGTGTCGCATTAAATACTTTGTCGCTTGGCCAGAAAATTGGAAAATCCCTACCAGCATGATGACCAGACAAGCAAAAAACTGATAAAGCATGTGGATGACGTATAACACTATCAGTAGCGTTTTTTCCGTTAATTGGTGACAACGTTTCGTTGTTGAAATAATGAGAACAAAAGCGTGTTGTTTCACGGTGTAAGTAAGATGAACAAATTGAGTCCTCAACTCTAGCTTTGTTTTTCACCAACAGTTTTGAATAACCCATGAACCTATAATATACAAAGAGATGTACAATAAGCTCCATCTATATATAAGTTGAAGTATATTGAAAATCAAGTATATGTATATATATATCACCTTTCAAATGGATACATCCATCTATACTGAACTGGTCCACCAAGCCTAGCTTCACTTGCAAGATGGACTGAGAGATGCTCCATGGAATCAAAAAACCAAGGAGGAAATACTTTCTCCAACTTACATAGAATGATCGGAATGTCATTTTCCATCTTGATGAGATCTTTATCTATGAGTGTTGAAGAACACAAATTCTTGAAATATTGACTCACTTCAATAAGTGGGTTCCATACATGTGTTGGGAAAGTACTAAAGTCAATAGGAAGTAAACACTCTAAAAATATATGACAATCATGAGTTTTCATCCCATGCATCCTCCCATTTTCTACATCAGCACATCTTGCCAAATTAGAACAATAACCGTCAGGCGTCTTCAACTCTTTAATCCAATGTTAAACAGATTTGGCTTCATTAGTAGATAAAGTGTAATTCGCATGAGGTTTTAGGGTCTTGCCGTTTTGTTCCACCAACAACAAATCTAGTCGTCTGCAATATATACTTATGTCTTTTCTAGCTTTGTCATTATCTTTTGTTTTCCCTTTCACATTCATCACAGTATTAAATATGTTGTCAAAGAAATTTTTCTCAATATGCATAACATCGAGATTATGTCTCAAAAGATTATCTTTCCAATACGGTAGATCCCAAAAAATACATCTTTTTGTCCAATTGCGCCGTTGTCTATAACCTTGTGGTTTACAAGTCACACCATTAACAACATGTACCTTTGGCATATCTTTTACTTTATTCCAAACTTGTTCTGATGTCAATTTAAGCGGGGGTCCTAGACTTTCTGCGTAGCCCTTCATAAATGCAGCTTTGTTCCTTCTAAATGCATGATCAACAGGTAAAAATCTACGATGTGAGTCAAACCACGATGCTTTGTAAATGCTTTTGTATCTTCCATACAAATAGGACAAGCTAATTTACCATGGGTGCCCCATCCTGCAACATCCCATAAGCGGGGAAATCATTAATGGTCCACATCAATGCAGCTCTCATCGTAAAATTTTCTCTCATAGCAATATCATATGTCAAGACACAATTCCACAACCTCTTCAAATCATCAATCAAAGGTTTTAAAAAAATATCAATACCAGTTGTAGGATTAGAAGGACCTGGTATCACATCAGCTAAGAACATATAAGGTTTCGACATACACATATCAGGAGGAAGATTGTAAGGAGTAACAATAATCGGCCTTCAAGAATAAGGAGTAGACGATGCTTGTATGTAAGGCGTAAATCCATCTGAGAATAATCCAAGTCTTACATTGCGTGGATCTGACACAAAATCAGGATGCATTTGATCAAAGTGTTTCCATGCCTTACCATCAGACGGATGTCGCAACTCGCCTGAATTTCTTCTATTCTCATAATGCCACGTCATCTTTCCTGCAATTTGTATTGATGCAAACAATCTCTGCAATCTTGATACAATAGGTAGGTAAAACATTGCTTTCCTTGGAATTGATTTTCCCCTACTTACCCTAGAGTTATTCCTTTAGTGATACCTTGGTTGTTGACAAAACTTGCATTCAACTAAGTTAGAATCATTCATACCAAATTCATTGTCATGATACAACATGCAACCTTTAACACAACAATCAATCCTCTTGACACCTAATCCTAACTTTGACACTAACCATTTCGCATCGTAATAACTTTGCGGCAAACCATCTCTAACAGGTGTTGCGTCTAGTATTATTTTAGTCATCAAATCCAAAGCTAAATCAGGAACATGAAATTGAGACTTTAGATCTAATAGTCTAATACACATTGATCACTTTGAGTTTGAAGAACCTTCAAACAACGGTTTATTTGTCTCTTTCAAAAGACCATAAAATCTTTGAGCTTCTTCATTGGGAAGTCCATCGGTATCGTCATATTGATCTTCATTGAATGACAAATTAACCCCCAACAGCATCCGAGATCATATCATTCATCGCCTCAAAGTGTTGATAGTTATAATAATCTATACCTAACATGTTAGTACTACTTGAAGGACCTATGTTATAATTCTCCACAGATGTACTAGTATTATGCGCCGTCGGAGACTCTTCTCCAGGATTAGTCCAAATCCAATAGTTAGGCATAAATCCATCTGCACACAAATGCACTCTTATTTCATCTTCGCTTTTAAACCTTCTACATCGATATAAACAACATAGACATCTCATTCCCCCTTCATCTTCGAAATTTTTTTGCACTCTCGGAAAATTGAGGAAGTCTTCAACTTTGTTAGCAAAACGTTGTTTAAGACCCTTTCTTCCAGAAAAATTCCTATCGTACATCCAACTACGGTCTATATTCATATATATATATATATATATATATATATATGTATGTGTGTGTGTGTATATATATATATCGATGTTTTATATATTAATTGCTTTATATTTCAAAAGCATTATATATAAATTTTGACATACAGTTTATATGTCAAGTAGGGGAGCATGCATTTGCAAACAATATAATAAAATATTATCAATACAATAATTATATAAACCGAAATAAAATTTTAAATTATATTTTTTAATAATCAAGACTAACAAAAATAAACTATATATATATGTATGTATCAATACTTATAACAAAAAATAATAATTAATATCATCAATTTTAATAATATGTTTTAAAAAACTAGGTATATTAAAATCAATAACTTTGGCATATATGTCAATTAGGGGATTATTAATTAATTTGCAAACAATATAATAAATTATTATCAAGACTATATCATTATATAAACCTATATATAATTTTAAATGATGTTTTTTTCATAATCAAGACTAACAAAAAATATCAACACTAACAATCAATAAACTATATTAAATATTAATATGTATCAAGACTTATTTATAACAAAAAATACACTACGCCAAAAATTGCCTTTTATAGCGCTTTTTTTTAGCCATTTACAATGTTTTTTCAAAGCAAAAAGTGTTGTGGAATCGAGCGCTGTAAAAGATACAATAGCGCTTTTAAAAAAGCGCTATAATTCTTGTAAATACAACGCGTGCTTTATTTTAAAAAGCGCTGTAAAATACGCAGATAATGTGCATATAAAATTCATATACTGGGTGTGCCTTTTACAACGCTTTTTTTAAAAAGCGTTGTAAAATGTAGACCCATAATTCATTCTAGTAATCGGTTTGTCAATCGATTAACCCATAATTCATATATTTTGTGTGCCTTTTACAACGCTTTTTTTTTAAAAGCGCTGTAAAATGCAGACCCATAATTCATTTTAGTAATCGGTTTGCCAATCGATTGACCCATAATTCATTTTAGTAAGCGCTGTAAAATGTGGTTTTTTTAATAAAAAAAAGCACTTTTAGCTTTTTATGACATTTTTTTTAGAAAGCGCTGTCTTATATCTTTTTATTCAAAATTATTTTGATCCATTTCACACAACACAACCAGTTCACACAACACAACACAACCAGATACATATATATAACCCTGTAACACTATAATTTACAATAAGCAGTTCACACAATCAGATACATATATATAACCCTGTAACACTGTAATTTACAACCTATTAACTACATTCAGATACATATATATAACCTAATTTACAACCTAATTAACTACATATACATTGAACCTAATTTACAACTTAATTAACTACATATTCATATGCATGTTCATATATTGTCCTATGATCATATACATATAATAACTAACATAATATATAGAATATGCACAAGCTACCATATAATATTCAGATCCCTTGCCCGGCAGCATGCTATTTCTCAGAAAATCAAATAATTTTCATTTCAAGCATATACTGACACCAGTCTTCCTTTAATTCCATTAGATCTTCCTCCGAATATGATGGACTGGAATTGTCAAAGTACTGCAATATAAAAATTGAACATATTATATTTAGTTAGTATCAAATATATAGATAATTTATATATGAAAATCATATAATGAAAATACCGTACCGTTTCTGGGATAATAGTTTTATTCTTGTCAACAATCTCCTTCATGAATCTCAATACGTAGTACCCACAGTCGATGTTGTTTGTTTGACGAGGGCACTTTATTAGGATCCATGTAATGTTATTAGACTTTTGCTTCGACACTGTAGCACCTCTTTGAGCTTGAAAAACTTTTAAGGCATTATCAAATGAATAAATGTGATTATTATAGCATGAACAAACACATTATTTATATATATATATATATATATATATATATATATATATATATATATGTGTAAGAAATAAATGAATATTACTTACGTGTCGAGCATAGTCTTTATTTTCGAGTGATTGTTGTAATTGCAATGCATGGGATCCAAATAGTATATAACTTCAGATACCGCATTGATTGCAAATAGCACCCAATGTGCCCTACAACAACAAAAAATTGGTTAAGCAATTTTGTTTATACACAACTAATAAATTAAATTCTCATCAATTAAAAAAGATAAAATTATGTACCCTGAATTATATGGTGCGAAGAATAGTTTATCCTTTTCTATATTTCCTAATAACATATCTATAATGTATTTTTTTACATTTTCTGGATCGAGTTTCCATATCGACATGTTATACGGAGACAAGAATAAGTATTTATTTGACAATTTCATCGTGCACACGACCTTCTCATACAAAAACCTTTAATGAAAATTTTAAACTAGATTAATTACCAATACATTTAATTAATTACCAATAAAAGCAGTTAAAAGTATTTTTTACCTTATGTACAAGCTCATTACAGTAGCACTAAGCTCCTTATGTTCGAGAAGTTCGTATATGTGCTCCTTTTCGAGAAATTCATCATACTCTTCTCCGAATATATCTTTATTCATGTGTACGATGCGCGGATCGTCGCTGCTGTCCATGTTCCTTTTTATTTGGATGTCAAGACACGCCCCATATTTACCAAGACATGGCTAACTTATTTTAGGAGCAGCAACAGCGACCGATTTTCCCCGATCCAGTTTTATTCTTGCTGCAAGTTTGGCAGCTTTATTACCCTCCGGCCTTTTTGATTTGGCAGCTCTATTATCCTCCAATTTTTGAGGTTTGCTGCCTTTTTTTGGCTGTACGGGTGGTTTATTTATTTGGACCTACAAAAATAAGGTAAAATTATAGTTTATTGAATCTGAAAAAATGACAAACCTTAGGCAATAAATGTGACAAACCTTTTCGGGAGATGTAACTGATTTGTTTTTGGGAATCTTTTTATCATTCCCTTTAGGCTTAATTTTCAGCATCTAAATATAAATGTGAAATAAAAGTTAGGAGCGGAAAAAAATCAGCAAATAAATATACATATTAATTAAACATACATTTCAATTAATTAAATATACCTTATCGAGGGCAACAAGGTTTGTGGGCCATGCCACGTAACTACCAATAGTGTCGCCCAATAACTGCATATCTCCATCGTTGTCCGGTATGGGCAACGGTGCAGTTGGTTCGAAAGCAACAATAGGCGATACTTTGACATGGCCCGCAGGGATCAGAGTATTGTGCAATACTTCTCCCAAAGTATTGTACAAGTTTCCTTTTCCCACCTTCCGATGAGTAGGCGAGGACAAGTATAGGACACATGGAGTGACACCCTAAATCAATAATTAAAACATAAGTACGGTTAATATATAAGTTTGTTTAATACATAAGTAATTACATAAGCAAGTAAGTAATTAATTAACTCGGGAATACTTTTCAAACCGACATTGCAACTCACGGTTTCACTCTCCATTTGTATTTCACGTTGGAGTTGATCCAGAAGTTGCTTGTCTTTATTCGTATTCACCAAGAGTGCCACTTGCTCTGATAGGATTCTGAGCTTCTCTAATACTTCCTCGTTGGAAGGTTTTTGGCGCTTCTCTTGAGGAAAAAAGCTTTTGGGAGTTACGCCAAATCCTTTCCCCCTAACTCGATCGGAATACTCAGGGACATTAAACACTTTACCAAGAATGTCCCTGCAAGTATCCTTGTTGCCCTCCGGATTTTCAGAACTTTCTTCGATAATCTCCTAAAATACATATAACATTAAAAAGATAAGTTCAATAGCATTTTTAAAATACAAAATTAAAGTATTCAAGTGATAAATACAATATTAAAGTAACCAAGGCATTAAGAGATTCCCCATTCTTAACGCCCAGTTAACTTAAACGATTTCCAAAACGAACATTACGTAAACAAGAAATTAAGAGATTCCCCATTCTTAATTCTCATTTGACTTAAACGATTTTCCAAAACATTAGTAAACGGAGATATTAAGAGATTCCCCATTCTTAATACTCTTTTAACTCAAAACGGTTTTCACAAACACACATTAAGTAAACAAGACATTAAGAGATTCCCCATTCTTAATACTCATTTAACTTAATGGTTTTCAAATTCCACGCAAAACAACTCAAACATATTATAAATCCACATCAAAACACATCAATTCATTTTTCCACAAAATCCAACCATACACATATCAAATTCCATCAGTATCAAATAAGAACACGTCAAAAACAACGAACACAAATCAACACAATCCACCACTCAAACACACAAGTTTCATTTACTCAAAATCATACATAAATGAGTTTTAAATTCATTTTCCACTATTCATTCATCAAGATAACCAAAACGTAACTCTAAGGTTTTACCCAAATAGCCATAGATACATTTTCCCCAAATCAATACTCCAACCCTAACAAAATTATTCTCCACACAACCACATATTTGGCCCTAAATGCAAACTAAAAGTTTGGAAGGAGCCCTTACCTTAACGTTAGCTTTAACGTCGATTTACGACACCACGATCAATTCTGGTAAAAACTTTGCTTGCGACGACGCTTCCAAAGTTAGCTCACTAGCACCGTAGTGTAGTGGTGAGCATCTTTCCCTTCTATCCCTTCGCGAAACGAAGCTTGGACCCAGAAGAAACGGCGAGATTTGTGTTTGACGGTTTTGAAATCCCTAAACCGTTTTCCTTCGTTTTCGGATCAAAGAGGAAGAGTGGAGTTGAGAAATCCTTGTCCTATCACCCACTATCAATTTTCGAATCCAAAGGAAAGAAAAGGAAGCAAAAACGAGCAACAATGGAGGAAGGGAGAAGAATGGGTCACGCGAGGCAGAGGAAGAAGATGGATTTCCTTTTCTCTCCTTTCTTTTTCTTTCCTATGTTTTTCCTTTCTTTCTTTTTCCTTTCCTCCTATTTGCTTTCTTTTCAACTCCTTCCCTTCCTTTTCTATATATATATATATATATTAATTATAATTAACAAATATCTCAAAACCTTTAGATATTTATTAAATTATCCTTTCACCCAAAATGCATTAAACTCTTCGCAAAAGATTCACCGCAGTAAATTTAATTTATTTATCGACGAGTAATTCTAATCAGGCATCAAAATATCTTTTTGGTCATATAAACTCCAAAATATTAATAACTTGGCTAAAAAGCCCCTGAGTTCAATACCAAAATCCATTAAAATACATAAAGTATAATTTAAAATTATGGGTCTTACAGTATACCATCAACAAGCTCAACATGCATCATGCATTATTATAAACAAGCTTAACATGTATCAGTATATCTTAAACAAGCTCAACATGCATTTTAATGATTACAAAAAATTAATAACATCAATACCTGAATAATGGTTCGAAGAAAGATGAAATGTGCAGAAAAGAGGGAACGCAGAAAGTTCACAGCAATATGGTTCACAGAAAAACGGTTTGAAGAAATACGTAATGAGGGTTATGTATTTCAATGAAAATATATTGTGTGCAATGGGAGAGATGATATTGGATGGAAATAAGGTTCGTAATGAAGGAGATGATCGTGGAAATACGGTTCATAATGGACGGGATTATAGGGTTTGCAAAAGAAGAGAAGAACGATGAAGGTTGAGATGATAGTGAAGTTTACGTAATGAAGAGGAAACTGAAGAGGTTATTGTTATATATAAAACACTTTTACAGCGCTTTTTTTATAACCCTTTTACAGCGCTTTTTCCAAAAGCGCTCTAAAAGGCCTAAGCCTTTTACAACGCTTGTTAGAAAAGCGCTCTAAAAGGCGTCCTTATTTAAAAGGCTCTTTTACAGCGCTTTTCCCAATAAGCGCTGTAAAAGACCTCATTGTTTTATCAAAATAATAATAATGATTTTTTTAAAGCCTTTTACAGCGCTTGTTAAAATAAGTGCTGTAAAAGGTCTCTTTATTTTGTTTTTAAAAGAGTCTTTTACAGTGTTTATTTGAATAAGCGCTGTAATAGATCTCCTTGTTTTATTATGTTATATGAATGTTTTTTTTAAAGCCTTTTACAGCGCTTTTTTAAATGAGCGCTGTAAATGGCCTTATTGTTTTGTTATGTTATTTTTAATCAATTGGGTAATCGATTGCTTAAATGTTTTTAATCAGGTATGTGTTCTGTGATTAAAGAAATCAATTGGACAATCGATTTTATAACTCACAAAACAAAGCTTGTACTGAGTCAATCGATTGGCAAACCAATTTGAACTAAATATCTGAGTTACTGGGACAAGTCAAGTCGATTGGCAAATCGATTGGAGTAAATGTCTGAGTTACAAGGAGAATTTAGCCCATTGCCAAATCGATTATGTTAATGAAAGTGAGTCGATTGAGTAATCGATTGTTTGAACAAAACAAGTATAATCGATTAGTCAATCGATTCTGATATAAACTGAGTATCAGTTTCTGATATATGCATTAAAAGAATCGATTAGGAAATCGATTAGTTCATTATACCAACATTTGGTTTATTTTGGTTCAATATTGGATGACCTTAAAAACATTGTTATCATTGTTTATTGGATTAAAAACATGTTATCACAATACTTTAGGAGATGATAAATTATTAGAAATGAGAACTTCTGAATAATCTATGCACTGAGCGAAAGAGAATCTCTCTGTATAAACCAGTTTAGTTCATGTAAATTACTAATTTATATTCAGTTCAGTTCATGTAAATCAAGCTAAATATAAAACACTCATTGTTACATGAACTTAGTATAAAACACTCAATTCAAATTACATGCATATTTATCACAATAATTCAGATTACATGCATGGCTTATATAAAACAATTAAATATGTACATTAAGATGCCCTTCTTCTTTCCTGGTGTGTAAAGCTTTTATCAGACCATTCATTACTCGCTTTTAAGTTGTACAACTTTAATATTGCCAACAGTCTTGTGCATTTAGTACAACCATTATATAATTCTTTCCCTGCATCACTCAACAAACTTTCAAACATTTTAGGACAATCTCGAAGATCTTCTTTAACTGCTTTTGCGATCTCATCAACTCGGTCCGGCTCATACGTATCTCTATCGAAGTCAGTTGAAGCATATGTCAAACTATTCTCAAAATTAGTGTTTCCTTTTTTTTTCTCACCATGTCTTATCCAATATGTGTAGCTTTGATCAATTCAATTACATACTAGATGTCCTTCTAATTCATCTTCTCTAACACGTTTTCCAAAACAACATTTTAAACAAGGACAAACTACTTTATTTGGATCTTTTGCATTATTCACTGCAAACTCAACAAATTCATTCACTTCAATTTCATACTCTTTTGAAAATCGATTGGCAGACATCCATTTCCTATCCATAGTATACGACCTATATAAATGCAGTTACAAAAATAATAAACTTTCAAAACATATCAACAAGTTTCAAAATGAAACCAATATCAACTAATAATTTCAAAACAGAACTAATCATGTGGTATGAGTTTTTGACTAGTAGAAGAGATCTAATATATATATATATATATATATATATATATAACAATTTTTAGTTTTCAATTATTAAAAAACTAAAGATTTTTTGACAAAAACAAATTAAAAAATACATGAGACAACGTAGATGGCCGCACAGTACGTAGATGATATGATTGTTCCCAGAGTAGAACAAAGCCCATGTATTTGAAAGATGTAAAGGATATGAGGGTTCCCGGCGTATATAATTATTTGAAAGATGTATTTTACAGTGCTTAAGAAAAAAGCATTGTAATAGGTAGTTAAATTCAATGAAAGTGCATGTCTTTTACAGCGCTTGTGAAAAAAGCGCTGTAATAGGTAGTTAAACTCAATGAAAGTGCATGTATTTTACAGCGCTTGTGAAAAAGCGCTGTAATAGGTAGTTAAATTCAATGAAAGTGCATGTATTTTACAGCGCTTGTGAAAAAAGCGCTGTAATAGGTAGTTAAATTCAATGAAAGCGCATGTATTTTACAGCGCTTGTGAAAAAAGCGCTGTAATAGGTAGTTAAATTCAATGAAAGCACATGTATTTTACAGCGCTTGTGAAAAAAGCGCTGTAATAGGTAGTTCAATTATATGAAAGCGCATGTATTTTATAGCGCTTGTGAAAAAACCGCTGTAAAATAATACGCGAAAGCGCTTCATTTTACAGCGCTGTTGTGAAAAGCGCTGTAAAAGCCTTATAACGTTATGCGCAAACGTTATATGACCCTACAACAACGCTTGTTTTACAGCGCTTGTTGCAAAAAGCGCTGTAAAAGGCTCCGTTATTTTTAAAATATGTATACAACAGCGCTTGTATTTAGCAATCGCTGTAAAACGGGCGCTGTTAAATGTCATTTTTGGCGTAGTGATAATAATATCATCAATTTTAATAATGTTTTTTTAAAAAATAATTATATTAAAATCAATATATTTTAACCGTGTTTGAAACTTTTATTTATCATATATTACGTAAACAACATCATTCCTATTTTTTAAAAAATAAATCTATAATAACACACACACACACACACACACATATATATATATATTACTAATCTATATTTTAAAAATAATATATATATTTACTAATCTAAATTTAAAATATATAAAATACTAACTTGATGCCGAGTAGCGTCTGACTTGAAGTTTTCACTCACGTACGATGCTTACAAATCTTTGAAGTAATTAACAACCACTGTAAAAAAAATTCAATAATATTAATTACTTAAATCAAATCAAAAAATAAAATTAAAAAACAACATACATAATATAATATATATTTACCAAAATTAAATCAAGCTTGATGAATATTTTGTGTAGAGAGAAGGTGGAGAGAATAGTTAGAAGGAGGTTTTAGAGAGAAGTTAGAAGTGAAAAAATGAAAGAGGAGTGGAGTAATATATATAGGGTATGCTTGATCCTTTGTGGCGGCCAAAACAGCCACAATGACCAATGGATAATAGGCATTTGTGGCAGCCTGGCGGCCAGAACGTGCCAACGGTACAATTGTAGTTTGTGGCGGCCTTTGCCTCCATAAATGGTAACGGTCTAATCCTTTGTCACGGCCTGGGCGGCCAGAAAGTCCAACGTCAATGTGCTTCCTTTGTGGCGGCCTTTGCAACCATAAATGCCAACGTTCACTTGCTTTTGTGGCGGCCTATGCAGCCACAAATGGACATGTCACTTCAGTCATTTGTGACGGCTTTGCTCCTCACAAAATTTATTTTTTGTGGTTGTAAAAGCCCTCACAAAATTCTTAAAAATTTAATTGGATTTTGTGGCTGCCTAAGCCCTCACAAAATCACAACGTTGTGATTTTGTGCGGGCTTAGGCAGCCACAACACCCAGTTAAATTTTTAAGAATTTGTGAGGGCTTTTTTAGCCACAAATAAAGACCAATTTCAATTTTGGTATTTGTGAGGGCTTTTTCGGTCACTAATTTGTGAGGGTTTTATTCGGCCACAAAATATTTATAAAGTTGGCCACAAAATAGTGTTTTTCTTGTAGTGTCCCTCCAAAGCCTGATATTGATGTGGATGGTATTATGTACAAATGTTTGAAAATTTAGGGAATTGAAAATAAAGTTTTCTAAGAATTTATTGATATTTCTTTTTACAATGATTCTGGCTTAAGATGTCTTATAGAAAGTTTATCTCTAAGTAGTAAGTTAATAATTGGTGAGTCTTTGTTTCACGTTTGATGTTGTGCACACATATTGAACTTATTAGTGCAAGACAATCTTAGTAAAATTAAAGATATCATTTTTAATATCTGTGAAAATGTCAAATATGTTAACCACATGATGCAAGACTAAGGATATTTTGTGATGTGGTTGAGCATAAATACTTGAAATAATGGAAACTCATCATTGATTGTCCAATAAGATGGAATTTAACTTTTAATTTGTTGTCAACTGATTTAAAATTTAAAATTGTATTTTTAGCCTACAAAGAAAGAAAGCCTCATTACGATTATGCTCCTTCACTTGAAGAATGAAACAAAATTGAGAAAGTTTGTAAGTTGTTAGAAATATTTAATCGTGCAACTCATGCATCTCAAGTAGTTACTCAACTATTATTTTAAATGTTAGTAGTGAGCATCAACTACTAATTTGTATCTAGTAGACGTTTGGAAGGTTAATCAAATACTTAGTAAGATAGTTGAATATAAAGATCTCTTTATGAAAGAAATGATTGGTCCAATGAAAATAAAGTTTGACAAATACTGGTGGGATTGTAATATGTTGATGGCTATTGTTAGTGTTTTGGATCCTAGGTGAAAATTTCATATGATGCATATATGTTTTCCCATGATGTATAAATCTAAAGAAATTGCTGATGAGAATATAAAGAAGGTCAAAAGTTCATTAGAAAAATTATATGATGAGTATGTAACTCTATATTTGCGTGAAAATGAAATTGTTCTTTTAATAAAAGCAGAATTACAATATTATCTCGACGAAGGTATTTACGTTCCTAACACTAAATCTTTTAGTGCTTTGGATTGGTGGAGGAACAAGAACATGAAATATAAGCTATTGTCTAGGATGATTGTTTATGTATTAGACATTCTAATCTCAACTGTGGAGTTTGAGTCTACAATTAATGTGTGAGGTAGAGTTATTGATGAATTTTATTCTAAATTAAATGAATAATTTGTAGAAGTTCTCATATATGGTGGGGATTAGCTAAGTCAGAAGTATAATGTGACACCCTAAATCTCAAAATAATATATATAATAATTTATATCATATTCCTATTAAATTTGAAGTGGATAAATAAAAATATAATTCTAAGAAAATAAAAATTTTATTTTTAATTTAGGATATCACGTTTCTCAAAAATAAAAACACCTTAAACTTATTTTATCCATTAAATTAGTGCAATCTCGATAAACTTGATTTAAGTATAATTACTTGATTTAATTCTAAAAATTTACTAGTACTTCTAAGGTTATCATACAAAAATTCAATTCAAATTATATAAGTAGAATACATCAAATTTAAGAATCACATCACTATTATATATATATATATATATATATATATATATTTATTATTATTTTAAGAATCAACACAACTCCAACACAATCTAATTTTCTAAAATAAGTCAACAATAATTCACTTATAAAATATTTCCTTTTATAAATAAATCAAATTTAATCCCTTCACAATTTTTGTTTCTAAAAGTCTAACTATAAAATTTCAACCAAATTTCATTATTCAAGAATTACTATTGCCAATATTATACTATTTCAAAATCATGATGAATGTCCTAAATTGATTTCAACAGCAATGTCAAAATTTTAATCATTTAGGTACAACCATCAACATTTTCAAGTGATTTTTACTTTTGATTAAATCAAGTTAAGTGCCCATATAAAAACTGAATTTTTAAATTTCTTAACTATTTTTCAAGACAAGATTTTTAATTGACAATAATATCTACAACATTATCTTAAAACCAATAACAATAGTAATGAAGACAATCACAAGATCTTTTTTATTTTTTATTTTTACAAATATCAATTCAAAATCAAAAATAAGAATTTTTTAGTCAAAATTAAAACTTTAAATACAAGAGATATATTTTCTATTCACGTCAAGGTTTAGAAAGAAACATCTTTTTTTTTTAATTGTGTTTCAATAAAATAATAATAATAATAATAATAATATTAATAATTTTTTTCCTTCTCTTACTCAACTAGTAGACATTTTATCATGTGCCATTTTTTTTACCATTATAAATTATTACTGAGTTCTTAAAATTTAAGACTCTAATATCAAGTTAAACTCAATGAGTTAATATTATCTAAATAAATACCAACCAACGTAACAACAACACTTTATCATTTTCTTTAAAACAACACAAAGTAAAATATGGTGTAAATTTTCAGCTATTTTAGGTAGTAGATAAGATCAGTAATATAGAATTATTGTTACTTTATAAACAATAAAAATTCAACTCAATTTCAATTTATTTTTTAAATAATCAAGAGTAATTCAAAGAAAACTTATTTTTTTTTTCATTTTACAAATAAGTCAACTCTAACTCAGGTAATTTTTTTTTTTTAACTTCTAAGTTCTACCACCTCTAATATTCTAGAATAATTATTATTATAAATATGAGTTTTCAAATATTTCAAAAGTACTGCTAACTTTTTAAATTGACTTCATTAACAAATTCAAAATTTTAATAATCATGTAATAAAAGTTAGAAATGCAAATCACAAATCTAATCAAAAGGTAATTAACTTGATTATGTCAACAATTCAACTTCACTCAAATTTTAACAAATAATTTCATGGTTTATTTACTCACTTAAGTAGAAGCTTATAATCACAACACAATTAGAGTAAGCAAACAATAAATAGTTCATTATTAACTTCAAATATATGTATAATTATACAAAAGCATATAACACATGACAAATAACACAATAAAATAAAGCAGAAAAACATGATAGTAAAAATAATTAATACACAAGGAAAACACAATTGACTCCCATTGAACCGACACTTAACCCACTCGGCCTAATTAGACAGACCTGCTTTGATACCACTAATGTGACACCCTAAATTCCACAATAATATATATAATAATTTATATCATATTCCTACAAAATTTGCAGCGGATAAATAAAAATATAATTCCAAGAAAATAAAAACTTTATTTTTAATTAAAGATATCACGTTTCTCAAAAATAAAAATAAAAACACTTTAAACTTATTTTATCCATTAAAATAGTGCAATCTCGATAAGCTTGATTTAAGTATAATTACTTGATTTAATTCTAAAAACTTACTAGTACTTCTAAGGTTTTCATACAAAAATTCAATTCAAATTATATAAGTAGAATACAAATTAAAATCCTTATTCCCGGTATCACCTATCAGAGCAGGGTTCCTCGCAAACTTGAACTTCAAGACTCATTAACGTGTAATAATTGCGATTTTCCAAACGCAGGATCCAACCAGTCAAACACAAACAACGAAGGATATGAGTTTTGAAATCATGATAATGGTATAATACAAGTAAGAAGAACACACAAACAATCATAATAGGACCGTATCATTACACAAATATTCCATCAAGAAAATATCACATTCAAAGGTCAAAATCACTCAATGAAAATCAATAGATTTCACTGTAACATCAAATTGTCTAAGAGAAATTATCACCACACACAATACATATTAATAACAACAAAACAATTACAATAAAATGCAATGTTATGCATAAGCTTAAACTCTACTTCACAATGTGGTACCATTATAACTTTGAAGTACTTATAGATCCCCTCAACTCAATCAGATACACATATACGTGACAGTCGAGGTAAACGTGTGTTGTGTGATAGCTCTCGACATTTGGAGTGCTACCTCCAAATCACATAGGAATTCCCCATCCAAATACCTCCAAGGTCTGACAATCTTGCCTTAAGGCTCGACAACATACCACCACGATCGGGCTCATTCAGTTGTACTTCCCCGGAATCACTAGGCTTGTCAGACCCTACCTATATGATGACAAAATAATCTTCACTTCACAGTTTCTCAATATTGATTTTCTCCCTTCGTTGGCCTATGATACTCCATTAAGAACCGTCATCTCAAATACAAATTGAAATCACAATTATTTCACGAACTATGAGGTTACTTCAATATTCTCATCACAAATTCACAACATCACTATCATTAATCATATCTCATCACATAAACTTATCACAAATTTATGGCATCACTATCATCAAGCATACATCATCACATAGGCTTGTCACAAATTTATAACATCGTTATTATTAATTATACATCATCATAATCACATAAACTTATCAAAATAAATTCACTTTTTATCATCACATCACATAAACATGTCTAATCAAATATGTACATAAAATTCATTCAACATCTAATATCACAATAATATCAAATATCACACATTTAATAAAAATAAATTAAACATCACAATAATATTCAATATCACATATTTAACGAAGTTAAATTAATCAACATCTTATAAATATTTTTATTCGATATTTTAATCTCACAATTCTCATATTTTAACATTAATTAATTTATCACTCAAAGGGTTATTGTCGTACGTAGTGAGCCCCAAATGAATCGTTGGGAAATACGGTTTTCCCGTTCATCTCAAATCATATTATACTCATGAATTCAAACACTCTCTCATCCCTTACCTTATTTTGACACTTTCACACACGAATACGATTCCACGAGCAAACAACCTTTGTTCATTGACTCTTTGTCCTTCAATCGATCTAACTCGACAGTTTATGGATAAACGTTAAAAATAAATTATGAGAAGATACTCTAAAAACTAAATTCAAAATTCGGTCAAGGAAAATTACCATAAATTAGAAACCCAATAAGTGGATAATATAGCTACTTTTCACACGGTCGTTTTGGCGTTGATTTCACTCAAATCAGACTTAAGATGAAGGAGAACGATGCAAAATAACGAATTCTACAAACGAAGAAGTCGAGTATTTTAGAGAGAAATTGAGGTTGTTAAAAATTTGAAAAATTATGTTTAATTGATGAGTTAAATGAATAAAATAAGATACTCAAATTTGGGCAAAAATGGAGAAAGTTTTATGGAACAGTTATCGATCACCGATATCCAACGATATGGTTATTGTTGTGTTTCCTCATTGGTTTTACGGCTGCCATTCCAACTCCCTTGCCTTTTTTTGTTTGTTTTATTTTATTAACAATTAGATTTTCAAACCCATTGGTCTCCTTTTAGGTTTTACTAGTTTTGTTTATTTTATTTTATTTTTTAAAACACAATATCATTAATAAAACATTATTACTATTTCAAAACTAATAATTTATAAATAAAAATAATTAATCTTTTAAAATACATTAGTAACC
This sequence comes from Cicer judaicum, assembly GCA_037974835.1. NCBI lineage: Eukaryota > Viridiplantae > Streptophyta > Magnoliopsida > Fabales > Fabaceae > Cicer > Cicer judaicum. Next base: position 4,851,038 of record JBBPBS010000968.1, on the reverse strand, counting down.
AAAAATCTCATATTTTAAATAATCTCTATAATAATTTTTTATTTAGTTTTTCAAATAATCAAATTAAAATATTACCATCTTTAGAGAATAGTCCAAATTATAAAATAAATAAATATAACATCAACACTTTATGTTAATTACCAAATCTTAATAAATATATATAAAATCACAATATCATAACAAGTATATAAAAATAAAGTAAATCAAACACAATATCACTACTATCTCAAGATAATTATTTATTAAAAAATAACTAAAAATAGAAAATAGTTATAAATAATTGAAATATAACTACGTGTATACTTAACATCATTTAAGCAAGCGCACCTAAAAGTATTATATTAATTGGGTACACGTATATACACATAAAATCGTATAAAATATTTTTCTTTAAAATATATATATTACACTAAAATACTATTATTTTTTAAAAATATATCAAATAATAAAATAAAATATTTTTTTATCACTCTTGTAATTTAAGATTTATAAAACTAGCACATC
>JBBPBS010000968.1:4837655-4849943 GCA_037974835.1 Cicer judaicum | reverse complement strand
AAAATATAAATTATGAATTTAATGAAATTTGCGTTAATTTTATAGGTTTTTTTTGAAAATTTTAAATTATTTTTTAAATTTTTGTAAAGAAATAATAATATTATTGACATAAATAATCAAATTATTACTTAAAAAATAAATAGATATTAAATAAAAATAATAAATAACTAAAATATTACTTAAAATTAAGTTAAAAGACCACATAAATAATTATAAGTATTTTATTCATCTTCCAACCAAATGATTTAAAATACTAAATCTTATCAAGCTTCTAAAAAAGAATGATATTAAAACTTCCATAAAAAAAGAAGATTTGAAATACTACACCTTATCAAGCATCTAGAAAAAAATGATATTAAAACTTCCATAAAAAAAAAAAAAAAGTCAAAATTTATTAGCACTACAAAAAAAAAACAAAAGATAATGATTGGGACGAAGCACAGCCGGCAGGCAATAAATGAAAATAAAACCCCCATGGCACAATTAACAAATTCCATAAACTCTCCCTTTCACTTTCACGAATCTGTTTCTGAAATCTAAATTCAACTTAGTGATGGCACATTTATTACATACTATCATATAACCGAGCAGAACGAACAATCTACAATTTAACTCTTCACAACCCCATTGTCCAAAATCATCAATCACACGTTACCAATTTTTTATAGCAACTTCAAAAGGACCCTTCCTGTCAATTCAGTTTTTTAAATTGAGTTATTCTTCTTCTTCTTCTTCTTCTTCTTCTTCTTCTTCCACATTGCGGAGTGTGGTTCTCTGATTTCGATTGAGATCTGAGAAGGGTGAGTAGTCAACCGTAATATGCTAATGTCAGAATTCACATGGTGAATTAGCATTGCATTTTTTTATTCAAATTCAATTTTGATTGTTTTTTTTATTGAATATTTAAATGGGGGGTTTTTGCTATAGTACTGGTAATAGTTATTTGTCAATGTTTTAGTATTTTTTCTCTACGATGACACGACGCTGCTGACAAAGCTAATAATTTGAGAAAATTAATTAATTGAATGTAATCAATGTGCTGGTGGTGTTGTATCGTGTCTGACACCCACAAGTGTTACTGGGACAACCTTTGATCAAAGTGTCGATGATACAAAGTTTCTTCGTTAGTTTTAAAGTCTAGTTGAGCTTGTAGATGAGGTGTCAGATAAGTGGTAAAAGTTTAACCTGGTAACTTAAGAGACAAAGTTTAAATCCCCTGTCTGATCAGGACGGCCATCGCCATCGGTACCACTTTTAATAATAATAATTTTCTCATTCTCTATATTTTTTTAAAGAAAAGCATATTTGAGTTTTGTAATGTTATGGCTCTATGATTTTGGTTATGGTCATTGTAAGCAATACTATAGTATTATTTTATTGTTGATGTTTGCAGGTTGTGATGTCAAGAAGAGAGATTGGTGAATTAGAGAAGTTTGTTTTGTAGTGTTTGAGGTTAGGTGAATGGCAAGAGACCAGTTTGATTTGTTCTCCATGAAAAACTGGAGATGCTCTTGGTCTCTTGCCGCATCAATCGCTTCGGTTGTGGCATTGGTTTCTGTTGTTCATCTGTTCTTGTTCCCTTTGACACCCTCTTTTGATTATTTTAAGCTAGCTTCAGATTCATGCGTCTCAAATAATGTATCATCAGCAGATTTAGTTAGCAACCATGGCTTGGAAGAACCTGCAATTGATTTGAAGTATCAGTTTCCAGCTGACTTGCACAGTTCAGTAGCTTATAAGGGTGCACCGTGGAAGCCTGAGATTGGCCGGTGGCTTTCAGGTTGTGATTCTATTACAAAGGATGTCAACATTTCTGAGGTGACAGTTGATATTCTAATTCTTAGCTTGTATTTCCTCTTTTTATGTTTTTGTTTCTTGTCTTATTTTTGAATTGTTTTTCAGAGGTTTTGTGTTAAGTTTTTGCTGAAGTTGTAGGGTTGTTATTGGCATTGAGTTGTTTTCTTATCACCTAATATAAACTTTACCGATAAATAATGTGATTGGTTACAGATAATAGGCGGCAATGACTGCAAAAATGACTGCAGTGGCGTGGGAGTTTGTAATCGAGAGTTGGGACAATGTAGATGCTTTCTTGGTTATGATGGTTAGTTCTGTTCCCTACTTTCGTTTTATTGACCAGGTACATAATGCTCGGTTAGAAGCTGCAAATAGTAGAAGATAACTCATTTTGATGATAATGCAGTTCTAGCTTTCTCATATCATTTATCAACTGATATTCACAAACATCCTTCAATAACTGGTAAATTGGACACAATCACCATGTCAAGGACCTACTGGGTTGTTTTTTAACTCCAAGCATGCCTTAAATCATTTTCTCAAATGAAGAGTTTTTGTTAGATAGCGAAGTGCTTTGGAGTTTTTATTAGATATATTTCCTGCAACATTTGTTCCACCAACTAATGGCTGACATGTTACTTTTTTCTGAGGCTCGTACCGTTAATTTTGATCTTTGTTAAAAACGGGATACATTTAGATGTAAGATTCTTCTAGTGTTGAATAAATGAGAATAAATTTTAAATTTAATTCTACATATAGCAAACCTTTCTCTTGTTATTCTACCAAAGAAGTTGGGAAGAAAGAACAAAAAGAGAATCTGAAATGAAAATACTCTTAATTTATTTTGGTACCATTTTTGGAATATCTTTGATAATTGCACCAAAACATAATTTGTTATTTGGTTTGAAAAATCATTCTATTTTCTGAGGTGACAGGAGATGGATGCGTTGACATACAAGAGTTAGAATGCAACTATCCAGGATCACTACATGAGCCATTTGGACGATGGGTTGTATCAATTTGCCCAGCCAACTGTGACAAAACAAGGGCAATGTGCTTCTGTGGTGAAGGAACAAAATATCCACATCGACCACTGGCAGAGACATGTGGGTTTCAATTTAAGTATGTAAAGTTGAATTACTAGTATTGTGTTTTGGTCCCTAGTTTTTTTTCTTTCTCAATTTACAATTTAAGTCATGCGCCTTAAATCTATTTCAGTCAGCCTTCTGAACCTGGCGGTCCCAAAATAGTGAACTGGACAAAAGTTGATCAAGATGTGTTCACAACTAATGGTAGTATACCAGGTTGGTGTAATGTAGACCCAGTTGAAGCATATGAGGGAAAGATAAAATTCAAAGAGGAATGTGATTGCAAATATGATGGTCTTTGGGGCCGATTTTGTGAAGTGCCTGTTCAATCTGTTTGCATTAATCAGTGCAATGGACATGGCCAGTGTCGTGGTGGATTTTGTCAGGTGATTCCTTAGTTTAATAATGTGGCACCTATCTTTGCGGTTTCACTTGTTTACTAGAAAATTAAATACTTGCCATCTATTGTTTTTTCTTTGCTGACATAGGATTGACTGGTAATAAACAAATTACGACTAAAACTTGTTTGATGAAGTTTTTTATTTTTATTTTTTTATTTTTTTTTATTTTTTTAATCTTGAAACAAATCACATAGGCTTGCAAAGAGGATACCTAACCTTCTGTAGAGACATTTTTCAATTTGTGTATGTTGGCAGTCAAGTTGTCAAATGCTAGAATCTATTTAAACTCGCGGTACTGTTGTAAACTCAATTCACCAACCTGTAAATGAAGTTGCACGAGTCCTCAATTTTTAAGATTCTTATATTGAGACAACTTAAAATAAATATAGAACAGTAAGAATACAAAACCAGTCAACCAAATAATAGAACATAGAAACAGAAATAACGCAACATTAAAAAACCATAACACAACCAGGAATCCCTTTAAATCGCACAGAAGTTTCTCAAGGAAAACACAAGGATGAATGAAATTACTTACACATCTTGTGCAATATCGATCCTATTTTGTTTCCATCCTATTTCTGTAGATAAGCTGAATTTTCCATATTTTTGATTCGACACTTTTCATTTCCATCCAATATCAATAGATAAATTGAATATAGTTTTATTTTCAGTGTGATAATGGTTGGTACGGAGCAGATTGCAGCATTCCATCAGTGATATCTTCTATAAGAGAGTGGCCTAGTTGGCTTCGTCCAGCTCGGATTGATGTTCCTGACAATATTCATGTCAGTGAAAAATTAATCAATCTTAATCCTGTGGTGGCAAAGAAAAGGCCTCTTATATATATTTATGATTTACCCCCTGAGTTCAACAGTCTACTATTGGAGGTGAAGATAATCTGTCAATTCTATTGATTACATCCCAAGATTTTTTTTTTTTGATGTTTATCTATTTTTGTTTTACATTTATTCTTTTTGGTTTTTATAGGGACGCCATTTTAAGCTAGAGTGTGTAAATAGAATTTATGATGGTAATAATGCAACAATATGGACAGAGCAGCTGTACGGTGCTCAGGTATTCCATGACATTTGTTTAGGAGCATTTCGGCTGGTAAAATTTATATCTTTTGCTATATATTTATATTGTGGATCTACATGTCTGCAGATGGCAATTTATGAGAGTTTGTTAGCTAGTCCTCATCGAACTCTAAATGGTGAAGAAGCAGACTTTTTCTTTGTTCCGATTCTTGATTCATGCATCATAACTCGTGGTGATGATGCTCCTCACTTGAGTTTGCAGGTATATCTTATTAATTGCTATATTTACTGCAATGCATTTGTAGAATATACTAACATCAATGGTATGATGTACATGGATTTGCTTTCTGTCGACGTGCCTATTTAGTAATTTCAAAATGGAAATAAATTAAACAATAGTTGGATTTTATTTTCCCCCTTTTCGGGTAGGTGGATGAAACTATTTTCAGTCATTTGTTACTTGTTTGTGCTTACTTCCATAAATACTCAGATTTTGTTACTCGTGGATTGTAGATCTGTTTTGGAATATATACTTGGATACATCTATGTATGTAGTGTTGGCTGCATACTTCATCTTTTATACTAATACTCCATTCGGACTCAATTATAAGCAAAAATATGTCTACATTTGTTGGACACAAATATAAGCAAATGTCAACTAATGTATCCATATTCAATGTTATTAATACAAAATCACCCTTAATTAATTCCTCGATGTTGGGAGGAAGTGACCATTATAATTAGGAGTAGAATAGTAAATGTATTTCCTTGTTTATATGAAATGAAGAAAATTATATGTACTTTAACTACCATCCATACTTAGCATAAACATAGGTATTTTCGCTTATAAGTGAGTCCAAAGTAGTATTTCTCACTTTTCCTGCATTTTATTGAACAAGTTTAGGAGCATAATGGGTTGAGGAGCTCTATCACTTTGGAATATTCTAAAAAAGCGTATAATCACATTGTTGAGCAATATCCTTATTGGAATCATTCATCAGGAAGGGACCACATCTGGGTATGTCCAAGGAGATTGTCTTTTCATATATATTGAAGATTTTTCTACAAAGTAATGTTTATCGTATTTGCTTATAAGACACAAGTTCTAATAGTTCCACTTTTATCTCTGAAGGCAGTTTTTTTCATGGGATGAAGGTGCTTGTTATGCCCCTAAGGAAATATGGAACAGCATGATGTTAGTGCACTGGGGAAACACAAATACAAAACATAACCATTCAACTACAGCCTATTGGGCTGATAATTGGGATTCAATTTCGTCTGATAGAAGAGGCGTTCATCCGTGCTTTGACCCTGACAAAGATCTCGTACTTCCTGCTTGGAAAGTTCCTGATGCTAACATGTTGACTATGAAACTTTGGGCTCGGTATAAGAACTTAATTGTTTTTTCTAGTCATGTTTGAATCCATTGTTCTATTTATATTGTTTTTGAAATCGAATAATGCAACTACAATATGTTTTGTTTTCAGGCCCCGTGAAAAGCGGAAGACACTGTTCTACTTTAATGGGAATTTGGGACCAGCTTACCCTCATGGAAGACCGGAATATTCGTAAGTTTACTAGAAAATATTTTGTTCAAAGAATGTTCACATTGTCTCTTGCTAGTAACCTTTACATTCTGGTTGCCTGAAGTTGTTTATGAAGTTGCGTAACTTCCCTCACTTTTTATGAACAAACATTATTGGATGTTTTGATTTTTTTTCTTCTCAATGTGATAGAAGACACAATGTACATAATGATGCAGGTATAGTATGGGTATAAGACAAAAGTTGGGAGAAGAGTTTGGATCAAGCCCCAACAAGGATGGAAAACTAGGGAAGCAACATGCAGAAGATGTCATCGTGACCCCAGTACGTACTGATAACTATCATGCAGAAATAGCAAACTCTGTTTTCTGTGGAGTGTTTCCTGGGGATGGTTGGAGTGGACGCATGGAAGACAGTGTTTTGCAAGGATGCATTCCTGTGGTCATTCAGGTAATAGGTTATGCCCTTCTTTCTTTTATTCTTTTTCTCCCATGAACTAATGTAAAGGTTGACTTTGTTAAGTCCGTCATTAATTGTGTTGCTAGCAATTAGCTTTTCGATCCAGTGAACAAGCTTTGTCACCGGTGGCGGAGCTTGAACAGAAATGTTGGGAGCTAAGTTTTTAAAATTTTAATGGGTAAATAAAAAGATATAATATAATATTGTATATAAAAATTTTAAGTTGTAAATTTATACAAGTATATTGACGATCAAATTCTTGACCTTATAAGATAGATCAAATTCTTGACCTTATAAGATAGAGCTAACAAATCAAATTTTGGTTGACAGTTTTAATAATTAAAAATTAGTTTCTAAAAATCTATTTTTTTTTCAAACTCTAAAATTTTATAGTTTAATTGTTATGTTTTGTTAATGTAAAAAGTTTTACACTGTTAGCACATCACAATTATCCATAAGTGTGACTTTAAAAGTAATTATAATAAAAGTCAAATTATTTTATTAATCTGAGAGTTATGATTAATTAACAATATAAAATATCTTTACATTGTCGATGCATACAAATTAAATCCAAATGTTTACATTATTAATATAATTTTCTTAACTACAAAGACAAAAACAATATATATATATATATATATATATATATATATATATTATTATTAAAATACATTTAAACACAACCCATTGTTAAGATATCAATATTGACAGTGTTAATAAAAAATAAGGGTCTGGCTTAAGTATTATGCAATCTATTTTAAAATTAAGTGAAATTATATCTCAAATCAATAAATGTCGAATTTATTGGTTTAGTTCAATTTAGACTCAAACTCATAAAAAAATATGAATTTAATTTAATTAGTTTTGTTTAAATTTTTGGGATCATATGATCATTGATTTGATTTTTATATCTCTATATTAAATTCACAACTCACACAGTTGAAATTTAGGTTGAAAATTTTAGTTTATTTTATAATTATAGTAGTTATTTTTGTAATTTGTTTTATAAACAATTTCTTCCGATTTTTTTTATAATAGATATTTGAGTTATAATTTGATCAATAAAAATTGATGTATTTGATATAGAACATAAATAAAATTGATCAATTTTTGTTGATCAAATTATAACTCAAATGTATCTTATAAAAAAAGAATAATGTTATTGGAACACAAAACTTAATACAAAATATGACACAAATACAATACCGTGTAAAATAAAGATGATCACGTTTTGTATTCGTATTCCAATACACATCATTGTATTTGTGTCTCATTTTATGTCAAATTGTATTTCAATAACATTATTCAAAAAAATAAAATTGTAGTATTTTTATAAAAATTATTGAAAACTTTGGGGTGGCCGTGGCCACCCTATGTCCCCATGAAGATCTGCCAGTGTCTGTGCAACTAAGAAAGTTTGCATCACTTTGATCCAGAGAAAATTGGGGTAGTCGCATTGTAGAAAAGATGGTAGAGTCTCATCTTAGGTGCAGTGGCGGATCTTCTTAGGAGCGGGCAAGTGCCACGGCACCCCCTATATTTTTAAATTTCTTTTATATATATATATATATAATAATTAACTATATATTATCAAAATAATAGTGATAAATTATTAAAATATCCTTAAACTTAGTTTTTAAGTAATTTTCATCTCTCTTCTCATCTTTCTTATATTTGCTTTCTACTCTCTTTTACAATTTATACTACTAATCTCTTTTACAATTTATACTACTAAAATATAATAAATTAACTAATCTCGAATCAACAATCTCTAACACCCTAACTAGCAACTCAACTATTAATTCTTAACAAACTTTTTCATATTAATAATTGATATATGATATAGTGTGATACTATTTTTTAATTGTGAATTGTTTTAATTAATATGTGTATTTTTTTTATGAGTAACACAATATTTAAACATAAAAAAAAAATTGATGCATTTTTTGAAGAATCAATTTTTTGACAAAGATGAAAATTATAAAATAGATATATTTTATTTGATTGAATTGTGAAAATTGTGTGACTTGTGAAAATTGAAATTCTAATTTTTTTAACTTGTATACTATGTATGAATTGTGTGATACTCTAAAAAAAACTATATAATTTTTGAAAATTTCAATTATAATATTTCAGTTAATACTTGTTATTCTCCAGCTCCCCTAAATATTTTGTGCAAGATCTGCCACTGCTTAAGTGGCTGGAAATATATGGAGAAGCCTTATAGAAACACCGATGAAGATGGTTGATCATTTAGAGGTTAGTCTAGTGGTTAGAGGTAAACTAGGCCAGATCATTAAGAGAGTTTTTTAGGTAAATGGTCTATCATTAGACTTAATAGATGATAGGACATTGTGGCGTAGATGAATTTATGAAGCTGATCCCACCTAGTGGAAAAGGTCTTGGATGTTATTGTCAACAGATATACCTTTTGCTTGGGCCTGTACGTTTAAACAAATAGATGCTAACACAGAAGACTCATAATGCTTATATGTTATATCAATATAATTTGTGATTCATTTTCGTGGAGTTTCATGGCATCACTTACCATGAGTACTCTAAAAATGATTCAGGGCCATTGATTATTGATGAAAGTAGTTTACTGAAGTTATCTTCTCCATGTGGATAGTCTTTTATATCTTTCAAAATTAATTACTAAATGACTGAAATTATCAATGATGGTGATTTTATGCCTTTTGCGCTTTGGTTTCCTTGTACTGTAGGATGGGATTTTCCTACCATACGAAAATGTACTCAACTATGACAGCTTTGCTGTTCGAATACCAGAAGAGGAAATTCCCAACATGATAAAGATTCTTCGGGTACTCATCTTCCCCATATTTTCTATATCTTGTTTTTATTTTGTAATGCATAGTTGATAACAAAAGAAGATTGTATAAATCGTTGGTGGTATGCAGGGATTCAATGATACGGAAATCAATTTGAAGCTAGCAAATGTTCAGAAAATCTGGCAAAGATTCTTGTATCGTAATTCTATTTTACTTGAAGCTGAAAGGCAAAAAGCAGCTTTTGGACATGTTGATGATTGGGCAGTTGAATTCTTAAGATTGACAGAGGATGATGTCACCACCACTTTAATACAGGTGTTTATCTTCCTTTGTCAAAAACTGTTCTTAAATAAATGATACACTTTGCAAGGTATTAGCAACTAGATGCTGTGATTCTTGAACCTCAAAGACAGAAAGAAAACGAAATTGGAAGCACAAAAATTTCAAAATTGAGTAAATACGCAAATTAGTTTTGGAAATTGTAGAGTTGTATATTTCAAAAATTTGATTAAATTCACCACTTCGTTAGATATTTGTATGGACACTAGAATGACCTTAAGTTGGTAATATTAGAGAATAAGTTGACACTAAGTGAATAATGTTAGATTTGCATTTGATAACAGATCCCAACAGAGGAATAAACTTGATTATTATTTTGCAATTTCAGAGATGAGTTTGAAATATTGACAATGTGAAAGACTAGATTGATACAACCCTACACTTTTAATGACTGACTTTAGTGTTAACTCATTTCAAATTTACTGCACAAAAAATCAGCATTTTATATAGAGAAAAAAATTCAAAATTGTTTTCAATATAGAAATAGCAACTCTTTTGAAGTCAACCAACAGAACCATTTTAACAAATTATGTTTCTTTAAGGCTCCCTTATAGATGAACATGTGTCATCAACATCTAGTGCAGTGCAAAGTGGAAAGTAATTTGCTATGAAACTTATCGTGTATTTGTCTATATTTCACATTTTGACCATGGTTTTTGTATTAAACAAGGTTTTGCATTACAAATTACATAATGACCCTTGGAGGAAACTAGTTGGACACAACAAGAAGTTTGGATTACCTAACCAATGTGTGTTAAACACCAACTGAGGAGGAGTAAGGGAATTAATTGAAGGAGTCAAGGTTAAATGTGTAAAAAAAGGTGAAGGTCAAGTTCCTAAAAGATGCTACCATCTTCAGTGCAGCAAATCATTTAACCAGCGTGGACACATGAATTTTTGCTTTCTCACATTAAATGTGTGCATGTATAAGTGAATTTTGAGTTACTTTTTTATATGTGTTTGTCTCTCAAGCTGTTTCACCGTAGAATTGGAAAATAACAAGTGCATGTGCTTGGTTAAAGGCACATAATTCATTTATTTAATACAATAAAAAAATAATTAAAGAGAAAATAGCTTCTAAATAATATGCATCCTATTTGAATTGTTAAATTAGAAATTTAATATAGTTTAATAACTATGCAATAAAAAATGTAAACAAGTTTTATTTACTTACATCTAATCATAATTTCACATGTTTTACACTTTTGAAGATGTTTATGCTAGAAATGATATCATTGAATGTATGTGAAAATTATGTTTGCACTGTCGTGGCCATTAAACATCATAATATTCACAATGTCCGTAAGAGAATTTAAAAAGAAAAAACAATAATCCGATTAATATGCGGGGTTTGTTACTTCTAGAGAAATGCTAAAAAATGAATGAGATGGTTAAAGAGATACATAGTGGGTTTGTTTGAGTTTAAATAAAATAATTTTTAGTTTAAAAAAATTAGAGATTATTTTATAAAGATTTGTTTAAAAATAATTTTTTGATTTTCTGTTTGTTTACTACCATAAAAATTATTTTTAATCTGTTTATATATAATTTTATAAAAATAATCTTTAAAGTATAAAATTATTATAAAAGACATGACTTTTTTCTAATTACCATTTCTTAAAACAAAATGATTTAAATAAAAAATATAAAAAAATAACAAAAACACGATGTGGAAAAATTGAAATGAGAAGATAACTTGATAAAAAATCTATTTCGAAGTCTTATGGAAAGAGAAAAAATATTTACAATTAAGTGTGTGAAATTTACACAATATAAATCATTTTCTCTATTTAGTAAGTTAAAATCCGTATTTTTAAAATTAGTGACATTTTTGTCTCTCATTTATTGCAAAAGGAATGCGAGAAGTCACTATTTTTTTACTTTTTATTTTTAGTTAAAAAATAATTTTTGAAATAAAATGACTTTTTAAAAATCTAAAACAAACCATTCAAACAATAAAAAATAATTTTTTATTTAAAAAAATAAAAATTTTCATGGAAAAATTTAAAACAAAACACCTTTCATGTTAAGTTGTTTTATTTTTTTAAATATACAAGATTTAATTTAATTATAATTTTGACCCATGTAGCTCCACCAAAGTATGATTTTGGTGCAAGTGTTTTAATTTTTTATATCTTTTTAGTTATGATAATCAAAAGAAATATCATTAAATTATAAGGAGCACAAATTATACTCCGTTCCACAACTAGACAAGCAATACTCAATGGACAATTACACCAATCATTAATACTCTTACTTTCCCGATTAAACTCTGAGTTGGACACTTGTAGCGTAGCATCGAAAGCCATGTATCTATGGAATTTTGTGTTAGATTGGTGATGACAGCAAGTGGAGTTGTTTCTCTCACTTCTAATTTCGAGGAAAAAATTGTTTAGAAGGTAAGATTCGAGTCTTATGATATACTTTCATTGTACTATTTTTTGAATTTCTCTTTTATTATACTTGATTTAGGAAAGTTTTGGTTTTGTTAGGTGAATTTCTATAAATTTATAAGGCGTAATTATTTTCATAACTAAAATAATTTTTATTTGACATTAAATTTTTGTTAAAATTAAAAAACAAAAGTCTTATATTTTGATAATCCAAATAAATTTGATCGATTGTAAAATCTTGAAACAAATTTTGATTTCAATAATATTTGAAGTTTGATTTCTTCATATAATTTTTGATATATTTAAAGTAAATTTATATTTTTGAGATTTAAAAATATTTAACAAAAAAATATCAAAAAAGCGTGTTAATTTATTTTTCATTCTTAAAAAATTATTAAAATTTTGATGGTAAACTAAGTCTACATTGAAAAGTGTTTT